>OZ026619.1:87448390-87837390 GCA_964020975.1 Hermodice carunculata | reverse complement strand
AAGAAAGGCAAAGAAATAGATGAAAAAAAAATATGATTTGATTCCCCTGTAGTAGATTCAATTAGACCTTCTGTCTGTCTCCCTATAGAAACCAAATTATCAGAGAAAGGTCATAGGGACAAATTTACTTAAAGAAAGAGTACCTTTTCAGTGATGTGGGCCTAATGTAATTGAAAAAAAAAAATGAAAAGGAATGAGAGAAGCTTTTCATTTGGGTTTATCAAAAAAAAAAAAAAAAAAAAAACAACAACAACAAAAAATCATGCAAATCAGAGCACCTTGGCCGCGTAATACACACATGCATGTGTTAATTGCTCCCCTGTTGTTTGGTTATCAGATCGTTATCAACAGACACTGATCCCTTTACCGCAATGATGATTGACCTGGGAAAAAGCCAAGGGTGGACTCTTCATTCTTCGGCCCATACAAATGCATCACAGTAATGTTCTCTGTGTTGTTGGCCCATGTGTCTTTTCGTGTCCGAGAACCCGACTTAAATATTTTTCATCATGCAGCAGTATGATGTCGGGCCATTAAACACTTCACACTTATCCCTTTATTGGTTGGACCAGAAGACCAAGTGAGCAGTTTTCCATGCATGGTGTGCACATACCCTTTGCGCCCAGACGGGAACCTGTTGACTGGTTAGGCCCGTTTCATGGAAGTCCATGGGTGTTATCATCCTGTTCGGTTTTCTCTCTAGCCCCCTCCCAAAACAAACGAAAAAAAAAAGAGGTGGAGGAAGGTAGGGGCAACAGAAGAGGAAGGGGGGAAGAGAGAGAGAGAGAGAGAGAGAGGAGAGAGAGAGAGAGAGAGAGAGAGTGTAACCCCTAGATGGCCAGAGCAATGATCTCTTCATATATATATATATATATATATATATATATATATATATATATATATATACAGAGAGAGAGAGAGAGAGAGAAAGAGTGTCAGCATATATGGAAACTACTGATTCAGAAGGGCATTAAGATTTTGATGAGAGAATAGGATTATCAAAGTATCAATGATGTATTTAAAAATTCAGTTGTGGATTCCGTTGGGTTCCTACGATATATATACAGTGTACCAGTGTTGCTAAGATTAGATAAGATGCACGACATGAATGAGTGACTATTCGACTGCACCGCATACACAACAGGGTAATATGTCTGCCAACACAACACAAAACAAGATATAATGCAATACGCACATCACAATCCTATAAAACACAGAACACATTCAGCATATACAACACATTACAAGCTGGAGTAAAGTGTCACTTGCTTCGGGAGATCAGGATTGAGGGAGGGGAACTCCCAGCAGTGATAGGGGTGAGGGTGAAGGTGCAAGGGGGGGGGGGGGTCACTGCATTGGTTGGTACCTTGGAGGAAAGTTAGTGATTCCTCCAAGGTTGGTACATTGTGTATGTGTATGTGCCGCTACATCATAGGATATATACTTTTTCAACAAATTGGTATCGAATGGGTCATCAAAACAAATACATTTGGTACAGACCGGGTATTGAAAAAGCCAACAGCTGCCTAGCACACACAGGCAGGGTGTTGTTTTTACTAATTGCAGCCCTGTAATTAGGTCAGGATTTGCTCATTGCGGGCCACCATCTTCTCAGTGACAGAAAACAAATACTACAAGTTATCACAACAGTATACCAGCCGTCTTCAAAAAGGTTCCACGCACAGTGGGGTTTTTTGGTGGATCACATACATCTAGGTTGTTTATACCATATGTTTAAATTCGCCATATACAATGCAAATTTGTATTACCTTTAAAAATTCATAATAAAGTGAGAAGCAGTACAATATAAATCGAAACGAATACAAGAATCTCATGACACAAACAAATCAGAGTAAAGAACCATTAAATCTATTGACACCTGAATACGGCACCATCAACGAGATAAACATACTGGCTATGATGTGCTTACAAAATGAAGATTTCAGTGACTGCTTGGAAAGAAAAAACTGAAAATCCCTTTTGTCTCTTGTGTTTACTAAATTTTGAAGCATGCTGACTGACAGGATGTCATTAAAATGCATGGTCTAGAAAAAACTTTGTTTGGAGCGTATGAATGAATGAAACTAATATCAAATAAAACATTTGGGACCAAATAGATGTTTGGTTTGCACTGTAAAAGCGCTTTTTTGTGTGTGTTGTGGGGGGGGGGGGGGGGGGGAAATCAAAGGCACAAAGCTCTCTCTCTCTCTCTCTCTCTCTCTCTCTCTCTCTCTCTCTCTCTCTCTCTCTCTCTCTCTCTCTCTCTCTCTCTCAAAACAAAAATTGTAGAAAAAATCAGAGCGGTCTGACAGCGTAATACACACATGCATGGGTTAATTGCTCCCCCGCTGCTTGCTTATCTGGTGTCTGAGTACTTAATTACTAAACACAAGATCCTAATGAGATTAGGCTCTCTCTCTCTCTCTCTCTCTCTCTCTCTCTCTCTCTCTCTCTCTCTCTCTCTCTCTCTCTCTCTCTCTCTCTCTCCTCTCTCTCTCTCTCTCTCTCTCTCTCTCCCTCAGTTGTGGAAAAGCTGAGTGCTAGGTTGCGTTCATTGCCAAACTGAAAATTAAATATTACATTTACCGATGTTGTTGGGTAGTGCCGCTGGAAAGATCAAGCATTGTGGATTCCTGGCGTATGTTCCTTGTCAAAGTCACACTCTTTGTATTAAGAACGTGCACACATTTCCAAAAGATGATGTAAAAAATCCTGCCATGAACAGAAAGGTTAGGTGTGCCCAAATGTCGGACAAGAGAAGGTATTTGGCTCCACGTTATTTGGTTCACCTTCAAGCTGAAAATTATGCCCCAGCCCTTGACTGTGAGAACTTCAGTTTTTTTAATACACATAGATTTACAACTTTATTTGCAAACTTCGTCGCATCGGTGCTGAATAACACTTGCCGACTATAATGGACATTTTATATCTAAAACCTGACATGGTGTCTAAACATATGCAAATTTCAAAATTGGTCAACAGATCGGGGGTCAGATTACATGTATGCGTGCGTCCTGCGTCATAGACGCAAAAAATTAAAAAGACACCTGGAAATTAATAAAACATTGCCATTTTGCGTCTCTGCAGACGCACGCACAAAATACACGATGCATTTTGAATGATACAACTGCAATAATTAACTCAAACTTAGCAACTTTGCGGTCACTGTGTTTTGCATGGTCCACCATTTTCATAATTATGTATTATACCGGTGTAATCCCATGATCTTCGTCTCTCTTTGTAACAGGCTCTGTTATATTTGCTAAGAAAAAATATTCCTGGGGCATCCCTCCAAAAATTCCCCAGAATGAGAATAGATACATGTACGTCATTTCATCTCATTATACATGTAAATATGCGGAGAGCACTTCCAGGCTCCGCGTTGGGTGGATTTAATCACGTGCCGCTCACTATCCAATCAAACTCGTTGCCCATGTGCCTGTCTCATGTTCGCAATGTCGGGAAGGTACAACTCGGCTTTACGCAAAGATAAGTAGACCAAGATGTTCAATTTTCACATCATATTTTCAACAAAAAGACTTCATCGAACAAATCTAGACACAAATAAAGGCACGAGTGAAAATTCCGTACGGAAGACAGGGAAAATACGCAGATTAGTCACTGCATGGTCACACGTGGACGAAGCGAAGATGTGTTGCTGATCGCTGTCTCCATTCATTGCGTCACGTCGTTATCGATGTTTTTTTTTTAAACAAAATTTGGTTGTTTTGTGCTGATAAAATTGGAGGGGTTTTTACCACATCTTGTCAACGGATAGCAAATTTATCATTGATTTCCCAGAATTGGGCGCGTCATGGCTATATAGGAGAGTCATAAGCCTAACCATAAACAACAACAAAAATAAATAAAAAAAAATAAAAAAAAGTACGGGTATTCTTTCCAGCAGCAGCAAAATAACTACTGATCAGCTCCACCAAAACTGATCGTTATACGCGCAGGCTCCAAGCCCATGTTAATTATTTTATTTACAGGAAAATACACGGTCTTAACTTTTCGTCAGAAGTATGATCGGGTATCCTCTTTTGTAGACGAATTTCATTTTCCATTGCTGAATTCATGCGAGTTACACTCGGCCGTGGTCCGAAGTGACCCTCGCCCGTGGTCCGAAGTGACCCTCGCCCGTGACCCTCGCCAGTGACCCTCGTAAGCAAACGACCGAGACCCACGCTGGTTCAGCGTGAGCCTCGGGCGAGACAGATTTAACACTCGGGTGACCCTCGCCGGGGCCGCGCGAGAATTGGAGCAAGACTTTCCGGCGGTACTGTATTGGGCAAAAGAGGGAGCCACCTGCATCAGGGCAGATCCATGTATTTAGCATGGTCAAAAGTACTTTCTCAAAATGAACAACACAAACACACAATAATCTTAAGAGAATGTATTTACATATATTTGAAACATAAAGGATGCCTAAATTGATTAGAATGGGCTCTCCTTTGGTTGAAAAAGTGCTATTTATGGATGTTTATGTAGTATATGATACAAAACTGCCCTGATCATGGTGGAAGTGTTAGTCTGTTGCCCCGGCAACACAGGATGTGAGCAGGATCGCAGTTCAATATGAATGTCTCCTATTGTTGTATAGACCTTGCACTTAAGAAACCTATGTCCAGTAAAAATAGGCTAATCCAAACCGAACACGAGCTGTTTCAAAAATCGATGTATATACAGCCCCCCGCCCCCCCCCCCCCCCGACTCCGAGTGTATCTCCAAAACGATTTATGGTCAATTGAATTCGTCAGCAAGTCAAATCGTCAGCAGGTCGTCTCGTCAGCATGCCGTCTCGTTAGCATGTCAAATCGCAGCAGGTAGGCTCGTCAGCAAGGTGTCGTGCTCTCGAGTTGACCTGGTGTGCTGACGAAATGTAAGTGTAAATCGTTTGCCATTTTTCTACAAATAGACCTATACAGATATGCCCAATAAACGGAGGTGAACTGTAACAGTTGTACTCGGTTATTTTTAGTCTCACGGATGTATATATTGCTTATAGGTCTGGGCCCATATGTAGATCCCTGACAGTCTTGATGCGTTGGGCATCTTTGGGCATTTCTGCAGGGCGGCTCACACATGTCCTTTTCCCGGGACGAGGTCCTTTGCTCCACTTCGAACCGGTGGGGGAGCGGGAGCGGGATAGGGGATGCGTTGAGGCGGGGGTGGGTGGGTGACTAGTGATCCAACACCCTTGTCCTACTAGTGATCTCCCAGATCCACCGTTTTCAATATGTATAGATAAGTGTATGCATAATTGACAATGGATCAAATACTTTTTGCTGAGTTCTGAGCACAGCCGCATCTGGGTTCAGACATAGGCCTCTAGATAGGTCCACGAGCATGTCAACAACTCAAATTAAGAACCATCTATAGGCCTAATTTATATTATAGATTCATATTTCATGATTTACAGGAAAAAATGGTCCAAAAAAATCCAATCTTGGTTTTTAAGAGGATCCACTTTTTTAAGCCTATACCAAATTGATCGCCATTACCCCAAGTTTCGTACATGCACTAGTAGTTTTAAGGAAACAAACAATTGTTTTGAAACAGACGCTTTGAAAAGGGCCTGTCCACTCACAGTTTTAAAAAGCAAAAAGGCCGCACACTGAGACAAAATTGTTGTTGATGGAAGAGGTATATTGTTTCCAAGTACATGGAAAATTGGTAAATGTAATTCCGTCACACTGTAAAGTTTTTTTATTTTCCTGAACAGTGTGTTCATAGAAAGTAAAAAACAAATAAACAAACAAACAAAATGGATTGCAGCATTAATGATAAATCATACGAACCATTGTGGTGGTAAAGTAATGGTATGTAATGCTAATAATTTGATCCTAGAACAGTACTGGGATTACGATTCAACCGTGGCGGATCTATGAAATTTATGAAAAGTGTCTTTTTTTTTCTCCTGCTGATGAACCCAGTAAAACGCCTGCGACAAGTTTCTGTTTGCACAGCTTTGTTACTTGTCAATGTATCTATTATTCAAATCCGAAAGAAGGTTCTCATAACTTCATTCTACTAAATTCTGCGTTGAAACAAAAATTGACGGAATTCCAGAGCTACGTTTTTTTAGGAAACGTGTAATTCTGTAACGCAATTACCACCGACAAGTTAAATCTGTCACGAAATTACAAGTTCATTAACATGCAATAAAGGGCTGCACATGATTATGATGTCTTATTGTGATTTCTTCATATGCACATATTTTGTTGCATAGAATTAACAGAAGTCAAAACATTAATAAGTTTTGGCCAACTTGATAATTTCAACATGATATTGTAGATTGAATTCATTCGATAATTGTTTTAATTCCCTCACACACATGCTTTTTTATTAAAAAGAGGCATGGCGGAAACCTAGAGTTTTCCTAATGTCCTTATGTTAAAATTAAGACGTGGGCCTATAATGTTAAGAAATTTGTATTTTCCGAAGTTTATAAATTCATGAAGCAAACAGAGCAGTTTTCACATTATATACAGGTGTTACAAAACACTGTCTGCTCAAAAATGTTGTAATTCCGTCACAATAAAAAAATTGCAACCTTTCAACAATAAAAAGGGTACAAATATGTTTTTGCAAACTCTGCTGCTATAGCTGTGAAAATAATACCATTTGTTTATGAGAAACCTGTAAATATTTTGTCATTTTTCCATTTCAACAACGTTGAAAAGCGAGTCAAAATTCTTATTCCGTCACGGTTGAATCCATGATATAGGCTAGTGCCCAGCCAGCATACCCATGTGGGCCCCACATTGGCTGCCCATCTGGGCCCCACTTATATCTGGCCGCGGGCTCCACATGGCGCCATATGGGCTGGCCCGTGCCCATGTGAACCCAACCTGGTCCCCATACGGGCTCCTGGTGATTCCCTACTGGGCTGCCCAGGTGGGCCCCACCTGCGCATGGGCCAGCCCATATGGGGCCCATGTGGAGCCGGCGTCCAAATCTAAGTGGGGCCCAGATGGGTTGCCCATGTGGGCCCCATCTGGGCATGCTGCATGGCCGGGTGGGCCCCTAATGCCCTATGGATGATTCTAATAACATCGGTGTCATTTGTTTGCAGGGATATGGCACGCCTTGAAAAAGGTATTCAGGGAAGCAACTATAAAGTTTTTGTTTTTTTTTTTGTTTTTTTGTTTTTTGTTTTAAACTGGTTTATTCACAATCTGCTTTACATTTGATCCTGTATTCCTCCAGCAGAAAGGAAATCAGGTTATAAGTGTATCAGAAAATTGTGGAATTTTACATATCTCTTACAATCAATAGTTTTCATTACCTTGGTTCTATATTGTAGTTCATATTTACATAAAGTATATATATCAACATTCTTATTATCTTGTTTTAAACAAAAACTTTTGAAAATTATAAAACAAATAATACTTATGATCTCATTAATCCAGTAATAATCTTCATTTTGTATTTTATATCCCCAAATTAATGTTTTCAGACATACATCAATGTTACATATTCCAATAGATTGAAGACTTTGTTTAACTTTTTTCCATAAAAAACTTAATCTTTCACATTCAAAAAATAAATGTTTGTAATTGTCTACTTCATTACAAAATAAACAATGTGGATTATCTTTGAGCTTCCACTTACATAGTAACTCTCCACACGGTAAAATAAAGCTTGTAATTTTATAACGAAATTGTTTTATCTTATTTTCTTTAATACCTGTGTATGAAAATCCAGATATATTTCCAAATAACACTATCAACTTCAAATTTTCGACTCCACATATTCTCAACATAAGGCTTAACGAATTTGTACTGAACAAATGATTTATAAAATATATTATTATTTACTGTAGCAATGTAAACAAGTTTTCCATTAATGTTAACATGTACAGGCGTATCCACCTGTACCTTTGTTAGTTTTGACTTTTCAAAATCAAGAGCTGTCTTCCATTTCTTTGGAAGAGCATTGAGTAAAGTACTTAGCTGTGAAAACCATTTGGCTTTCACAGTCAGTCTGTTATATAAATGTTGTTGATTTAACTCATTATCCTCATTTAGTAAGTCATTTACGTAAATAATACCATCACTAGTCCAATCTTTAAATACAATTAACTTATTCTTAAACTTAACATTGTTATTCCTCCATATGACGTCTTTCCTAATTTTTGAAAAGTCATTTGATACATTATGGGTTCCTTTTAGTTTAAACCAGGAAATTATTATTTGCTTATAGAAACTTGGTAGTACTTAAATATTACAGACCTTTATTAGTTCATTTAAGTTATTAGTGTTCATCTTAAAAATAAGAAAATCTTTTCCAAAATTATCCAACCAAAATTAGGTAGTATCTTCCATGATGCCTCTTCATTTGAGATGAGGCGTTGCACCCATTTACTCTGCAATGAGGTAAATAAACTTTTAGTATCTATCATTTTGATACCACCCGAATCATAATTTCCAATAACAGCACATCTTTTTATTTTATCACATTTACTTTTCCATAAATATTCAATTATTACTTTATTTACTTCTGTAATGAATTTATCAGGTATGGGTATGACACTTGCATTAAAAATAAGCTGTGACATAGCCAAAGTTTTAATCACTAGAACCTTTCCAAATATGCTTAAATTTCTTTTTTTTTCCAACTCTTCGGAACTTCAGCTAATTTCTATAATTTTACCTGCCAATTTAAAAACTCACATTGTTTTTTATCGTATCCGAAATATATTCCCAGTGCTTTAACAGGTTTGTTTGGCCATTGAATTGATCCAAATTTTTTATTTTTATTTTCATGCTTTTTGCCTACCCAAAATCCCTCTGTTTTATTTACATTTAAAATTAAACCAGCTAATTTTCCAAAATCCTCTATCGTGTTCAAACATTCTTCAATTGACTTTTTATCATTTACAAATAGAGTGGTGTCGTCAGCATACGGTCCTATTTTTATTTGTTTTTTCCCGAAATATTAATACCTTTAATATTTGTATTCTTTCTTATTGCTATGGCTAAAAATTCAACTGAAATAATAAAGAGTAGAGCAGACAAGGAACAACCTTGTCTTATCCCTCTATATAATTTAATGGGGCTGGATACCCAGCCATTATTAACTATGTGACTACTTATACCAGTATACATGGTAGATACCCATTTTATAAATGAATCACCGAAGCCGAATCTGGCCAGACTTGCTTTCATAAAGGGCCATTCTAACATATCGAAGGCCTTTTTAAAATCAAGAAAAAGAATAGCACCTTCAATATCTAAGTGCTCAGAAAAATCTATTATGTCATCAATAAGGCGTATATTATAACCAATATAGCGGCCTTTAATGTAACCAGTTTGATCAACTGAGACTATTTTTTCAATATTTTTTGTACTCGTTTTGCCAATGCATAGGCGCCAATCTTTATGTCATTGTTCAGGAGACCAATAGGTCTCCAGTTCCCTAAACACTCAGGATCTCCTATTTTATAAATTAGTGACAGGGTTGCTTTTCTTTGCCATGCAGCTAACATTTCATTTTCATATCCTTCATTTAAACTTTTAACAAATAGATTGCCTATCAGATGCCAGAAACATTGGTAGAATTCAATAGTGATCCCATCCATTCCTGGTGCTTTATTTTTTTTCATTGTAAATGCAGCACATTTACATTCTTCTTGTGATAGTTCATCTTCACATATGTTTTTTTCATTTCCGTCTAAAGATTTTTCTACTGGTAATTCACGGAGATATTTTTCTATTTCATTTTTCTCTGGCTCTGTACTTGTATATAAGTCGTCATAAAAGCGGACTTCCTCTCTAAGGATCTCTGCAGGATCTGATTCTATGGCATCGCCAATCTTCAGACTTATTATTGTTTTTTTTGATTGTCTACTTTTTTCCAAAGCAAAGAAATATTTGCTTGGTTTTTCTCCCTGTTCAATCCAGGTAGCTCTGGAACGCACAAAAGCTCCTTTTGCCTTTTCCTCATAGAATTGGTCTATTTCTTTTTGCAAGACTTCTTTTTTCGCAACTAAATCAGGTGAATCTGATTTTTTATCCAATTCTTTCTCAACGAAATTCAACTCATTTTCAAGAGCAGTAATCTTGATATTCTGCTTTGTTTTACGTTTCCTTGCATAATCAATGGTAGTTTCTCTAATCTTTATCTTACACATGTCCCATATTTGCCTATTGTTCAGATCTTGATATTGGGATTGCTCCACTTGTAATTTAATAACTTCGTCAATTTTATTCTTATATTCCTCTTCTTTTAGCAGAGAGTTGTTCATTTTCCAATAACCTGGACCTTTCTCATTTTTTCTTTGAATTATTTTCAGAGACACAGCAAGATGATCGCTGCTTACAGCAGGTCTGATGTCACATGAATAGATGTCTTTACACAAGTTCTGATCTACAAGCCACATATCTATTCTACTTGCTACCACATCTTGATTTTTAAATATTTTGCGTCATGTGTATTGCTGCTGGTCAGGATGTTTAAACCTCCAGATATCAGTAGTCTTAAGTGACTTTGCAAAGGTCCGAATACATGACTTACTTCTCTTTTTACCTAAACTTTTACTCTTTCTATCATGATTTTCATTCATTACATCGTTCATATCACCCCCGATGACCATTTTACCCAAGGTTTTTTCCTGTACCATGTCTGAGATGTTTTTTTAAAAAAAAAAGATTTTCTTTTTGCTAGGTCATTTGGTCCATATAGAATCACAACATTATAAATATCTTTCTGTATTTTGATGTTAACCATTACACAGCGACCATCATTTGTATCATAATTATCTATAACATCACCCTCTAAACCATCTTTTACCAGGATAGAAACCCCAGCACTGGTACTGCTATCAGAAGAATGAAACCACTGTACATGTCCTTTAAATTCACATTTTACTATATTGTCATATTCTGATGTAAAATGTGTCTCTTGAAAAAGTATGATTTGTGCTTCTTGGGCTTTGCACCATTGAAAAATTGTGTCTCTTTTAAGTTTATCTCTCAACCCTCTGGTATTGAGGGTGAGAAGATGAAGTATATCACTGTTCTTTTTAATATTTGCGTGCAGATTGTCTTTTGTTTATAAGCAAGTTTCATTTAACTCTGTCCACACGGCCTTATGGGGCACCTGCACTCTTTCTAGGTGTTGGTGGTATCCTTTGTGCCCCTGGGGTATGTGACCTGGTGGTAACTCTGTCACTTTCATGCTCTTGTGGTTTCTTTTCTCCTGGTGGGGCTTCACTGTCTTTGGCTCGCACACTATCTTGATATTTTTCTCTTTGACTTGCTGCAGCCATGTTTACAGGAAAGTCACTTCCCTCTGGTTCTGTCTCACCTTCAGCTTCTGACAGTATTTCTTCCTGATCTGACTTGTTTTCAGGTTCTCTATCGTTAACTTCAAAGTCTGTTTCAGGACAAGCAGCTTTCCTGTGTCCAGATTTATTACACTGTGTACAGACCCAGTCATTTGTACAGTTGATCTTTTTGTGGCCTGTTTGCAAACATTTTGCACAGGTGGCAGTGTCATCATCTGTTATGTTTTTATTTACCTGACCTCTGTAGTATACTGACCCAGTATACCGACCACATTGGAGTTTACTGGGAATGCTTTTTTCAGGTGGTTGCACATGCACAATACGGCCCCCAGTTTCACAATTGGTCAGAAGTCCATTCACTCTGAGCTTCTCCCTCTCAACAGGAGATGTCAATACAAGTCCTGCCTTGGTCAGCCCACCTACTATCACTCTGTCACTCGCAGAGAGAGGCACGTTATGAATGACCAATCTCAGTCCTTCTCTTTGGGGTCTGTATGGGTTGATGTCATGTAGTTCAACTCTAACGCCTTTGATTGACAGTCCATTGGCAAGTAGATCTGTTCTTACTGAATCACTTTCTCTGGCAGCCTCCCACAAGTTGCGCGAGCTGGCCTCCAACGACGCGTTGAAGAAGGTAACAGATTAGGGACCGACCATTTGATACTTAGGGCAGGGCTATGCATTTTATTAAAAAAAAAAATATGTACGTCCCAACATTGCTGAAAAAAATAATGTCCTTCGTAGTATCACCTGAAAAAAATAAAGTACGTCATTCCTCTCTAAAAAAATACTGCTTTAATAAAAAGATAGTATCAATAGTGGCATTTAGATTTTTTATATGCGTACATGTATGATTCTCGAAATATTTGATACATCCACGTTCCTATTCTCGTTTTGGCTAACCAAGAAAAAAAACTGTTTATTTTCCCATCAAATTCCGTGTATTAGTGGGTCAATAGCTTTCCTTGAGAACTTGGGAGCCAACCATTTGTTGCGAAATGCCAATTTGAATGAAGCAGCAGAGTGATCTTGTTCCATTGCTTTACAGGCTATATACATTGTGCAGATTATTCTGTAACCCAGTATGGATATGGCAATTCTATACATGTAAATGCAGAATATCAAATTATTAAGGAGAGCACTGCAGTCATCACTCCACCCATTTGAGACTTAGAGTAAATATCATAAAATATCTAAATATTAATACAAGAGAAGGATTTTCACAATGCTGTTAAAGTTTTAATTTCACACGGCCACTCAGGTATCAATACCCTGTCCCCAGCAAAAGAAATGTGAAGCATCAATTGTTAAATAGTTCTTAATTAATTGAAGGCAATGATGGTAATTTTAGCATTTAATAGTACTATCCTGGTTTGGAAAGACACGTTGATAAAATTATCGATCTTGAATTTTCTTCCATTGGATGCTATTGCATGGGGAATGTATGTACATTACATTCAAACCAAGTGCCCGTAGACTTCCATCGACTTCCATCAGTCTACAATAGTCTTTTATCATGTGACAAGCCTCCCCATAGGGATGAGAGGTCATACGATCTTCAGAGCTGAAAAAAACATGGTGGATGCCAGTTGAAAGCTTCTCAAAAAGGAAAACAAAGTTCCTCTGAGTAGGGGTTTAATTCACATTTCACAACAAGTGCCTCTAATCAGTTAGAGTAGACTCTGCCAAAGGTGACTATATCATGCACTCAATCAACTCAACAAAATATAAGAGATTTTGTAGATAAGTTTTTAGCACTTTATTGCAGTAACTTGCATAAATTAGTCTTCACGTAATATACATATGCATAGTATGAATAAAAATAAAAATTGTATGTGAATGACTTAGATCAGGTTGCTATTATCAAGCCATCTGTTTGATACATCCAGGTGCTTGAACAAAGCAAATGGTCAATTGGTTGCAAGCATTTACGAGAATGGTAGGAAAATACAATATTTAATATGAATTTGGCTCGATAATCTTGTAATTCCTATAAATTTGGGACCAAAAACTTCCGTCAATAATAGTAACAAAAACCTGTTCAATTCTTGGGCTCTAGGGCACCCCTGGGTGGCCAAGACATAAATAACTGCAATTAACCCTTTCAGTGCCACATTTGGACGACGACTGAGTCAACAGCTTTCCTTGGCGTGGTCTGGGCGCAATGCGCCCAGGGCATGCCAAAGAAAGCTGTTGACTCAATCTTCCTACAGGGGCTCACGGTTGGCAGGGCGGCCACGCTCTTGCCTTCCACCTCGGCGACCTGTGTTCAAATCCCGGCCTTGGCGGCATGTGGTTGGAGTTAACTACCTCTCCGATCGTGAACGGTGGTTTTCTCCGAGATCTTCAGTTTCCTCCACCAATAAAAGGTAGAAAAGTATATGCCAACATCTCTGCCTTGGAGAGGGATTAATATAGGCTTTGCCAGATTCCAAATCCATGTAAAACACGTGTCTTTACTTTTCCTTCAGGGTGGAATGAGTTAATACCATATTTTCTGAACTGGTTCATCCAGATTGGGTATTTTTTTATTAACTATATTAACTGAACTAGTTCATCTCGATTGGGTGCAGACCACAATTAGCTGGTGGCTTGGCAGGATACATATAGGTGTAGATATGAAGAAATAACAATCAGAAACGCTACTTTTTCAGAATGTCACTTTATTTTTGCAGAATCCAAAGTACACAAGAACTTGTTCTAGCATTACTATGTATACCTTTGTATATCTGAGACAGTCACTACATTAGATATAAATACAATACTGCTTAATATATTAGCACGTTTCAACTATATATATATATTGGAAGAAACATACAGTATTTTGGTTGCGCAAATAAGAACACATGTTTGTGTTGTATTATCCCCGGGGATAATGCCAGTTTTGATAATTATAGACCAATCTCACTCCTTCACGCGCTCTCAAAAGTCTTTGAAAAAGCTGTCTATCATCAATTATATGATTTTTTTCACTTCAAACAATTTGTTTTATAACAGTCAACATGGTTTCAAATAGTTACACTCTACAGAAACAGCCACACTTGAATTCATAGACAGAACCTACCAACTTCTTGATTCGGGAAAAATACCCATAAGCATCTATCTTGACCTGTCAAAGGCATTTGATACCTTGGATCATGGCACTCTTCTTCATAAATTAAACTACTATGGAATACGTGGCACTGCTTTAAATTGGTTTAAAAGTTACTTGACTAATAGACTTCAATTTGTCGAGTACGATGGTGTGCAATCTGAATCATTACCTATTGCTACAGGCGTACCACAGGGTTCCATTTTAAGTCCCCTTCTTTTCATTATATATGTAAATGATATTTATCTGGCCTCCTCAAAATTTACTGCTATTCTCTATGCCGATGACACAACCCTCATAAACTCTCTATGCTCCTTTCATTTCAACAGTGGATCTAATAATGAAATCTCTCAACAAATATTAATTTTGAGCTAGACAAAGTACACAGCTGGCTTGTAACTATTCTATTCTTGCTTGGGGCCATTCATGTGATCGAGTTGTAACATTACAAAAGAAAGCAATCCGCCTTGTAAGTTCTTCAACCTACTGTGCACATACGGAACCCATTTTTAAACAATTTAACTTACTAAAGGTCCAGGATCTATTATATCTAAAAGCACTAAAATTCTACCATAGATATAACCAAAATCAGTTGCCTAGATACTTTGATAATATGTTTGCCCCCGTACCAATTACCCATACGCATAACACCCGACATCGACACATTCCTCGTCAACCCCTCCTTTTAAAAGCCTCCACCAAGAATTGTATTCGTTATTACATCCCCGAAATTCTAAAAGAGTTGCCACAAAATATTAAAGAAAAAGTAACAACCCATTCACACTATGGTTTCTCCAATTATATAAAAAATTTCCTTATCAATAAGTACTCTGAAATCTGCACCATAGCAAATTGTTTTGTCTGCAATTATAATTGATTGACTTACATTTTGCACTTCAGTTTCTTTGTGAAATATTATGGTTAATATTTGATTGACTTTCATTTGTACTTCAGTTTTTGTATAATGTTAACGACTATATAAATATATTCACACTTCATGTAAATATACCCAAAGGTGGCCCCCGTGATAACGGATTGAATATCCGTAGCGGGGTTCATCCTGACTTTTTGTCTTGAAATATCTTCTTCCGTTCCTATATGCAAGTCATATATTTGTTTACAATTTTGTATTGGTATTAGCTGCCTATATGATTTTGTAATCAGTCAAATAAACTATGTCTGAGTCTGAGTCTGAGTCTGAGTTGATCATGTTGACTAGAAAAGATGCTGTATTATCATATTTTTAGTAATAATAAGCAGAATTGATTGGTTTATTATTCCAAAATATATAACCACACTCAGTGTCTCATGCAGCAAACACATGGTATTTTCATCAAACAGGTGATACGGTTTATATCGATATCGTTTTAGCGAGCGAGCCTTGCTTTCGCGTCCCAGCAGAAAAGTTTGTGCAGCACGAAAATCAAACAGGTGATACGGTTTATATCACGGTTTAGCAGGCGAGCAACATAATTATTACAGGCTAGCTTCATGTAGTACGGAGTTTTACTTGGCCTTAGACAGCTATAGCACATTTGGGCTTCGCCCTATGTGGTATGGCTGGCAAAGTCAGGTTTACCTCCGTATTATGTTCAGTAAAACTGTGATAGCTGATAGTAACATAGTTCACTGGTAAACATAAAATGCACAAATTAATGTCTCGTTTATGCCTTCAATATACAGTTTTAATTTTCCAAAATACCAACTGTTGTATTTATTTGGTTTTCATTGATTGTTAACCCTAAAACAGTTCAAGAACATGTGCATCCCACTAACTTCTTCACCAAAAAAAAAATGTACGTTGAGGTCAGAGGGAAAAAAATTATGTACCTCTTAGGTTGATACAAAATGCATAGCCTCCCCCCCCCCCCCCCCCCCACCAAGTATCAAATGGTCGGTCCCTTACATTGAGGCCACACGGATGACCAGTACGGTGTGGCCCGTGGACACAGGCGCTCGTAACGTTCAGTCAGTCAAGCTTCCGTACGCGGGGGGTGGGGAGGGGGTAGGGAGGAGGAAAATTGGGTTAAGAGGTTGGACCTAGAACATCTATGCGTTCAATAACCCACATAGGTCCATATCTGCAATAAAATATTCTGTATTCATCTGTGCAGTCAATTATTTGTGCTAATATATAGTAAAAAGATGGTGGCGGGTGGGCCTAAAACCACAACGTGGTCACATGGAGCTCCTGCATAGCAAGGTTTGAAACGAAGTTCACATCTGGACCACCATCCCGCTTCACGTTTGGCAGGATTTCTCCGTTTCTGAACACTCCAACAAGCTGTAACTCTCCAGTTTATTCCAAAACTATTTTCTACAGGTATATCCCACAGATAATCCATTGAAATCCGCATATATCCACAGCAACAGGCCTATTATTGTCGAAAATGTCCCACAAAATCCATTCGGGCAAAAAGTCCGACATTCCAGCGCCAAATTCAAACGGGTATCCCATCCTAAATCCGTGGCATTAGCCGCATGACAACACTTCTTAATCGTCAATCCAACCGTATTCTTTGATCCGCCACCATCTTATTAGCACAAACAATTGACTGCACAGATGAATACACAATATCTGATTGCAGAAATGGCCCTATGTAGGCCTAGATGTTTCAGGTCCAACCTCTTTACCCACTCTCCCCCTCTCAAAATCTCACTGTGGGCACTATTTGGGGAATTTTATGTCCAAAAAAGCAAAAAATTGTAAACATCGAATACTGTTTTGGACATTTTCTGCAAGGGATCGGTGCCCTAGTGGTAAAACACACCTCTGGACAGACTCTCTCACATGAAAAGTTCCGAGTAATTATTCGTGGTCACCTGTTGCTGAAAACACATTTTTAAGTGTCCCTAATCAGGATTTTTAAATTAAAAAGCAGATATGTTGTTTATTTGTTTAAATGCTACTGGGTACATATAAAATATTGGTAATGCCTTATGTATCTGTAACATTGAGAAACGTTAGATCTTGTGGAAAATGAGCTCTTAACCCTTTCACTGCCGGTTCCAACATTTCGGGCCCAAAGGAATTAATATAACGATTTCATATTTGAATTCCTCATGAAAAGACATTTCCAACGCAATACCAACATGTCATATCTTCCATTAACAGTTAGTTGACAGCTTTCCTCAACTCCGCAACCATGTAAAACTAGAACAGTCATTAGTTTAACAAACCTAGACATATAAAATATATTGATTTGTATAAAAAAAGTTATTGTTTTACACGGAATTTAGGACTCTGTTTAAATTATGCTGTAAACGTTTTCCACCAGTTGCCTTTCATTGTCAGGTGAGAGTGCCTATCTCATAATTGGAGCTGTCTTAGTCGTCCGGCCTGGTTCGCGGCTCTCCTCCCGGTATTGCAGCTGCCCGGGTAGGGCGGCTGGCGAGAGTGCGGAGCTGTCATAGTCTTTCTGCCGGGATCACGGCTCTGCCTGTGCAGGCTGGGGCCAGACAATATCTATATTTGTCAATTTTCATATATACATTATATTGAATTCTTTATCTTAGGTCTAATGTATATTTTTCTCGTGCGCGAGGTTTTAATAAAGTTATCTGGAGCTAAATGGATTTGCTGACGAGTTCGCCTATTAGGCCTACTCCAGGTCAGCTCGACATCATTGTAGCATGCTGACGATTTGACTTGCTGACGAATTGACCTGCTGACGATTTGACTTGCTGACGAATAGACTTGCTGACGCTTTGACTAGTGACGAATTGACTTGCTGACGATTTGACTTGGTGACGAATTGACTTGCTGACGATTTGACTTGGTGACGAATTGACCTGCTTCCCTCCAAAACAGCAATTATGCAGTGGAGGGAGTACGCAAGCAAACGGGAAATGCATAAACAAAAGAGACGAGAATGGGTGAAAATAGGCCAGTTAATCCCTTTTTTGCGTCAAATTTAACAACCATGTCAATACATGTCTCAAACCTTGGTAAACCATAATATGATAGGAATAAGTATGGCGTGGCATTCATTGTTGCCAATATATCACGAAGGAGGCGGTGACTCGGGTGAGATCGAAGTCAGATGGCGAGCCGATCTATAGCCGAGCGAATCTGACTTTGATCTCACCGCCTCCTTCGTGATATATTGGCAACAATGAATCCCACGCCACACTTTATTCCGTAAACCATAAATTTGCAAGATACTCCGTAATTAACAACGACTGTTAGTGTTATCCATGCCCCAAACCTTAGCAGGTTACTCCGTTAGTAACACCCATGGCAACAAATGTCCCAACCTTGATGTCTCACTCCATTGATAACAACCATGTCAATGCATGTCCCAAACCTTGGTAAATCAGCCGATACAAACAACAACCAGTGGTAATCATGCCCAAAGCTTGGCATGTTACCTCATGCGGACAAATATGCAAGATACACTTTGGCATGTTGATGTCCATAGGCCTAAACAAAATTGAATGAGAGATGAAACGAAACTACAGTGTATTATGCCCGCGAAAGTGACCCTGTTCCTCCATCCAGATCTAGAGGAATATGCTCTGAGGAGACATGTTCAGCCAGTTTAAACAGAGAGAGAGAGAGAGAGAGAGAGAGAGAGAGAGAGAGAGAGAGAGAGAGAGAGAGAGAGAGAGAGAGAGTTGATTATGTGATTGCAAATTGAAATGTAGATGCGAATAGTCTCACGCCTCCTAAAATAGATTGTGTAAAAGTATATTAGAAACTTATGAGAAGTTACACATTTCAGTGGCAAGTTAGAGCCAGCTGTAACAGTAGTTTGTCATATTCTTAACCACTTACCTCCCTTGACATTGGGATACACAATTCTAGTAGCCATCTCCATGTTAATAAGGACCATCATTATAAGTAGAAGACAAATGTAAGCCTTCTCCATCGTACAGTTTCTGTAATAACCATTCATCTGTAAGCTGTACGTGGTACCGGAATGCCTGGCCTACTGCCACAGCATCAAGGGAAATTATGGATACATAATGATATATAAATGGCAGTATTCGTAATAGAGTTTATGCCCAGCTTTCCCATGGTCATATAATGATTTCATCATACTTCGCATGTCATCCGAGTTAAAAGTAGGTATATCATAACAGTTCATTTTTTGATGCCAGGGATCCAGTTGCAATGTGCCAGGAACCAAGATAAGCGTGGCATGAGTTTGTGCTGTTTTGTTTCGTGATTGTTCTGAATCCTGGACCTGGACGTTCATTGAATATATATATATACATGTACATATATATATATATATATATATATATATATATATATATATATATATATATATATATATATATATATATATATATATATATATATATATATGTATGTATATATATATATATATATATATATATATATATTCAATGGACTCTTGTGGCTGATTTCCATAAACGCATTTTACTCTCTGGTCCATGCATTTGCAAATATGGCACACATATTGACAAAATAGAGAAACGCCATGTCTTTCATTTCTTTTATTGTCTCAGTTGCACCGCATTTTTCTGCTGGAGATCCAGACAAGGTTGGAAAAGGTGCCATAGTTAAATTTCTTCAGTCATCTCCGTCAACGTGTCCAGGAATACAACTAGGTACCTCTGCACTTACTTAAAGGAAATATATAGATAACATTGAAAGTTCATACTTTTCGTCTGTTATTAAAGCATAATTGACTTATATTTTGTTAAAAAAGGAGGACTTCGATTACAATTACCCCCTGCACTTGTCACGTTAAATTAGTTTTGATGAAATGAAATATTTATATGTGTTCTTTAGAATATTTTTTTCCTTTTTTTTCAGGTATATTATTAATGTGTATGTTTACACTTTTATAAACTTTACAAATATTCTTCGGATGTGACAAAGAAAAGTTTTTGGAGTACAGAATGTTTGCTCAGTTCCATCTATGATATAAATTTTTATGAAGCTTACACTTGTCTAAGATTATACATGTGTGTTATAAAAAAGGATCCTGGGCCTGGGTCATCACTTGTCTCTAATTTTATGTAGAAGCAAGCACATTTTTTGTGTCTGAAGTTCCATCAACATTCTGCATTTTTCTTTAAATTATTGAACCGCAGAAATAACCATATCTCCATGGAAGACGAGCCGAACGTGAGAATGGACAAACATTTTTATACATTGCCAAGTTTGGTAGACGTGGGTATGCTCTATCGTCATGACCATTTGCATTATTAGCGACGACTCCATGCCGGCGACCTCTTACGTGTCAGATATCAAGCAGAATCGCGCGAACATCGGAGTAATACCGCCAACGCGGGGTTTGTGCCTGTACCCTGACCCTGCCGCCAGCACAACACCCGAGCCGAAAGCAAGGGCACGCGTCGTGCTGGCGGCCGAGTCAGGGTACAGGCACAAACCCCGAGACTGAGGAAAAAAGCAGTCTGAATATTGTAACAAGAGGCCCATGGGCCTAATGCCCTGCTGGTACCCTGGCTATATTGCACCTGTGTAGTTCGGTGTTTCGAGTCCTCAAGTGGCTTCTGAACATATAGGACTAAAGGTTATGTAAATTTAATGTATAAAATGTCCACCTGATGGCACGTCATTCCAAATGTAAACATAGCTTATTTGTGCAATTCCTGTGATGGATATTGTTGCATGTGCCAAGACAACAATGAGCGAGTCCTTAACTTTGTCCTCACTGACCTTGCAACAGAAGATCAAGGTCACCCAGATTATGTAACAGAAGAGGTCCATAGACCTGGTACTGTGCTTACATTGCCATTGATGTCCAAGTTACACTCTACCATTACAAAATCACCTCCTTTAACTTTACAGGGATGGCGACCTCACAAAAATGGGTCAAGGTAACCGATATATTAAATTCTAGCTTTGGATATTGTCCATATGTCCTATAAATTTGGCAAGTCTCATCCAATTACTTTTCAAGATATGGAATTTCATTTCTTAAAACCCATTTTGGCTCATAATTTCAGTCAAATTAAAGGTGGCGCCACTAGTATCATTAGCAACTTAGACTTTGACCTGCCCACAATCCAACTGAATTTGGTGTAGATCTGCCAAAAATGAAAGATGCCAGATTGTTCATAAAATTTTCATATTTTGACCCCTTTATTGCATAATATTGTAGATGGAGCCACCAATATCAACACAAACCTAGATTTTTATACAACCTAGAAGTCCTGACAGTTATATTGGGCTAACTTGAAAACTGTGGATGGTATTGCGGTCACAAGATTTTCATATTCTGACCCGTATATTACATAATACTATAGGTGGCGCCACCAACATTGATGTCGACAAAGATTTTTATACACATTGTAACTCCTAACCGTAATATGCGCTGTCTCAAAAATTGTGCGGGTGCAAAGCATGTGTATTCAACTGGCCATTTGACCTTGTATTTACAGGCTGGAGGGATTTAACAGCCTGGTTCGTTAACCTTGTTTTAGATGCTGCATGGATCTGCCAGCCTGGTTAGCTTTAGAGGCTGGAAAGATTTGACACCCTGGTCAACCCACATGCCCACAAGGCACAAGTCCTCCCAAACCTTCTCAGGAATAATGGAGAAGGGCACCTGGAAGACACAGCGTGCATCTGGTTGGGCCCCCTTTCTTCATGAAATCAACTACCCTAAGAAGATGGTGCCCAGGTTCAGTCAGTGCACAATGGTCTATGCCAATGACTTGGGTACCATGGTTACTGTCTCACTATTGGTGTTCTGCATCTCTTTCTTACTCAGTACAGGTGACAAGTAACTTCTTCAACTGCCCACATGTAAACTGTTCAGTCTAGCTCTGCTCAGCGGAACTCGGAGAAATACCAAAAAGTAATATAATGATAGATTCATTAACACATAAATACACAGAAGCAAGGTCATACATCACACTGGTCTAGACCTAGGATTCATCCTTGAGTCTCAGGTGAAAAGCCATTTCTAGTTTCAAGCAGACTGTGTTCAGCAGGTGTCTACAAAGTGATGGGCAATGATTTTGAAGCCCAATCATACATGAATATTATTGGCTTGACCAGTAGTTCCAAGCACCCTGTCAAATTTACAATAACTGGAGTCACTTATTTTTCAATATTCCAAATCATTCCAAGCTATCTTCAAACATGAGGATCATGATTATCTTGTGCTCTGCCAACTGGAATATGCTTTTACGGTATTGCAACACATGCACTGTAGTCTGTATAGCTATATACATGTACAGTGGTAGCAAAGTTTGATATTGAATTCATAAAAAAATAGAACTGCAGTACCACATGGTGGCCAAAATAGAACTATATGACCCTATGTGCAATATCAAAGCAATTGGCCAAGTAGTTCTTGATATGAAGATTTTTTTTTCAAAAACTCAATTCAACATTTCATAAAAAATAGAAAAACTATTGCATCATCTCTTTTGCAAATTTGGTCCAGGTCCACCTGGGGGCTATGTGTAATATCAAAGCATTTGGCCAGGTAGCTCTTAAGATAAAGATTTTTTTTGGTCAAAATATCAATTAAAAAATTCATGAAATAAAAAATTATTGCATCATCATCTCCTTTGCAAACTTGGTAAAGGTCCCCCTGGGGAACACCCATGTGCAAAACCAAACATTTCAAGAACCAGTTTTTGAGAAAAAGCCGAAAATGTAAATACAATAGTCATATACTATACAGTGGTAACACTTACCTATGGGTGCAAAATTTGAATTCCCAAAACTTTGTCAAAAATTAACATATATTATTTAAAAAAATATTTTTAAAATTCATGCAAAAACAGAAAATTATTGCATCATCATCCACTTCACAAACTTGGTAGAGGTCCACATCCATGAGCAATATCAAAACATTCCATGCAGCAGTCTTTGAAAAGAAATAGAATATGTACAAGTCTAAAAACGGACAGACGGACAACGGATGCAAACGGATTCCAATAGCTCTGTTATTTTGAGCTTACTTAGAACATTGAGGAGAAAGTAAAAATTGTCATTTCTCTGCATTTTAATTCTATTGGCTATAAAGTCTGAATTTTTTCCACATCCAGGCTATATCTTTTCTCTCAATAGTCATGCCCCAGATCCAAGCCCCTGTCTTTTTGTGATCTTTCCTTTACTCCATAAATTTGCCATGGGGCTCCCCAAAATTGCAAGAATGTGCAAATTTTGGCCAGGATACATGCCTTGTGACTATGACTGGATAAAAAACACAACAGCCACCAACATGTCCAGTAAAGGGAATAGAACTTGAGAGAAATAATAGGCCCTTGAGGCTTTTACAGAAGTCATGATAATTCAATGATATGGTAGCCAGGCCATGAAAGCTGTCACATTCAATCCCACAATGAACAGGCAGAATGGTTCTCAATGCATATATACAATTACTGGAGATTATTACTTACCGTCACAAAAATAAAGGACCTGGGGAGCAAATAACATCCATCAATGAAGAACTTGGAGAAGAATTATCATTCAACAATGAAAGACTTGGAGAGGAAATAACATCCAACAATGAAGGGTTTGGAGAGGAAATTACATCAAATAATGAAGGTTTGGACAGGAAATAACACCCAACAAGTTAATGAGTATTGCAGAGCAATACATAGTCCCCCGCTCGTCGCCCACGAAGTTGAATGGACTACTATATAGGGGTGTGACCTAGATGAAAAAAAAAATTAAAAGTATGCCACATTCTTAGATTAAGCTTCACATTTGTGTAAAATTTCATTAATCTAAGTAAAAGGACAAAAAAGTTATGGCCCGGACAAGATTTTGAATGGATTTCACAGTGACCTAGATATTTGACCTAGTGACCTACTTTTGCCATGTGACACAACAACTCCCCAGGTAGTATTAAAATAATAAATTTGGTAGCTGTAGGTATTATAGTAAGGGAAATATGGCATGGACAAGGTTTTACATGGAGTTTACACTGTGAGATGGATATTTGACCTAGTGACCTAGTTTTGCATCGTGACACACTTTTAGGTCACAATACATTATCAGTAAACTTTTATAACAAGAAGTCAAATTTTTTTAAGAATTACTGTAAGGACATGAAAATACTGTACATTTATGTATTACTGTGACCCAAATATTTGACGGACGGACGGACACACGGACGGTGCCCATTACCATATCCCCTCTAAGGTCTACCCACCAGAAAAAAAATCAAAGGGCTGGCATCAATAATTTAGAAGATATGGCCCAGACAAAATTTGTATTGTATCTTGAGCTAGCTTAATGAACTTCGTTAATTAATTAATTAATTAATGGAAGTAATTAGCCACAGAAAACAATGCGTATGCACACCTACTACCTAAGGTCTACACACCATAAAAAATTCAAAGGGCTAGCGTTAATAGTTTAGAAGATATGGCCCGGACAAAATTTGTCTTGCTAAACGAATTTTGTTAAATAATTAATTAATGCAAGTAATTAGCCACACAAAACAATGCCTATGCACACCTACTACCTATGGTCTATCCACCACAAAAAATTCAAAGGGCTAGCGTTAATAGTTTAGAAGATATGGCCCGGACAAAATTTGTCTTGCTTAACGAACTTTGTTAAATAATTAATTAATGCAAGTAATTAGCCACACAAAACAATGCCTATGCACACCTACTACCTAAGGTCTACCCACCATAAAAAAATTGAAGAGGTAGCATTAATATAGGGAAGATATGTGCCGGACAAAATTTGTTTCTGTATATTTACATATCGTGGTGACCCAAATATTTGACCTAGTGACCTAGTTTTGCTTTATGACACTTTCTTAGACTAAGCTTCACATTTGTGTAACATTTCATGACTCTAAGTAAAAGGACAAAAAAGTTACGGCCCGGACAAGATTTTTCATACATATGTATTCTGTGACCCAGATATTTGACCTAGTGACCTACTTATGGCACACCATACACCTCTATCCTAGGAAGTACAAACACATTAAATTTGGTAGCTGTGGGTGTTATGGTGTTGGAAATATGGCCCGGAGAAGCTTCGGATGGAAGGACGGACGGACGGACGAGGTGCAAACCTATAGTCCCCCACCAAGTGGGCGGGGGACTAACAAAGAAGGGCTTGGAGAGGCGATTTCATCCAACAATGAAGGGCTTAGAAAAGAAACAACATCCAACAATGAAGGGCTTGGAGAGGATATAAAATCCAACAATGAAGGGCTTGGAGGGGAAATAACATCCAACAATGAAAGGATTGGAGAGGAAGTAATATCCAACAGTGAAAGGCTTAGAAACAAAACGACATACATCAATGAAGGACTTGGAGAAGAAATAACATCCTACAAAGCAGAACTTGGAGAGGAAACAACATTCAACAATTAGGGACTTAGAAAGGAAATAACACCCAACAATTAAGGGCTTGGACAGAAAATAACATTGAACGCTAAAGGACTTGCACAGGGTATAACATTCAACAATGAAGAGCTTGGAAAGGGAAAAATACCTAACAATGAAAGGCTTGGAGGGGAAATAACATCCAAAAATGAAGGGTTTGAAGAGGAAATAAAATCCAACAATGAAAGGATTAGAGAGGAAATAATATCTAACAATGAAAGGCTTGAAAAAAATGGCATCCAACATAGAAGGGCTCGGAGATGAAATAACATCCTACAATGAAGGACTTGCAGAAGAAACAACATTCAACAATTAACGAGTCCGACTTAGAAAATAACATCCAACAATGAAGGGCTCTGAGAGGAAACAACATTCAATAATTAAGGACTTAGAAAGGAAAAAATGTCCAATAATTAAGGATTTGGAGAGGGAATAACATCCAATAATGACGGACTTGGTGAGGAAATAACATTCAACAATGAAGAACTTGGAGAGGGAATAATATCCAACAAGGAAGGGCTTGGAGGGAAAAAAACATCCAAAAATGAAGGGATTGGGGACGAAATAATATCAAACAATGAAGGGCTTAGAAAGATAATAAAATCACACAATGAAGGGCTTAGAGAGGAAATAAAATCCAACAATGAAGAGGTCAAAAAGGAAATTACATCAAACAGTGAAGGGATTGGAGGGGAAATAAAATTCAATGATGAAAGGCTTCAAGAGGACATAACACTAAACAATGAATGGCTTGGACAGAAAATAACATTCAAGGGCTGGGAGAGAAAATATCCAACAATGAAGGGCTTGAAGAGGGAATAACATCCTGCAATGAAGGGATTGGAGAAGAAATAGCATCCACCAATGATGAGCTTAGAAAGAGAATAACATCCAACAATGAAAGGTTTAGAACGGAAATAACATTCAACAATGAAGGACTTGGAGTGGTGAATAAGGCCATTTTTAAGTATAAAAGGTATTTATTTATTCATACATATATGTACATATCACATAATACATCAGTCCATAATAATTTCAAAAGTATCTAGGTATGATTCCACTATAATTGCCTCTCCAGGCTCTAAGATAATTGAATTCATGGAAACAGTTTGTCCTTCCATCTTAGGATTCCCTGAATGCAATATGACTTTTCCATCTGTAAATCCTGTCAGTTGCATGTAATCATCTGTTGAGATTTTTTTGCCGATGTTCACTGACACCAGATAAGATCCTTTGCTATCCAATGTTCGCACAAAGGAAAAAATGTTTTCATTCACCACTGCAAATGTTAATTTTCCATACTGGAAAATTGGATCCTTGCGAAGTTTGGACATTCTTTGAAAAATCTGAAGTTGTGAATTAATCTCATCATTCTGCACCTGAAAAGACAAAAGTATCAAAATGTAGGGTGAAGTTAACAAGGGACATATTACGATCTTGTAATATTGAACTGCAATTAAATGTAATATGTAACATTAACAGCCAGTAGTCTAGTGCTTTCTCTTGGGCTCCAGAAATATTTGAGAGTCTAGGCTACAACCAAATACAATTTGCAGACCTTGACTGTTGCGCAGCATACCTGTTTGTGGTCACTGTGGCAAAGTATGTGCACTCCTTTCTGTTCAAATTGTTTCACACAAACTATCAGCTTTACATGAATATTCTTTTTTTCTCCACAGAATTTTTTTTCATTTGATGTTTTCGTAAAATATATATCCTGCAGTTTCTAGTAATACCAAATCAGACAACAGCTTGACTCATGTCAGCAACTGTTATCAATGTGCTCACTTGCAGACACAGGACAAACAGCAACTGTTACCAATGTGCTCTCTGCAGACACAGGACAAACAGCAACTGTTATCAATGTGCTCACTGAAGACACAGGACAAACAGCAACTGTTATCAATGTGCTCACTGCAGACACAGGACAAACAGCAACTGTTATCAATGTGCTCACTGCAGACACAGGACAAACAGCAACTGTTATCAATGTGTTCACTGCAGACACAGGACAAACAGCAACTGTTATCGATGTGCTCAGTGTCACACACAGCACACACAGCATGCAGGAGGCTGTGGACTCATCCCTATTAGTCCCAAGACTTATATATTCATCCCCCATGTTACCTGTACATTGACGGTGCTGTAGGTTTCATGGACTGGCATCCAGGTTTTCTCTGCAGCTGAAAAGCCGCCATTTCTATCCTTGGTCCACTGCATTAACCCACGACATGAACCACTCGTGCAATTCTTAAACAAGGTCTGCAAAGATGAAAACAGTTTATAAGCTCCATGAATACCGTTGACCATCAACCTTTCATTCTTTGCATGTTTTCATTCTAAAATTGAAGTTACCTCTGAGTCAACAGCTCCATATGCTTTCTGAATGTGGCCAATTTATTGGATCCATGGCCACTGCCAGTTATTGTCATGACTAGAAAATAAATCTGATGCTAAAAGCAGCCATAATATTACCCGAACATAGGGGCCACCGAATACATTCATACTGAACATGAACATTGTGTGTGGAAGAATATCACAAGATAAGCACATTTATAACTCCTGTAACCTCAAATTTACACCCATGTCTCTCACAATGATGAAAACATCAATACTCAATATGCACTGGCTCTTGAAACATAAAGAAACATGCATCAAAATTTATATAAATATATATATTTGTATCACAGCTGTTAAATTACCCAATACAAGTGCACGTACAGGTGAATTCGAAGTTTACATGTGTAGGATGTAGCCATAAGCCCACGCCCCCCACCCTCTATTAGCCAAACACCTCCAATACCCGAACACTTTGGCTGGGTCCAAAGGACATTCGGCCTTGACAGGTTTTACCATAGGTCCATGCTGTAAATATCATCTTTCCATCTCAAAATACCTGCATGAACACAAGCACAGAGATGCTAAACAGTCTCCATGCATAAATGAACACATGCACAAAGACACCAGACATTCTCCTTGCATACATGAACACAAGCGCCAAGCCATTGGAAGGTCTCTATGCATACATGAGCACAAGCACATAGATGACAGACTGTCCTCTTGCATACAGGAACAAAAGCCCGAAGACGCCGGACAGTCTCCATGCATATATGAACACAAGCACAGAGGTGCGCGACAGTAGCACAGTGATGCCACATAGTTTCCATATGCATGCATACATGAACACAAGCACATACACACCCGTCTCCATGCATACATGTACATGAATACAAGCACCGAGATGCCAGAGTCTCCACACATAAATGAACACAAGCACAGAGATGCCAGAGTCTCCACACATACATGCACCGAGCCATTGGAAGGTCTCTATGCATACATGCACAGAGATGCAAGACAGTCTCCACACATACATAAACACAAGCACAGAGATGCCAGAGTCTCCACACATACATGAACACAAGCACAGTGATGCCAAACAGTCTGCATGCTCCCCTATGCCATTCTCTCACAATCATGGTGAAAACATGGTAAGGTCTGTTCAATGAAAACCTATTTATATATTACAGGTACAGGAGAATAGGTAAATGTATATATCAAGGACTATACACATTTCCAATATCTGCATCTTGAGAGGGCTTTAAATTTACTTGGGAGGGGGGGGGGAGGCTGAATTCCCATTAGACCACTTACACTCTGCACACTTTGATTATGTTCTTGTTTTCAAAGATTTTTGCACAAGGAAATAAGCAACTTAACACTAAAGTGTCATAAAGTAATGATCAATCTTAAGGTTTAAAATGTGTCAATACAAACCTTATATATCAACGGATTTTGTGACGCCTTGTCATAAACATTTACGTCGGCCATGCCTATCTCATCACCATAGAATGCAATAGCTGTAGATGGCAGTGTCAATAGCACAACGTTCAGGGCATTCACAAACTTCACTCCTTTGCGTCCAGACAACCGCCCTGTGTTGTAGTTGCTGATCTGTAAAAATAAATGTACAAAATTATTTTCAGCTGGCTGCAGCTGGTGATTGGTTCTACAAACTGTCATTGGATCCTTTCAGGAACTATCATAGACACATCTACAGGTATGTCATTCCTTTCAGAAACTATCATTAACATAACTCTGGCTGTATCACTGTTGTTGTTTTAGGCCCCAGTTGTACATAGCCCCCCCCCCCTCAGACCACCCTCTCTTTAGAGACCACTGAGTGAAGTTTCAATGCCACTCTTTGTCATTTGTACCTCTCATAACATACCACCTGTCTTGAAAGACCACTCTATGTTGTGCTCCAGGGGTGGTCTTTCAAAACAGGGAGTACTATGTGGTACTATGTTGAGAGAAAAAGATGCCAGTAGACTACCATCCAATGTGTGACACGCCCTTCAGGAACCTCCCCCATCCAGGTATCCACTGCCGACTGTAAGCAGTTGCCGTCACAGTTCTCATCAACCTGCATCAGATTCATGTTGACCGGTGCATCCGGTCCAGTGAAGTAGTACTTAACGATGTCCTTTACACTGTCATCAACAGCCTCCACCATGAAATATCTGTCAAAAACGGCAATATTAGGAAGGAACATTACAAGACAGGCAATATGTCTGGGGAGTTTACAGTGCAACAGTCTGCCGCAGAAAGTCATGGATCTACCTCCGTGTACTCTTCACAGAACCATGATAACTGTGAAGCAAGTCATGGATCAGTTGTCATGTACACTTGAGAAATAAACTGCCCAGCAAGTTATGAATCAGTCATCCTATACACTTCAGGAATACACTGTGCAGCAAGTCACAGATCAGTCATCATGTACACTACAGGAATACATTTACAATGTGCAGCAAGTGATGGATCAGTCATCATGTACACTTCAGGAATACATTTACAACGTGCAGCAAGTGATAGATCAGTCATCATGTACACTTCAGGAGTACACTGTGCAGCAAGTCACAGATCAGTCATCATGTGCACTTCAGGAATAATACACTGCGCAACAAGTCATGGATCAGTCTTTCTGTACACTTCAGAAATACGCTGTGCAGCAAGTCATGGATCAGTACTTCCTGTACCATTCAGAGATACACTGGGTCACTCACCACGTACACTTCAGTAATACACCTATCCTTACAGACAAGGACCAGCTTGAATGTCCTTCCACTTTGTTTTCACCCCAAGCCCAAGCCTGGGATTCTACAGATGCTACACAGTTCTCTACACTATACAGTGGTCCCTGTCTTGAAAGACCACTCCAATGAGAGACCACCTGTCTTGCAAGACCACTTATTAACTTACTTTGCTTAGTACTTTTCTTGTTATTTATACCTCCTATGAAAGACCACGTACCTGTTATATGAGAGACCACAATTTTCTCATCCCTAGGTCTTTCAAGACAAGTTTCACTGTACCTTTAATGCAGCTGGGGCTAGTGAAAAAATCCTTTCATCTAGAATCAGCAATAAATTTCCCAAGGACTTTCCATTCTTCTGAAGACTGGGCTAGTATCAATATTTAGGTGCTGTTGTGACTTGTAAGATTTGTTTGCATTTTTAATTTTGGATCCAGTTGTTTCCATTTTTCTATTCAAGAATGTGATGTGTCAAAGGGGACACATTCCCCCTGCGATATTTGGTCTGTTCCTGGAACCTACATGTATATTTTTGGGAATGTTGGTCCCTCAGGTGAATTGATGTCACCTTCTTTACTTGCAGTCTGTATTTTAGGATGACTGTATTAGGCCATACATGTAGCATAATGAACAGTATACCATGAACTGGAGTTTGTGATTGCTCACTGCAGTCACAAATTGTTGGGTTTTTTTTCTTCTTCTGCACTTTAACTTGATAATATGACAATGTGACTTGCAGTAATGTGATTACTTCCAGCTGAATTTAGGTACACCTTGTTTATTATGTTATACAGATATTGAGAAGTGCACCACTAAAGAATTTGTTTTAATGGAAAAAATTCAAAAGTGAAATCAGTCTTACCCATGTTTCTTCTTTTTAGACATATAATCGTCAAGGTACTCTCGCCAGGATGCAGATATTTCGTGTATTTCAGGCTGGTCGTCGGTGTAGATATGCTCCAGGATCTCTGGGTCATCCTAAAATGAGGGATTTCCCAAGAAATCTTATACTTTTACTAAATGTCACCTAATTCTGGATTTTACATTGCCCATGTGTGTAAGCCTTGCCTACAGTTCTTCCCATTTCAGGAAAATATAACAAAATTAAGTTGAGCAGCAATTTGCATGGTATAACTATCATAATCTACTGTGTAAAGGTAGGCTTTATTTTGCAAATTATTCCTTAATAGTCAACAGGTTATAACTCCATGAAAAGCTTACGTAATTCTGATAATGAACATTCCAGCCTGCTTCAAGTGTAAATCCTTTCTGCCAAGCTTTAAACAGTCTTTTTCCTTGAAGTGCTGTGCATACAACAATATATCATCAGCACTTGGATGACACATTTGTCAAATATTGTGTTTCCTACTTACAAAAGCTTTGCCTGGTTCTGCAAACCAAGGCTCATCAAGAATGACCTCTTCTGCTTCAAACAAGAGGTGCATGTCCAGTATACGGAAACCATCCACATCATGGTCCAGCCAAAAGGCCATCGTTTTCTGCAACAATGTTTGACACAGAAGATAGTATTATTATTCATTACTGATCATATTAATACCTGCTCCTTTCATTTTGACAGGAACTCTCATATGTTTGTCTTGAATTTGATGAGTATACACATGTATGTTACCAAACTGATGATCAGAACATGCATCAAAGCAGGCTTCTGAACAGCAGCCATTGAAAAATTTAAGATAATGTCAACTTGCATCTCTGCTGTACACTCAACATGCTTCAAGAATGTGACTGATCGGCCCTTAATGTCCACGTAACTCTGCCTCTCCCTTGTCATGTTGATATATCTATGACCAATGAATGTTACATGAATTTGGATATAAGTGTATACACTGACTACCCCGCATCCCCATGCAACAAACCTCTCCTCCCGCAACTTGTTGTTAAAGGCCGCAGTCTGGCTTTTATTTCACTTATTTTTTTAATTCAGAACTACACTGTGGGGCGGTGGCTCTGTTGCGCTTATTTGTATAAATGTCTGGAAGGTCATGTTTGGGGGCTGGCTGGAGCATGATCTGCCAGACAATCCATAAGTCTCTGACTTTCATGGCCAGTAATTAAATCCTCAAAATCTATTTACTTCAAATGATGCAAACAAAGTTCCAGTTTATATCACTTAACAGTTGTACTACTGGCTCAATGTGGAAATTGAAAAAAAATTATATATATTAAAACCCTCATACCAGGAAAAATGCTGTTGAACAAATTATAAAAGTATCCATGCATGTTCTTCACACCTACATGATAATTTCTTCATTCTTGCTGGCATTCAAATGTAAAGTCAAGTCTGCAAGTACTCTACCTGAAATTCTTGCTGCACTTTTTCGTTCCTAAAATTTAAATCTGGCATAAACTTTTCAAACTGATGCAAGTAGAACTCCTGCCTGACATTGTCCCACTGCCACGCTGACCCTCCTGTCTTGCTCCTCTGCAACAAACGCAAAATACTGCATTTTCCAACAAAATTTACGATTCTGGTAGAATTTGATCTGCATGTGCATGATATCTATTAATATGTGTTCTCTCTAGGGATCTTGCATATCAGGTATTTTGCTATTGTGCACTTGTCACTCACAATTGTACACAGTTCCCCTCAAGTCTGTAACTCCGTATCTGGGCCACTCTGACATAGCTGTACATGTGGTAGTGCAGTTTTGAGGGTGCTGTCCTTACTTCTATTTTTGTATCTATACCCATTAATGCCAAATTGTCTGTTTTGTAAAAATGAGTAGTTTACTGTGATATCAAAATGAAGTTTGAAAATTAATTTTTGAAAGTGCAACCAACACTTTAGTCAAGGGGTCTTATATAAATTTTGAAACAAGCACACTGAAAAAAAAAACATTATAGAAGCTTAAAAATTTGTGAAATAATACTCTAATCTCTAGGGTAGTAGGTTTTGTTTCTGTATAAATGTGATAATCTGTATTTTATGAGGACTCCAAATATCTGTAACTGATTTTGCATACTTGTTTCTTTAACTATGAAAGCCACAGAAAGAAAAAAAATGTCACAAAAACCCGCCCCCAAGTTACAGCCTCATTGTTTAATTTGCATTTTAATTATTTCATGATGGAAATTGGTTGATTCCAGGTATTTCTGATTTTACAAAAATTAGTAAGTTGGAAGAAAATCTCTTAGTTATTTACATTCACACCTGGGAAGCTATTTCATTGAGTGTATACCTGGCATATTAGTTAATCTTTTCCTCTTTGCCATTCAAGTTGGCCAGTGTGGTAGTGGTGGGCAGAAATTATATGCTTTGAGGTGTCCAAAAAAATATTTCTTGGCATCCGTACTGCCACTAGGCAAACTTATGAACAAAAAGATTTTGAAAAATCTAAGTCAGTGGCACCTTTCCAATAAACTTGATACAGACCCACCAAGTTTGAAAAGAGTCTGAACAAGGAGGTCTGAGCCACCATTTTGAACAAAAATACACAAACATGCACTTGCATCAAAACATAGCCTTTTCAATACGCTTCATAAGGATCAACTTGAGGCATGGTCCTCACACAGCTTGAGGTGGATATGATCCATGGTTTTGGCAAAAAGTACATAAATGTACATTATGTGCACCTGTATTCCTACATTAAGCATGCCAGCATGTATTCTTGCTGATCGTTATTTATGTTTACTTGTTCCAAGCAGTGAAACAACTGTAAACGGTTGCTTATAGAATGTCTGTATTGCTCAAAGTGTCCTGTACAATGTACGATGCCAAATTGTGAAATTGTTTGGTGACAATTGGGTCTATGTACATTCCAAACAAGTCTGAACAGAACTGAGCACTAGGTTCAGGTGACATGATGTGTAATGCTGGATAAACAATAGCATAACACCTTTACTGTAAAACAGCTGCATAAAAGTTGCAGCTTCACTTCTGAAACAATTTAAGGTCTTTGACTTTAAGTGGACTTGGACTACAGTTTGGAAAAACTCATGGTACATGCATGCACTCCAGTATCCCAACCATATCTATATATGTTACATATATCTCAGTGATTATTGCGTTATTTCAAAATTTGTTACAAAATCAGGAAATACCAGTAGCACCAGTCTGGGTCAAGTTATTAAATTCCCACCAAGTTTGAAGTGACTCTAACCAGTGGTTACACCATATTTAAAAATCTACCGAAAATATGAAGCCACACCCCCTGAAACTTGGACCCATATTCTGGCCCCCAAACACTCTTTGCTATCTATATATAAAACCAAATCCATAATGATATGCCCCGAATATAACTGACTAGGCATGTTTTTCATATTTTCAGGTTTCAAATCTACCCAAAATCGATCATTTTTACATGCACACGTCACGTCTGACCACGACCCACATTCTTCACATACGAAAGTGATTTGACGTTGAGGCGAGTAAATGATTATTTCCCACAATCAAGTGACCACCCTACCAAATAGTGAAATGGCTAATCTATCAGACTATATTCGTGAAACTGGCTTTAAAGACTAATTTATATAATTTTTTATCGCTTTTCGTAACATTCCTTAAACTCAGCCGCCTGTCAATCATTGAACTTCCGGTTAGCAGAATAGCTGGCTAGCAGGAAACGGTAGGTCAACTGTTTCAATTGAAGTTTGCAATTCTGTCAAGAGATGGCACTGCATGTATGTAAACAAAGCGTTCTGGCCGACCTCCAAAAACTGTAACACCCAAACTGTTTGCTTCAAATTTTAAGCATGGAAACACAAAATTATAGTTTCATGGGGATCTAATGCAGTTGGTATGTGTGTTTCCCGTTTTCAGCTAGACCGGTGCCAAAGGTTGCTGATTCCAGACCCATCCGTTCCGTGGTCACAAAACATATAAAGTGGGCACGGCACAAATCAAGAGGCCATAAAGGGGTACATTGTACTAATCAGAAGGCCACAGAGTGGGAGGTGCATTAATCAGGGCAGGGCCCTAAATACAATTAAAAGAGTATTTTACTTCTGTCAGTTCTAGGATGAAACTGTAAAGTTAATATGTTCTGAGCACACTCCACAAGTGTTGTAACATACCCAGTTACTGGGTGCCTTGATGGTCCCATTGCGTAGAACTGTACCCCGATGCCATATGTAGAAATCTTTATAGGGGTTGTCCTTGCCTCCTTTCCTGCTTTCTTGGAACCAAGGATGCTTACTACTTGTGTGATTTGGCACAAGGTCCAAGATTACTTTTATTCCTGTAATAAGACAAGTCACATGTATCCAATGAACTTTCACTTCTGCGTCAAAGAGTATTGGCCAGATTATTTCATGTATATTGCGCAGCGTATATGTAAGACAAAAAAGGCTAGCTGTAGCTACTTTATGCCAAGTTAGCATTATCACCAAAGGTCCGAATACATGTATAGGTAATAAGCAACTTAGCAAATAGCTGCTAAAATTCTTGACAAGTTTTGATATTCAGATATGTTACTGAATTCATGTCAATCAAGGTATTTTCCAGAAAACATGCTCATCTGGCTACCTATATTTTTTTTAATTGTTGCTGTAATCTAGTTACAGCTTTAACACTTGTAAATTAGCTACAACTCAAGAGAGACTGGATGTGTAACTTTTTCTATAGACAAATTCAGAAAATCTACAATAAACAATCAAACAAGCAAACAACATCTACACATGACGTAGGCTACAAAATGGAAGAATCTTACCTTTTTCATGCATAACTTTAATGAGATGTGCAAACTGTTGCAATGTTCCAAGCATAGGATTGATGGCTTTGTGGTCCTCAATGTCATGACCAAAGCTTCGTACAGACGACTTGTAGATTGGAGTCAGAAGTATTGCCCCAACACCCAGCTGCTGTAGGTAATCCACCCGCTGACTTATACCTTCAAATTAAACACACTAGTAGTAGTAGTGGTAGTAGTAGACCTTACTTACAGAGGGTAACCTGATAAGCTGAAGCTTATCTTCCCCAGGGCCCACTTGCGCGTGCCCTCAGTCAACCATTCGCCCACATGAATGTGGGGACCTGTCGTGAGTGCATTTCTTTATAGCAGCCACTACTGAGTCGGGCAACTTCCAGCCACCGTCATTGCCACTGACATAATCAGGCACAGGTAACCCAAACATGTCCCGCTAAGCCCTTGAAAAGTTAAGCGGTCAGTGTATACTACACTCACCCCGTAAGCCCATCCCTTGGGTACATCTGGCATGAGTGACAGGCACAGTGGGTGTATCATGTGCACGAAGTCAACATGAAGACATTGACACTTGTTTAACTCTTTCCTCTTTGGCCAGAGGCTGAGTCAACAGCTTTCCTTGATGAACTTGAGAACTTAAAAGCCAAAGACCACACCAGCTAGTCCTCAGTGAGTCATTTTTTATTATATGTCTTCAGTTTGACTACAGAAATTTGTTATTCATGGTAATAGCGGACTTCTTTCAACTTGAATTACAAATGGCAACAGTAAATTTTTTTCCCCAAAAGGTTTGCTTCAATTTTCCAACTTTGTGAAGGATTTTTAAAATGTTGATTGAAGGTCTTTAGTATACATTCATTGCATGGCAAGGAAAACTGTTGACCTGTGCAAGCTAACAAGACAGGCTTCACCCATACATCTCAATCACAATGGTTTTAATTTTGTGAGAAAACTTGGCAAAACATTGAAGCACATGACAATTAACAAACAGATGATTTAATAGTGGGACAGACTTGAAAAACCATAAAGCACAACACCTCACTAAAATGGCTAACTTCATGCCATATGAAGAAACTGAAGAGCAGACCACTGAAATATATGTTTACGATTTGCAACAGTTTATTTTTTACATGCAAAGTTAAATTTAGAAATAAAAACATTGACTGAGGTGGAGTACAGAACTTTTAATCTATGTTCTAGTGTAGAAGTTGCAGATGCAATGCATTTTATGTTGAACATGTTGAAATGCTGAAAGAATTAAATACATTACTGAACAATCTGGAGAAAAAGTTCTCTCTCATGGGTACAATAACAGGGACCTTTAGGTTATTGAACAGGTCACAAATTTGGCGAAATTTACCATGGAAACAGGACTCCGATATAGTTAGTGTGTGTGTAAATATGTCTTCTTAATGTAACAGTACTAGAGATCGTTTTTTAACCACAGATTGTGGTAATACCTGGGTGTAGCCAAAGACAAGAAGATACAAGAACAGATGATAGCCATAGGCATAGTTTTTCACAAGTTACAAATAGTTCAAGATATTCATTAGGATCAAGACTTTTTAGTCAGAGTTGCTGACATTTGAGAGTTAATTCTGAATGCTTCACTATGTACATGTATAATATTGAAGCTGTGAACAAGTTAAACAGTGAACATTTTTCTTACATTGATTGACAAAAGGTGGGTTAATATATATATATATATATATATATATATATATACAGTGTACATATAATATATATATATATATATATATATATATATATATATATATATAAAATACAGTGAAACCTGTTTTGAGAGACCCTCCTTGGACGACCACCTGCCTTTTGTGACTACTTTTTATATGCAACAGTACCCTCTAATGATAATTTACCTCCATTGGGAGACCACCTGCTGAACTTGACCAGTGACTACATGAAAAAGATCCTAAAAGACCACTTTCAAAGCAAAAAAAAAAAAAAATCTACTTATTTTGTACAAGGTCAGTAAAACTTTTAAATGCATGAAAATCAATTTACAAATACCAGTACGTATGTACCAATTCTCTTTGGAGGTAATAGTTGTAATGGTCTTAGAAAGGCAGATTAGTAAACTTTTCCTGAAAAAGTCTTTGATGATGCACCTATATGCAACTTTTTTCCCCAAGGCAGAGGGAAAGTTGTTGGCCAGGTAGTGCAATGGTCAAACCTCCATTGGGAGACCACCTGCTTTATGTGACCACTTTTTAAGATGCGCCAGGGGCGGTCTCTCAAAACAGGTTTCACTGTATACCCATGTATGGTTTCCACAGTGGCATACTGTATTTCTGACGTTACACTAATGCATCACTGATGATGTTCATGTTTTACTGAAATGTTATGGAGGTGTGTGTAATTTAAGTATAAGCACTAACATTACTTTCCTCAGATGTAATGTAAATATATACAGCCTGTATATATTTATATACATGTAATGTAAATATATACAGCCTGTTTTCTTGATATTCCACTTGGCAAGGTTCCCCTCAAAGTGGCTTTATAAGAAATGTCTTACTAAGAAATGCTGTATTTACCACTCTAACATTGATATAAATGTACGACTGTCTTCAGGTGTAGTTGTGTCATATTGACTAGATACACAGCTTTTCCTACTGGTGAATTCAACACCTGTTGCTGTTACATACATTTGTATACACATATATTTAATTTTATCTTTTTTCCCTGTTTTAAAATATTTTCAAGTATAATACATGTAGACAACAGTGACACTATCTCCATGAGTGTACATGACTGCACCATTAGGGGGTTTCTTATTATGATAGTTGCCTTGTATGCCTTGTCGGACTTGATAGTTGAAGCAGCACTATAAGATATTGAGAGCCAAAGTCCAGTCAAGTGCCAATTTAAAGTAAGCATAGGGCCTGTACTCAATGATATACAGTGAAACCTGTTTTAAGAGACCCCTCCCTTGGACGACCACCTGCCTTTTGTGACTACTTTTTACATGCAACAGCACCCTCTAATGATAATTTACCTCCATTGGGAGACCACCTGCTGAACCTGACCAGTGACTACATGAAAAGGATCCTAAAAGACCACTTTCAAAGCAAAAAAAAAAAAAATCTACTTATTTTGTACAAGGTCAGTAAAACTTTTAAATGCATGAAAATCAATTTACAAATACCAGTACGTATGTACCAATTCTCTTTGGAGGTAATAGTTGTAATGGTCTTAGAAAGGCAAATTAGTAGACTTTTCCTGAAAAAGTCTTTGATGATGCACTTATATGCAACTTTTTTCCCCAAGGCAGAGGGAAAGTTGTTGGCCAGGTAGTGCAATGGTCAAACCTCCATTGGGAGACCACCTGCTTTATGTGACCACTTTTTAGGATGCGCCAGGGGCGGTCTCTCAAAACAGGTTTCACTGTACTGTGGAGATAATTTAAATGGAAGTCAAGCATTGCACATTTTGAGTGATTTGTCCATCTTATGCACAAGGTTTATGGACTGGTGCTTGAAGCATGCATTATATATTCATACGCAATGTAATATGGGTGCCGGTTGCTGACGTCAGTTCCCATCACTTGTCTACCATCCGATATAATATTATAGAGGGCAATAAAAAAAAAAGTTCTGCCCAAAACTTTAACTGCATTCTGATGGAATTCTTCAAGCCCATATTTCGTACAAAAATGTGTGTATTTTATATAAATATGCCAGAAAATTTATAATTTCCTCCTAAATGGGGGTACGTTACCAAAAAAATTGTAAAGGCTTTTTTAATTCTTAAGTGCATGCCCTTAACTTAGTCATAAGTTACCATTTCACAGATTAATTTAATAAATATATTTATTTTATCATGCCATATGGCATGTGTTGTAAGTTCTCTTGTTGACAAGTTGTCTATGGCTGAATGCACAATTATAATAGATGTGCAGTGATTCCCAGCAACTCTATCAGTGTCTCACATAATATCACCTTGAGTGTGAACGAGCAATATTTGTTTTATTCTGTATACCTGTGTTCAACTAGACTATATTATATGGGCATCATACCATATTATAGTATGCACGCCCCATCCCCACACCCACCCCACCCCTATTAATGTCCATGATCATGTACGTAGTATATAAGTCAAGGTTAGCAGTTATCAAATGAATTTCATTGACAGTGATCATGACAGAAGTTGCATGTAGGACTAATAGTAATAATATGTATATGATGATAGTGTATTGTAAATAAAATTAGTAGTAGTATCATCATCATCATTATTATCATCATCATCATCATCATTATTATTATTATAGGTATTCTGGCTACTGAGATCATCTACTGTTACACAATGCTCCCAGTACAGGAAGTGCCTGTCTGTCTTGTAATCGATCAGTCCCCTCATCGCTGAGCGATAATTAAGGATCTCCAGAACTTTCTACTTGAAGAACCAGAAGTTTTGAAGACGTTCAAAAAGTTATAATTTGTTTACCATCAAGATCTCCTATACCATCCCCGTCTGAGTCCTGAAAAGACGGGGGATAAATCTGATAAATGACGGCATTTCGCCACCACTCGTGCCCTGCCCCCTTTTTAACCGTCTGTCCGAATTTTTCCTTCAGTTTCTCAACTTGACGGTAACTGTGCAAGTTGATCCACAGTGTCAAGAAGCCGAGGATGACAACAAGTGCAATATACATATAGATGAGACCAAGAGCCCGTTTCTTTCGCATTTCTGGACTGTGAATAATAGCCTGGACCTCCGTGTCGGACTCGCTATCGGAGTCCGAATCATTCCCACTCCGTAAATTGTGAAGCCGTCCATCTTTCCCGAGAAACTGGGGTATATCACGGTATCTCCGCCTCAGTGTAGTCATAGTTCGACGTGTTCCTTCACAACAACATTACCAACTGATCATCTCTTGTTCATTCTACTACTTTGGTGTATAAGTCATCACTGCAGACCCCTCTTTTTGTGGCAAGCTCCAGGATCTGGCACACCGTCACCGACCTGCTACACTGTCTGGTGTCAGCGTCACCAGACAAAAAGTTGTCAGCAGTCAAAGTGGGTCACGCTAATTATTGGGATTGCCAACTGCATTCTTTCTTTCTTTCTTTCTTTCTTTCTTTCTTTCTTTCTTTCTTCCGAAAATTGTAGAATTTTAATTTAGGCTATGCAAACTATAGTATAGGTACACTTGGTCCTGGATATTATTACTGCATGAACATCCGAATTTTATTAGTTGGAAATCTCATTTTAAGTGCTCGAGTGAATATAACTAGTAGTAGTAGACAGTGGGCAATGATTGTGTTCTGTTGTGATGACAGATACACAAAAATGTAACTTGAGTTAACTGGTTGATTGTTGGCAGAGGGAGGCAGCCCCATGGGCCATGGCATGGAGCTAATAATATTCCCTCGAAGCTCAGGGGGCAATCAAATAAAGTTGTGTAAAAAAAGTAAAAATAATTATAGCAACCAAAGCATTGTCGGTACTGCAATTTATTGACATGTTTGATGGACACGTGTTGCTTTGACTTTGTATCGTTATCCAAAATGCACCCTTTCTTCACAGAGGGTCGGTAAGGGGTTTTCCGTTCTGGCGTACCGGGGCTTTTTATTTACCATACTGGCGTACTGGAAACCCTCTTGTTTTACGTACTTCGTAGGCCTACTATCCAAAATTTTGAAAGGTTTTTTATTTTCCGTACTGCGTACTCTAGAAAAATAATTACCTGTACCAGCGTACCGACCCCCCCCACCCACCCACCCCCCTTCTTCATACCTCGCCAGGGCTGTTTCGCGGCTTAATACCTGGCTCATTCTAACTCGACGCTATGACCGCCCCATCATTTATATAAATTTATGTTTATAGGCCTAATATTCATTTGTAGCAATTTTGTTTTATAACGAATTGACTAAGACAGGGTCTTAAGCAAGACCTTATTTTGAGGCTTTTATGATATTGGGAAAGTTTCGTTTTGAATGTTGTTGGGCACTATTTCCTACACATGTGGTCCGTGTCACATGGTATTGAAAATTTGCCTAAATTAAATTAGTTCTTAAAAATGCACATAACATTTGCTACTTCTCTGGTATTGTGGCCATAAAGAGCTGAAACTTCAGCGAGTAATATTCTGAATACAGATGGACTGTGACAAAAGTATTTGGCTTTATACATGAGAATATTAACCTTTATAGGTATCGGTGTAAGCTGTATAATTACGAAATTTTATAGTTAAGACAGAAGTGTGACTCCAATTTAAATTCTTATGTTGGTGCTTTTGCCGCATCTAACGGAATAAAAATGAAAGCTGTTGCCCTATAGGTCTGTTATCTCTCTTTTCCAAGAGAGATTCATACACAGCTCGCCCCTGTTTTTCAATTGGCAAATAACATATATTTAAACTATAAACTTAAGTTGTAGAATTTAACTGTATGCTCATTAAGTATCCAATGACATGAAAGTTGCAGAATATAAATGTATGTTGCATAAAAGATACTTTTACAGTTTAAATGCTCATGTCTTCAAAGGTAGCCTCCTCTAGAAAGAGATTTCAATGGTTTGTAAAAAAGAAAAAAATAAATGAAAGAGGGCGCACCAAAGAAATGAAAGTTGTACAGTTTACAGTTTTAATTTATGCTAATTACAGAGACACTTGGAACATTTTAATGCTTGAGCACTTTAAAAGATATTGGGGAGTGTCAATTTTCTATTTAATGGATTGGGTTCAAGGTAGGCCCCTGCATTCAATTGATTATTTTGAGCAAAAGTTTAATAGGCCCTATATTACATTCGGCAAAATTTAATTGCACACACAGATTTGCTATGAAGCAAACCTTATTTTTCCAGATGATGAATGTTTTCTAGACAGGACAGAAGAGTGAAAAGTATATATATATATATATATATATATATATATATATATATATATATATATATATATATATATATATATATGTATATATATATATATATATGTATATATATATGTGTGTGTGTGTGTATTATCATAATTATAAACATATTTATTTTCTCTGGATTGCCTAATATACACAAAGACTAATCTGGAGGCTCTCCAGTACATAAAAGGACGCACAGGAATATATACAATACACACTGGACGGGAACAGAAGACTAAATCCACGGCTTGTACAATACAATTGATGGCAGATAATGGGGACTAACAATTAGATCATATACTAAATTAGTAGATAAAACGTCTAGATTCTGATATATATTTATATATATACATATATATGTATATATATATATATATATATATATATATATATATATATATATATATATATATATATATATATATATATATATATATATATATATATATATATATGGGATAGGGGGAGGCGGCAATTGGCTTTTAATTCTTGAAATGTAACAGAACTAAATCAAGGAGTGAATCATGTTTCTCGATTATTCTTGTCTGGTAACATTGTATCGCTGCTCAACAAAATAAACACTAGATGGCGCTTAAGCTTTCTTACGCCTAAGAGCCACGAACCCACTTGCTTGTTAATCTTGAGCGGAATATCAAGCACTGTCTACCGGAAGCATTGTTTGGGTATTATTTGAGCTAAATGTAGGCCAACTCCTTTGCACACCTGATGCTTAAACTTGAGCGACATCTTAAGCACTGCTTACCTAGGCTTAAACCAATTTAAAGTACCCACTCTGTAAAGTGTGATAAACGTATATGCCTACGCTACGCACATATGAATGTACATATATCAAAGAAATACGACATGGTGTGACGTGTAATTTTATTTTTAAATGATGGGTTATGTTGAAATATATTAACGTGCAAGCGCAGGTGCGTGTGAACCCAGTTGAACTTGTGTATATCTGCCTGGAAAAAAGTATAAAAGCCGCCCGACGTGTCAGATTGAGGCCCTTATAGGAGTTTCATATATCAGAAATTTGAGGGTATTTATTTCTCAATATCAAAGGCCTAATTTCCTATATATCACATATCATAACCATGACCTTTTAATATCACATATCATGTTTTTTTTTCATATAAATTTCAGCTCTTCATTTTTGTTTATCACTGTAAAAAAAAAAAGGCCAAACAGAAATTTTACAGTGGAGGAATCAAATTACAGGGAAGAAATGTTGTGAGTATATTCCCAGTCAGTGGTGTGACTAGGACCCAGCAGGTGGCTGGAGAAGGAGGAAATGTGTGCATAGTGTTTATTTGATATTTGATAGCAATTTTAGATAATACTGTACATTTAGCACTATTGCTTTTCTATAGTCATGTATGGCTGAACAATTTAGTTTGGGTAAAACTGACCATTGATAATGAAAATGAAAACACCTTTTGCACCTGTTCATCACATGTTAGTTGTTTATAGGTACATGCAGTTACAACCGTGGCAGCCATACATCAACTTGAACACGTGAAAGGAAAAGCTATTAGTGTGTATATATTGTATCTACATCAATCCTTAAAGAGAATCCTTTCAACTTACAACAAGCTCAAACATGGTATCTATGTGGTGTTTTATTGACTTCATTAGATATAGGTTACATGTGTTAACGGGGGGGGGGGGATGGAACACTTAAGCAATTAACTGCCATAATCCAAAAAAACAGCAGTTCTAAGTTTATGGGGAAATTTTTAGAAAAAATTTAACAAGAAATCATTTACAAAAATGAAGCATTTGTCCCGTTTCCCACTAGAACTGGGGGGCGGGGATGAGACAAGTCTTAGGGGGAAAATGGGACAATCACTATATTGACAGTGAAAATGTCTCAAGAACAAGAGATAAAGCTGAGATGTAGGCTTTTTTCATAATTGTTATTTTGGTATGTCTGCAATGCCCAATACTAACTTTAATATAGAAACGAAAAAGTTCACATCTACGCGATTGTTGTAGCTGAACATGTTTTTGGCCCTACTAGGCTACTCCTTAGCTGTGACACAACTGACTGACAAAGCCACTGGGGGTACTTTGTCCATCAGTGCAAGCCTCATGGTATCAGTTAGTGCACACATGGGATCAAGTCATCTGTTGGGAGCATGGACAAACTGTTCGTCACAATCTATGCAATTATACTGCTATGAAAAACGGTGCCCCCCCCACCCCCCACCCCGTTCAACATTATGCACATGTTATGAGAGTGTGTGTTGGGAATTTGTTTACTTTATTCTACCATTGCTTTCCAGATCTCTTTTTGGGAGGAAATGGTGGTCCTTAAAAGGACCTTTTTGGTTGTTGTTGGGAGGCTGTATGCACAAATAGCGGGTATGTGACCACCACACTTCTGTAAGGAAGCTTGGATCTGCCTTGTAATGCTGCTTGTCAGCTTGGTGATCTCAGCATGAGAAATTTCATTCTACTGGTCTGTGAGCCCCTGTGCAAGTCGGTCCAGGATGGCTGCGGGTTCTTCAAACTCATCCCTGATTCAAGGGCCAAGCACATCCCACAAATGCTTGATGGGGGACATGTCAGGAGAATTGGCTGGCCATGGCAACAATGGGATATTATGTTGCTGTAGACACTGCATGGTGATTCGGGCAGTGTTGGTAATGCATTATCCTTTTGAAATAGTAGCCGTGGATATTGTTGGATCCATTTGTCAACTCTGGGCAGGATCTGATCCATGTAGCACTGGCCTGTTAGTGTCCTATTTACTTTGATGATCAAGAGCTGTTCTCTCAGTTGCTGTATTTGCCCCCCCCCCCCATCATGACAGCCTATTCTGTAGCAGTCATGTTCAACCATACATGGTTCTATGAACCTCTTGGAAAGCATTCGTTGAACCCTTATTCTTCCATCATGGAAACCCAAGCAGAATCAAGATTCATCTGACCACATCATACTGTTTCAAAGATTTCTGGTCCATGCTGCATGCTCCTCACACCACTGTACCTGTAGACTGTGATGCTCTGATGTTGCAAGCCTGGCACCACTGCTGAGGATACCTTTCGGTGGAAAGAAACCTGTGCCTCTTCACATACTGGATCAAGTAAAGGTCATCCATCCCATCTGACAGTCTTGGTCACCAAGATCCAGCCTTCCTCTTCCATCCTCTGATTTCCTGGAAATGGACCCTACCTATGACCTGGAGCACCCTTTTATCCTAGCAACCTCCCACTGGGAAAGGCCAGCATCCAACATCCTAATGATTCTTCCCCTGTCATATTCAGACAGTTGTGAGTGACCCGTATGCCATGGCATCATGGATTCACATTGATCCAAGTAGTGCCATTGCCGCCTTATAAAGCCCATAGGCACCTAAAGTACCAGACACACTTTTGCACCGATCTGGCTGTTGTCTTGTTTTGAAGACTTTTGTGTGTGTATGTGTGTGTGACTGCTCAGGCATACCCTAAGCTATCCTGTTGATATTACATAATATTCCATGTGTCACCCATATTTTCCATATAAAGGCATATTTAGAAGGGCCCATGTTAAACCAATGGGGTGGCATCATTTTCCCCCAGGAGTATGTATTCCCCGTTGGAGTTATTCCCCACTGGAACCGGTTCTGGGTTCTAGCAAGTAGTTCCACCAGCCGCTTTGGCACATTTTTTGGGACTGCTTTCCCTTTTGGTTTTTCTTGTTGTTTCTTCTTTGTGGCAGAGCTTGAAGTACTTTCTTCCAGAAGGTTCTTCATTTTATGGGAAATGCTCAGAATTTCTGAAAATGTCATTTTCCTCTTTTGTTTACCTTGCATTGTTGCAGCAACAGCACATTTAAGGGTAGCTGCGGCAACCTTGGGTTTTTATTCCATGTGCAGTACACACTATCTGCAGTGCAGCCATGCCCTTCCTCATACCTTCTAGTGAACAATGTCTTCTGCTGTCATGTAAAAAAACTCTCTATTGCCACTAGAGCAAGATGAGATGGGCAAGGACCTGGCTCACAAGCCCCACAAAGGTCCTCTGAAGTAGACCTAGTCTCATCTGTCAGTGATATATTTGGGGGCTCTATAGAGTCATTTATGGGGTACATCAGTCATCAACTGGGTTCTCCACATTTTATAAAGAAACTTTAGTGCCTGCTTCAGGATAAGGGACATATTGGGCACTTCTCTCAATGAGTCATCAATAGACACAGCATCTCTGTCTATTGTATGGGATGCTGTGAAAGCATTGGATAGAACAGCAGCACTGTCTAATGGATAGACTTCACAAGCTCTGAAACCACTGATTAATAATTCCATGGTAGCTGATTTCATGTATGCCTCAGTGAAAAGTGAGCCATCATACCTGGATATGACTTCCCCACATGAAGGTGCATAAACCACACACATAGTTGGTTCTTATTTGTGGATGGTTTTAGGGGCTAGTCCCAAGGTGGCCATGGATGGCAAGCTCTGGCAGCAGTCATATTGACTGGCCCTTCCAACTGGCCTTGTTTGGATGTAGCAAACTGGCCATATGGAGCAGGCTGTTGAATTTAGTCCTTCTCAAGGCAGTATATCCTCTTATCTGTGGTTTTTCTGGCATTGAGACAAGATAATTTTCAAGGCAGCACTTGAATTATTTCACAGCAGATCTTGATATATTCCGGATATCAGCTGGGAGTATGTTAAGTAATCGGGGACCGCAAACTGAAAAACTTGCATATCTAATATTTTTTAAAGTTTTTTGGGCCTTGAAAAATTTACTGCTGGATCTACACAATTCTGACCTCTACATGGATGCCAGACCACTTTGATACCCGAGTGGTCTGGATGTGCAGTTGGGGTCTTGTGCTTCCATTATCCTGCAGAAAAATTTCATGATGTAACGCTCCCTTCTTCTACAGAGATAGTTCCTGGAGCTGTAGCCAGTATGATAAATGCTTTACACCTGTGATATTGTGAATGAAGCTTCTTTGCACTTGGTCAGGACACTGTACATCTCTAGTCTGTGTTGGACACCATAGCTGACAGCAATATTCTAACTTGGAGCATATCAATGATTTCCACAGCATTAGCATTGGGAATTTCTGTCAGGTTCTGAATGTGTGTAATACCCAACCACAGAGCTGATAAGCACTATTTGTCACACTGCTTATATGAGCTCTGAAGGTTCCAGTGCTGCTCATTATGATACCAAGGTCCTTTGCATATTGTACTACCTTGATGCAATCACCAAACTAAGTTGTATAACATGTACTATCTTTGATATCATTGTTGTTGCCATATCATAGACACTCAAGCTTGGGGAAGTTAAATTGCTTATTATTTTCTTCTGACTATTTATATAGGGCTTGAAGGTCTGATTGTAGAGCTTCTACATCTTCTGTTGTGGTGATACTTTTTACAACTCTAGTATCATCCGCAAAACTTGAGGCAAATGCTGATGCTATTTTTCAATCAATATCACTGATCAGGATTAAAAACAGGAGAGACCACAGTACAGATCCTTGAGAACCCCTGACTTAACCTCAGAAAGATTGCCTTTAATTCCATTAACAAGAACAGTTTGTTTTCTTTTTTGGTCAAAAAGGAATATATCCAGCGTTCTAGTTTACCTGATACTCCAATGCTATGAAGCTTTGTCATAGCCAGCAAGACACCACTTTATCAAATGCTTCAACAAAATCAAGGTAAACCACATCTACATTCAGGACATTTCCAGTAATTGGGTAATATGGTCAAAGTGAGCAATCAGCTGACAGACACATGATCTACCAAGGTGGAACCCATGCTGACCTGTGTTTTAAAGCTCCTTTCCTTCCATATATGCTACGATATGTTTCTTCAGCACCTTTTCAAAATGCTTGATGAGATGTGAGGCTAGTGCTACAGGTCGATAGTTGGCTGGCATTCCACGACTGCCACCCTTATATATAGGCACAGCAGTTGCAGTCTTCAAGAAAAGGGGTCTTATCCCAGTGTCCAGTGATTTCCTCCAGATGATCAGGAGTGGTTTGGTCAGTGAGTGCTTACACATTCTCAAGAGAAGTGGAGGCAATATGTCTGGTGGTGCTGCAGCTGTTGGTGAAATTGAGTCAATGGCTTCTATTATGTCTTCTTCATCAAAGGTTATATTATGGAGCCAATGATTACTGCATTGATGCTCAGAGAACCTTCCTTCAGCCTCTGGCAAGGGTCCCTTTGCTGTGCTGTACACTGATCTGTACTGGTCAGACAGCATCTCTGTCATTCTTATAGGACTTGTCACTAAGTTCTTTGCAGCATCTATGAAGGGTCCTATTCCTCTTTTCACTGCTGAATTTCCTAGCATAGCTAAAACAAGAATTAAGAGTTCCTTTTTTATGGCATAAGACTGTAATAATTTTTTTCTCTACTTCTTTAGCTTCTGGTTTTTGTCTGTCTAGCTTCAGGTATGGCATTCCTCAGCTGAAGGCTAATGGGCTGTCTTCTTCACATCAGTTCCTCCACTCCCTTGGGATCTGGCTCTTTGACTGGGAAGCCCCACTTTTTTCTAGTGGGAACATACTTGGTGTCAACAGAAATACATATTCCCAAAAAAGTGCTGAGCATGTGTTGTGAATCTGATGCTCTAAGTTCTGACATCAAGTCATATTGATTCAGTCCATGATCCAATTTCTGCCAGTCAGTAATCTCACTGAAGAATTCAGTTGGTCAAAGTGCCAGTAGTTCATCTATCATAATCTGCTCATCTGTACTCACTCCTGCATTACTACAACCCTCGGCCCATTTTGTATGTGGAAGGATGAAGTTCCCACACAGTAGTTTATCAGGCATAGGGTTCATTCTTATGGACAGGGTTTCTTTCATTTTACTGAGTGCTTGCTTCAATTCTGTCTGTTTGGAGGAGTGCCCACCTGCTGTATCGTCTGACTGCCAATTCATCATCAGTAAGAGTTAATTCTTGGCCTTTGATGCAGACCTAAAATTTCAATGACACTGCTGGAGAAACTGGTTACAGTCTCTATGTCTGCTGCAATGTTATTTTTCATTTTGACAGCTACTCCTCCACTAACCCACCCTCTTTGGCATCACTGTTGTTTTCAAACTTCCCGAAAAAGAGTGTAGCCATCAACTCCTAATTTAGTATTCTTGTGCTCACACAGCCAAGTCTCTGTTAAAGCCATAAAAAATTGACTTTGGTCTCTCAACAAGTCTTGGATATAGGGCACCTTACTGGGAAATGTTCGAGACTTCAGTCCCCAACAGTTCCATATGGAAAAACAATTTAGTTGCTCATGCCCATTTGCCTAAGTGGCATGAACATATGTCTCATCAGACCATTCATGCCTGCTTGCAGATAAATGGGCTGTCATGGTGCTGCCATGCCCCATGGTTGCCCAGTCTGCATGACCATCGGCTGATGTGATCCCTGCAGTCCTTGGGTCATGTGGGTAGTTGGCTCTGCCATCTTCATCCTTGGAGGTGAGGCCCTTGTGTAATTCCCTGTAATGAGCACTGGTGTTTCTGCTGCTATGTACTGAGCTATTTTGGTATCCATAGCTTCCAACATTTCCACCTTCAGAAGGTGGAGTGCATCTAAAAAGCACCAGAGTTACTAGTATTAATTATAGATTTACTAGATGCAGGATCTCTTGTGCCCTTTTTTCTGTTCCTCTCATGACAATCATCATGATCATCAGAGAGGCTTCTCTTGTTTCCTGTGACATGGGGTTAGTGACAGTTAGTGTTGTAGAAAACTCCCTTGTCAGTGAAGTATGTCACATTTTTAGATGGAACTTGTCACATTTTGCTCTTCCAAGGTACATCTATTTGGAGCCTTGCTTCTAAGTTGTATGAGTTTCGTACATGGCTGAGGGTGCTCATGAGGGCACCCCCTGCCCGAGCTCCCATGTCTACATGTCCCTTTACTGTAGAAGGGGCAAATCTTATTAGTTGACTGAGTTTGAGACTGTGTTTGAGTTGGGGTGACCTCCTGTCTTGGTGGAGTCTCCTCCGTTTGATTGCCCTCTCTGTTTTCCAGTTCCACTTAACTTAAACACTCTTATACACGGCCTTATCCAGTGGTTGTAACTAGTGGGTGCAATGAGGGGACCAACAGAGCAGTATGATTTTTTGATCCACGATAAACCCCATTGATACAAGGGACTTTGTATATGTCACATGACTGTGCATCAACAGCAGCGTGCACCCATTTTCAGCACTTTGGGGGGGGGGGTGGAGAAATGCCATAACCATGTCAGCAACAAAGTTTTGTTGCCATATAGCCAGTTTCACTAAGGGTTACAAGACATCCAACTGGTGCCCCTTTCTCCAACGAGGGATTTAGGTGCTTCCCTTTGAAGATTATAATTGGTCCAATAAATTCACCAGCAGCGTTGCAGCAACCCAGGAAGGTTGTAGCTACCCCCTTTTTCCCATGCACTGATCACTGCATATACATTATGTTTGCCTTTAGCTGCCACAACATGAGCGGGCTTGTGTACAAGAGACAACCCTATCTCATCACAATTATATATCACCCAAGAGATGTCACTTACTGCATATTCAGCCAGAGTATCTTCCAATAGAGTAAAGTGTGGATCCACTTGCACTTTGTTCATAAACTGAGCTCTTATTATTGATAAAGATTCTGGCTTTCTGACACTGATATTGGGGTGCCTATGTCTGAAGGCATACCAACAGTCAAACCCTACCAGTTTTGCTATCAAAGAGAAACCAGCATCTATGCCATTCAGTTCAGAATACTCAAGTGGCAAAGAAAGGATGTCATACACTATAAGGCCAAATCTTCTAGATTCTAACAGAAGGACATGTTCTACTAACTTCAATTAGGCTTCTGGCCCAAGAACACAAGTGCCACCCCTGCAAGACTTCCCAGGCTTTTTCATCTTGCCATTTGCATGTCTTTCAAGAGTCAGGAATTTGGAAATTTTTTGGCACCTGTCACAAAGACTTTCACGCTGCTACCTGCTGCACAGCTTTTTTAGCTGCTGGATAATTTTGTCTATTTATAAGGTTTGTATGTAAGCAGCAGTCAAGTGCACCCAGTGCAACTGCACGTTTTCACTTCTTAAACCCTGATTTCCTAAGTGCAGGTTTCAATCTTAAGTGCTAACTTAAGCAATTGCTGGAGAGTTAGGTGCACAACCTGGCAAATGCTTAGCATGATGTAGAGAAATGTCCTAAAGTGCCTTTAGTTACTTTGACTATTTAATGTTGCCAGGTGTTCCATGTTTATATGATAAATCAAGAGTAAAACGTACATCTGTGAAATAAATAAAACAAAAAAATTGAAATTTGAAGGGAGGTTGACCTAAAGCTGACTGTCCCTTTTCTCACCCAATCATACTTCATAGTGGGTGGAAAAATGAACACCTAGTGACAACAGTGGGAACTAAACAAAACGTAAGCTATACATTGTTTAAAATATGAACAATACGCTAATTACTGTAAAAGTCCAGTTTAGGAGTAAATCTTGATAGTTTTCTCCATAAATTAAAATTGTTAATTACAGTTCAACCCATGGCAAGTCAGATCAACTACTAGGCTTGTAAACGTTTGGCATCTTACTGTAGTTAGGTCTACTGTAGCCAGCGTAGCTTGTACAAGCACATTTCAAACACACACACCTCATACAGCCGTCAGCAGCTGGAAAGAGCTTTACCACAGGTAGCAGCTGGAGAGTCTTTGTGACAAGCGGCAAACAATTTCCAAATTCCTAAATCTCCTCTTGAAAGACATTTGAATGGGAAGGTGAAAAAGCCTGGGAAGTCCTAACTCTTGCACGGGGGACCTTTGTGTTCTTGCGCCAGAAGCTGAATGGGAGTTAGTAGAATACTTTCTTCTGTTAGAATCTAGAGGATTTGGCTTTACAGTGTACAACGTCCATTATTTGCCATATGAGTATTCTGAACTGAATTGCATAGATGCTGGTTTCTCTTCAACAACAATACTGGCAGGGCTTCAGTGGTGGTATGCCTTTAGATGTAGGAAACCCAACATCAGCATCAGAAAGCCAGAAACTTTATCACTCACAAGAGCTCAGTCTACAAACAAAGTGTAAGTGTATAGCCCAAATACTTCGCTCTATTGGAAGATACTCTGACTGAATATGCAGTAGGCTGGCCTAAATACCACCAGTGCAGTATATTTAGTACCCATTTGTCCTTTGGGCGATGTTTCAGGGTTGCCTCTTGCAGATTACACAAGTCTCCTAATGATGTGGCTTATAAAGGCAAATATAATGTATATGATGCAGCAACCACTGGTGGGGGAAAAGGGGTAACTACAACCTTCATGGGTTGCTGCAACGTCCTTGATGATTTTATTCCACCAATGATAATCTTTAAAGGGAAGCATATGAATCCCATGTTGGAGAAAGGGGCACCAGCTGGATCTGTGGTAACCCTGAGTGACACTGGCCATATGGACAAAACCTTGTTTCTTACATATCCATGTATGGTTAAATCATTTCTCCAACCACTGAAAAAGTGCTGAAAATGGGTACACCCTACTGTTGATGTCGGCCATGGGGCACATGTCCCTTGCAGCAATGTGGTTTGCCATAGATCCAAAATCATACTGCTCCATCTGCCCCCCCCCCCCCATACTCCCTGTTACACCCACTGGATGGGGCAGTGTATAATACTGTTTAGCCCAAAAGGGGATAGTAGCCTCAGTTTATCAGGGCATAGCATGAACACTTCAAAGTTAACTGGAACTGAATATTTGTGCAGTATGCGCCTTCATCCCGGGAAGTCATATCCTGGTATGACTTTAGCTCACTTTTCACTGAGGCAGCATGCATGAAATCAGCTACCATTGAATTGATTATCAGTGGTTTTCACTTTCAGAGCTTGTGGAGTCGACCCATGAAACAGCGCTGCTATTCCAATGCTTTCACAGCACAAAGACAACGCACAGAGATGCTACGGTGTCTACTAATGACTCATCGGGAGAAATGCCAACAGAAAAAACCTGCCACTTGCAAGTCCAGCCACTGGTAAAAAGCCCACAGAAAACCCCCGATCAGCTGTTCCTGCACTGGAAGAGGGCGCTGACGTTTGAGCTTCATCTCTTTTAACCACCCATACTTGTAGGTGTTAAAAATTTAAAGACCACTGGTTGCAGCAGTTTTAATTTGTTTTGTCTGGTCTCTGTGCTACTAGATTAAAGATGGAAGAGGAGAGTCCATTTCGAAAGTATAATCATGTGATACTCTGTACAATAATATTCAGCACAATTTATTTTCTATTCTTTTCGTCAAAATATAAAATCTACCTGGTTTTAAAAAGTTGGACATGCAAGATTTCACTTTCTATTTCAGCATGTTTCTCTGCTGTGTAGCATGAAAGTAATGAAAAAAAAGGTGCATTTCATCCGTTTTGGTCTAAACAGTTTATGTCAATATTCTTTCAGCACATTCCTATTGTGAAACAGTATACTATTCATCGAAACGTCACAATAAGAATGATTTTACATGACTGCAGAACTAAGCTTAAGTAGATAAATGTTAAATATATAGTGGGTTCAAACTGACAACAAACTGATGACATTCCTGTTTTGCAGATGGAGAGCAGAGCAAAAAAAAATTTTTTTTTGCAGAATTCCTGTGGTGTGGGCTATGAGTGAAAATGACAACACAGTGAAAGTTACATGATACAAGTCATTATTTTCTTGCACTCATGGAACTGTACGGGAAAAAAATGATGAAAACATCAGGCAATAAAAAACCTGACTGCATGATCACCTCCTCCCCCTCCTCCTCCTCATGTGAAATCTAGTTGCAATACAGAAGAGCCAAACTTCAAGGTATACACTAAGTGCTATGTTCTTTAAAACTGTTAAATACAATATTGGGAAGGAATAATATTCTATTGTTAGAAATTATGGATATTAAAAATTTTCCTATGTCAGCTTTGTCTTTTAATTGAAGAAGTGGGGTCATTGATCAGGATATTTAATGTACATTATAAAGGCAATCCTTTCATCCAAATTTTGTTTTCCCTTCTTTTTTAAGGAATTGAATTTCCTCAATTAGAACACTGAACTTTCTCAGATTTGAATCACAGATATTTCAGGTCTTTACATGTACAGTTCTATAGTGATTAGGAATTTAAATTGCAGTCTTTGCATTGTTAAAAACAAACCGAATTATATTTATTTCCTGCATTTTTCAAATTGTAAACTGTGGACCTTTTGAAAATATGTTCGGAATCGAATATCGCTTAGTCATGTTGTGACGTGTATATGTCTATGAGTGAAAACTTGAGGGCGAAGAGAATTTAGTCTCACACTGATCTTCGACACTGTTCCGCTGAATGGCAATCTAAAACAATTTTCCAAAGGTGGACCTTCCTAACTTTATACCCAGATGCTAAACTTCTATAAAACTACAGATACACCACTTAAGACTTGAAGTAGCCTATGAGGGCTACTATTCTATTATAACAGTTTGCTGATCAACATAACTGGAAGTCTACTTCATGCACTGATCTGATTAAGCCGTAACATAAGGTCTAGCCATCAACAAAATTTTGGACCAATTATAATGATCACATACAAAGATCATTTGGCTGTGTTTGGCTCAACCACACCAATCACGGTATTGATGAAGAAATATTTTGCCATGCTAGTAAGTAACGCTGTGTTTTGATTCCTGTTACACATAAGTACAAAAATTTGGACGAGGGAAAGATGGGTGTAGGAGGGGATTAATGAGCATAATTTTAACATATATATAAATATTGCTTGTACAAATGGTCAAGCAATTTTCATGAACAAATGCACTCTCTCTCTCTCTCTCTCTCTCTCTCTCTCTCTCTCTCTCTCTCTCTCTCTCTCTCTCTCTCTCTCTCTCTCTCTCTCTCTCTCTCTCTCTCTCTCTCTCTCTCTCTCTCTTATTGCAGAGTTAAAAGTACTTTAACCCAGAAGGTAAACATTTTCTACAAAAGGACACGCACGACTGTGGTTTTCTTTGTGTTTCATTTTATGGGGGACAGGGAAGATTTCGGAAAATTTCCTCTTTTGTTTACCTTGCGATGTTGCAGCAAGTTAACGGCACTTTTAGGGTTAGCTGCGACATCTTTGAGTTTTTTCATGTGTAGCACACAATATCTGTAGTGCAGTCATACCCTTCCTCATACCTTCTAGTGAACAATGTCTTCTGCTGTCGTGTAAGAGAAAGCACTACTGCAGCTAGAGCAATGAGATGAGCAAGGTCGTGGTTCACCAATTCCAGAATAATCACCTGTAGTAAACCTAGTCTCATCTATCACTGATGTATTAAGGGAGCCTATAAGCTCAGTTATAAGGGTTGGGGGTGTCAAAGGGTGCGGACGAACCACCATTTTCATCGAAGGTCCAACTTGGACCAATAAGAGCACAGAGAGAGAGAGAGAGAGAGAGAGAGAGAGAGAGAGAGAGAGAGAGAGAGAGGTAAAAATTGTACGTTACCTTTAAGTGGACTGTACTGGGATGGCAAATGCATGAAAACGTCATGGGTATTCAAGAGCCACTTGCTTATAATTTATGTATAATATAATACATTAGAGCCAAATTTTTTTAATTGAAGCAAAGCGGACTTTACCTTTAGATAGTGCATAATTGCACAGAACTTGTTGATTAATGTATGTGGATGAGGATCATTAAAATTATCTGAAATTACAATGAGATAAGGGCGCTCGTGTAAGTTTCGATTGAGATATTTTTAGTAGTTGAGTGCACGTGCGACCTGTGAATGTCTGTCTGTCTGTCTTTTCTGTCTGTCTATCTATATATCTATCTATCTGCCTGTATGTCTGTCTATCAATCTATTTATTTGCCTGTCTGTCAGTCTGCGCCGGCCTAAGTTTCGATTGAGATATTTTTAGTAGTTGAGTACAGGTGCCACCTGTGAATGTCTGTCTGTCTATCTATCTATCTATCTATCTATCTATCTATCTATCTATCTATCTATCTATCTATCTATCTATCTATCTGTCTGTCTGTCTGTCTGTCTGTCTGTCTGTCTGTCTGTCTGTCTGTCTGTCTATCTATCTATCTATCTATCTATCTATCTATCTATCTGACTGTCTGTCAGTCTGTGCCGGCCTGTAAGTTTGAAGAGGAGGGCGGCTGGATTTCCCAATGGGAAAGATAGTTGCCTGATAATATAGGTCACACTGTGACGGAACACGGTAATACTAACATGCAGGCAGGCAACACAACCATACTTCCACAGCAGGGAACGCTGCCTGACCAGCAGAAACCAATACTTTTTCTCCACAAAATCTTAATATCGGAATATCTTAGGCTCCCTGAACGATTCCAAAATAAGTGAATCACTTCCGTTTAGCCTTTTGTCCTCTCAGTTGTCACCTTTTACAAGAGAAACATTTGGGCCTGTTTGATATATGGATCTTCTCTCTATTGTTTGAAGGTCTTTGCTGTGGGATAGAAGGCAGCTCTTGACCACAGTCAATATAAGCACGTTTACCGGCTATTGTCACTCAACGAAAGTTTGATTCGTCAGTCTTCATCTACTTTTCGAAGCACTCAGAGCTGGACATTTGACCCTGTATTTATGACTGTGTGCCTACACAGGCATTCTGTTTTTTCTGATATTTAAAGTGTGTGTATCGACACACACTTTTCTGTTTTTCTAGGAATTCTTTCTTTCTTTCTTTCTTTCTTTCTTTCTTTCTTTAAATTGCGTGTGTCGACACACACTTTTCTGTTTTTCCAGGAATTCTTTATTTCTTTCTTCTTTCTTTCTTTCTTTCTTTCTTTCTTTCTTTCTTTCTTTCTTTCTTTCTTTCTTTTTAAAGTGTGTGTGTCAGCACACACTTTTCTGTTTTTCTATGAATTCTTTATTATGTCTGTGTGCCAACACAGACATACTGTTTTTCTAGGAATTCTTTCTTTCTTTCTTTCTTTCTTTCTTTCTTTCTTTCTTTCTTTCTTTCTTTCTTTACCGGCAAATTTGTCCGACATTTCATTTGAAAAGTATTACATGTAGAAACTCCAAACTTGGCACAATTATACTTCTATAGATGAAGTCAGGTCTTTTTATAATGAAAGGTCATGCTTTTCAAAATTATGCAAATGAGGGCTAATTAAAGTTTTAAATCTTCAATATCTTATGCACTATAGTAGATGTAGTTTCGAGTGTATTGGAGTTCGATCATATCAAGGCAAAGGTCATCTCAAATGTCAAGATCATGTCAAGGTCAAAGGTCATGTCAAGTTCAAAGGTCAGGTTCGATGGTGGCTTTCTTCTAGCCCTAACTTGGTCAATTTTTATCCAATTTTGATCATGTTGGGTTCAAATTGTAGCTATTGTAACTGCTCAATTTTAAGTCTTGCCTTTTTGTAATGAGAGGTCCTACTTTTCAAAATTATGCAAATGAGGGCTAATTAAAGTTTAGATCTTTAATATCTTGTATACTATAGTAGATATAGTTCCAAGTGTATAGGAGTTCGATCATAGCAAGCCAAAGGTCATCTCAAATGTCAAGGTCATGTCAAGGTCAAAGATCATATCAAGGTCAAAGGCCAATTTTAGGTCACAATATCATTTTAAAGGTCAAGGTTCACTTCAGGTGGAGTTCATTTCAAGGTCAAAGGTCATGTCAAGGTCAAAGGCCAATTTCGATGGTGGCATTCGTCTAGCCATAACTTAGTCAATTTTTATCCAATTTTGATCATGTTGGACTCAAATTGTAGCTATTGCAACACTGCACATTTGGGAAATTACATGTGACCCCTAAAGGGCAAAGGTCAATGTCATCTGAACCTTTGAAAGTTTCACTCGGCCATAACTTCGCCAATTTCCATCCAATTCTAATGATGTTGGACTTCAATTGTGGGTATTGTAACAGTGTACATCTTTGCAATTTACATGTAACCTGTAAAGGTTAAAGGTCAAAGGTCAAGGTCATTTGGACTTGGGAAATTTTCATCCAGCCGTAAGCTTAAAGGAATGTGAAGTACCAAAGCACAAAAGTTGTACCGTTTAATAGTTACAACTTTGGAAGGCACACAGACAGATTTGCTTTGAAGCAAACCTTCCTTTCTAGTTTCTTTCTTTCTTTCTTCTTTCTTTCTTTCTTTCTTTCTTTCTTTACAGGCAAATTTGTCCGACATTTCATTTGAAAAGTATAACACGTAGAAACTCCAAACTTGGCACAATTATACTTCTATGGATAAAGTCCGGCCTTTTTATAATGAGAGGTCATGCTTTTCAAAATTATGCAAATGAGGGCTAATTAAGGTTTTAAATCTTCAATATCTTATATACTATAGTAGATGTGGTTCCGAGTGTATAGGAGATCGATAATAGCAAGGTACAGGTCATCTCAAATGTCAAGGTCATGTCAAGGTCATGTTATATACTATACAGTGCTTTCCAACTTGAGCTCTGGGGGCCATCTCCTTAGTTGTGACCACAGTGCTGGTGGGCCAAACAGCCTATCACTGACCTCTTTGCCCTGCCACTCAACCCGGCTGCTATAATTAGTGGTGTTTGTAAACCAGTCCACATGGGTGCTGCTGTAGACATTTATATGGGTTTTATTTTCACTTTTGTAGCGTCAAATAATTGGATTTTTTACAAAATAATCCGGCTAAAGGGACACCATTTTACTGTGGAGCTGGCCCTGCTATGTGTCTGTCTTTTTTGGTGCCACCCCACCAAACACACATGACCAGTGACAATGAATGATTGGTATCAAATGGCCAGCTTATTCCAAAGTCCTGGCAAGTGTAACCATATCAAAATAAACCCTACCCTTTCCTCCTTAAGTTTATGTGTATTTTATTACCCCCAATAGATTTCACTCATAATCCACAGCCTTTATCAACATCGTAAGACCTGTGGAACATTTTTACAGGGGTGTCACATCTCAATTAAACTGCAAACAAGCCATAATCCTGGTATGTATTTTACAAGATGTGACATCAAAATGACCCTATGAAAATGCGGCATCCCTTGACTCATTCAGGACAGAAGTCTTCATTTACTGTCAGTAAAATTTGTATCAAAGGGATATACTGAGTATTCTTATCTTTTAAATTAGGGGGTTCTGATTTAAAATTTCTGACAATCATAATAGAATATAATATCTGCTCATGATTTGTGATATTCTGACCTTTTATATTTGTTTCACACATTGTATTAGCAATGCAAATTTGAAAGAATTAACAAAGAGCATATCCTTTGGGTTCATCACTGAATGAGTTAATTTTGTCAAAAAAACATTGGCTGCCTTGATTGAATGGCTATGTTTGTTTGGTAATTTAATTATAAGTTAATGTTTTCTTTCTGGACACCAGTCAGTTCAGTGGCTCTTAAAGAAAACATTTTGGGCTACATTATTCATATACAATTACACAGTCCAGGAAATGCTCAAGATCCCTGCTCATGCATTCTATCATTAAAATGTGTGTGTGTCAACACACACTTTTCTTTCTTTCTTTCTTCCTTTCTTTCTTTCTTTCTTTCTTTCTGTCTGTCTGTCTGTCTGTCTGTCTTTCTTTCTTTCTCCCTCCCTCCCTCCCTCCTTTCTTCTTTCTTTCTTTCTTTCTGAATTTGAAATTTTCAATCTTGAATATCTTCAACAGTATAATAGAGATGTCATTCCAACTTCTATTAGGGGGTTGTTGACCATTGGCACCTAATGAATTAAAAATAAAAGTTGTAGCAATTTAAATTATGCTAAATAGCACCATTAGAAATTTTAAATCTTGAATAACTTCAAAGCTATAATAGACAGAGATCCCTTTGCAACTTCTTCTCCTGTGTTATGGAATAGTTGTACATTGCCATACCAATATGCTTTGAAGACACACACACTGATTTGCTATGCAGCAAATCATCTTTCCTAGTTTTTTCTTCCTTTCTTTCTTTCTTTCTTTCTTTCTTTCTTTCTTTCTTTCTTTCTATCTATCTTTCTTTCTTTCTTTACAGGCAAATTTGTCCGACATTTCATTTGAAAAGTATTATATGTAGAAACTCCAAACTTGGCACAATTATACTTCTATGAAAAAAGGTCTGGCCTTTTTATAATGAGAAGTCCAGCTTATCAAAATTATGCAAATGAGGGCTAATTAAAGTTTTAAATCTTCAATATCTTATATACTATAGCAGATGTGGTTCCGAGTGTATAGGAGTTCGATAATAGCAAGGTAAAGGTCATCTCAAATGGCAAGGTCATGTCAAGGTCATGTCAAGGTCAAAGGTCAATTTTAGGCCAAAATGTTATTTTTGAGGTCAAGGTTCACTTCAGGTAGAGGTCATTTCAAGGTCAAAGGCCACTTTCGATGGTGGCTTTCTTCTAGCCATAACTTGGTCAAATTTTATCCAATTTTGATCATGTTGGGCTCAAATTGTAGCTATTGTAACACTGCAAATTTTGAAATTTACATGTAGCCTCTGAAGTTCAAAGGTCAAGGTCGTGTGGACCTTTGAAAGTTTCATGCAGTCATAACTTGGCCAATCTCCATCCAATTCTAATCATGTTGGACTCAAATTGTAGGTTTTGCTAAACTGGACATTTTTTATAAGTCATGTAACCTCAAAAAGGCAAAGGTCAAGGTCATTTGGCCCTTCGAAAGTTTCATCTTGCGATAACTTGGTCAATTGTACTCCGATTTGGTTCATGTTGGGCTTTAACTGTGGGTATTGTAACACTGTGCAATTTACATGTGACCTGTAAAAGTCAAAGGTCAAGGTCAATTGGACTTTGAAATTGCATCCCGCCATAAGCTTAATGTGATGTGATGTACCAAAGGATAAAAGTTGTAGCATTTAATATTTACAACTTTTGAAGGCACACAGACAGATTTGCTTTCAAGCAAATCTTCTTTTCCAGTTTCTTTCTTTCTTTCTTCTTTACCAGCAAATTTGTCCGATACTTTTTTCTGACACTATTATACATAGAAACTCCAAACTTGGCATTATTGTACCTCCATACAAGGAGTTTGGTCGTTTTATACACAGAAATGAAGATGTTTAAAATTATGCAAATTAGGGGCATTTGAAATTTTAAATCTTGAATAACTTCAAAGCTATAATAGATACAGATGCCATTCCAACTTCTACTCCTGTGCTATGGAGTACGTGTACATTGCCATACTAATATGCTTTGAAGACACACACACACACTGATTGCTATGCAGCAAATCATCTTTCCTAGTTTTTCTTTTCTTTTCCAGCAATTCGTCCGCCATTTCATTTGGACACTTTTAAACCTAGAAACTCCAGAGTAGGCATGCCTCCACACATAGTGTTGCCTTTTTATACTATATATATATATATATATATATATATATATATATATATATATATATATATATATATATATATATATATATATATATATATATATATATATATACATATATATATATATATATATATATATAAAGGGGAGTAAACATTTTAAAATTTCTTAGGGCACTTGAAAAGTTTCAGTGTTGAATATCTTCAAACCTATTATAACTAGAGGTGCCATGTCAACTTCAATTCATAGGTTTCTGGTGTACGCACATCGAGTGAACCACAAACAAAAGTTGTCGAATTTTATTTTAAGCTAATTAAAGTACTTAAAAAGTTTCAATTTTGAATTCTTTCAAAACTATCATAAGTTGAAATGCCATTGCAGCTTCAATCTGCAGGTTTGTGCTGTAGGTGCATCGATTGAACCACAAAAGCTGTAGAATTTTCATTTATGTTAATTGCGGGCATTTGAAAAGTTTCAGTGTTGAATATCTTCAAAAATCTAATAAACCAAAAACAAAAGTTGTGGCATTTACATTTACGCACGGTTTGGACGCACACAGACAGTTTTGCTCTGACGCAAATCTTTTTAGTAATGTCTGTGTGCCAACACAGACATACTGTTTTTCTAGGAATTCTTTCTTTCTTTCTTCTTTCTTTCTTTCTTTCTTTCTTTCTTTCTTTCTTTCTTTCTTTCTTTCTTTCTTTCTTTCTTTCTTTCTTTCCAGGCAAATTTGTCCGACATTTCATTTGAAAAGCATTACACGTAGAAACTCCAAAGTTGGCACAATTATACTTCTATGGATGAAGTGTGGCCTTTTTATAATGAGAGATCATGCTTTTCAAAATTATGCAAATGAGGGCTAATTAAAATTTTAAATCTTCAATATCGTACTGTAGTAGATGTGGATCTGAGTGTATAGGAGTGCGATCATAGCAATGTAAAGGTCATCTCAAATGTCAAAGTCAAAGGTCATGTCAAGGTCATAAGTCAATTTTCAGCCAAAATGTCATTTTTGGGGTCAAGGTTCACTTCAGGTACAGGTCATCTCAAGGTCAAAGGCCACTTTCGGTGGTGGCTTTCTTCTAGCCATAACTTGGTCAATTTTTATCCAATTTTTGTCATGTTGGGCTCAAACTGTAGCTATTGTACACTGCACATTTATGAAACTTACATGTGACTCCTAAAGGTCAAATGTCAAGGTCATTTAGACCTTTGAAAGTTTCATCCAGTCATAACCTGGCCAATTCCCATCCAATTCTAATCATGTTGGACTCAAATTGTAGGTATTGCAACACTGTACGTTTTTATAAGAACATGTCACCCCAAAAGGGCAAAGGTCAGGGTCATTTGGCCCTTTGAACGTTTCATCTTGTCATAATTTGGTCAATTTTCATCCGATTTGGTTCATGTTGGGCTTAAATTGTGGGTATTGTAACACTGTGCACTTTACATGTGACCTGTAAAGGTCAAAGGTCAAGGTAATTTGGACTTTGAAATTTGCATCCAGCCATAAGCTTAATGTGATGTGAAGTACCAAGGAATAAAAGTTATAGCATTTAATATTTACAACTTTTATAGGCACGCAGACAGATTTGCTTTGAAGCAAATCTTCTTTTCTAGTTTTAATTTGATCTTCTATGTGTATAGGAAGTAGGAACATGCCAGTGCAGTGGAAACGTATCTATCCCTGAGCCCAGGCTTTCGTACATGTGCTACGCTATTACTGAAACGCTTATTCTGTTGGTTTGTTTGCTTTTGTGTTAGTTTGTTTTTGTTGTTGGTGGGTCGTTTGCTTTTACTTTCTGTCAGCAGCATTTTGAAGATCGTAGCTTGCCATTATATTGGTGCAAATAAGATCTCAAGTTGTTGTTGCCAATGCGATGAGCCCATAACTGTCTTAAATGTGCTTCTGAACACCGACGGAATATCATTATGGACATTCCTGTGTTTGATGGATGAAAAGATTCTGCTTAAGAAATTCATACTTGAATTGGTACATTTGGTCATGCTTAAACAGTACATCGGCAGATGTATGTTAGTTCGAAGTATAACAAAGTTATTTATTCATAATTGTCACCTTGTAAAAGGTATTTTTATGGTGCATATCGTAGGTAAATTTGGGTTCACGCAACTTTTATGTGGCATTGGAAAAGTAATATATCTACTGTGATTGGGTTTTCAAGAGTTTTGCGTTTCAGACCCCGTGGCGACTTTTACATTCGCTATACTGGGTATTCATGTGAAGACACCCAATGCATTTTAGGTAACTCCTACCGAAAAAGTGCATTGAATGAAAAACATTCATGGAAGCCTGCAAAAGTACATATGTTTGGAATGGATATGGTTCACAGATTCTATGTCTGACTTTTGCGTCAACATAAATTTATTGTTAAACAAGCATACAGCTTTGTGGCAAATAAAGAAATATGTCATTGGACATATTTCTTTATTTGCCAGACCCCTGTGCAAAATGTAGAAATTACTATTTGCAACTTCAATAAAATTTATTTTATATGATACCGTTTCGTATTGTATTATATTTCATTTCATTTCATTTTTGGCACAGAATTCATGTGTGTCTATATGCCTCAAAAAATAAGTGGCATAGAGTGTTTTTATAAGTGTTTGTTTTGCGGTTATGAACAGCCAAAATTTAGGTTTCCGTGTGTTCGGATCCCTCGTATTTTGAAAGTACAAATTTGAAAAACTAAACAAAAACAAAACCAAAAAAACAAAAACAAACAAAAACAAAACATATAAAAAAAAAAAAAGAAAAAGAAAAAACCAACCAAACAAACAAGATATAAACATTCCCTGACACTTATTTGAGTCTCGCTGGTGTTTGTTGTTTATGTGAAAAAAGTTTGAAGTTTGAATAAACATGCCAAGAGTGATATTCACATTTGCGCTGAAGTCTGTTCGACAGTGAGTCCAATGTTTGTTCAACAATTAATTCAACAGATTGAAACTGTGGGAAGTGAAGATTTTATTGACCTAAATGAAAGGTCAGCACTGATCTATTTGTCCTGTATGGGGAGGAACAGGAAAGCTGTAGTTGTCGGTATTGATCTTTGCTTTTGACTGAAAACGTATTCCATGTGATATGTTTACATTTGCACTTCCTTCACGCGCCGACTTTGTACTCAACGTTTTTCCTCACAGTTGTAAGTAAAATAGGGATTCTCTCGGAAATATCACAGACACAAAAGCCCAGTAGATACATGTCGCATTTTGATGGGTTTTGTATTGTAGCTTTGCCAAATGTCGAATAAACCTCAATCATAATTTTCCACTTTTTTATTCTTCTATTGCATCGGCCGCTACAGATGCTCTCTCTGTACCTCAAAATATCAGCAAAGCGTTCTTTTGCTGATATTGTTACTACAACAATTTGTTTTAAGGTGGAAGCTGTGAAGCTAGTGCGCAGTGAGACTGGCAACTTGGGATCAATGTTAGCCATTTAATTTTTTCACAAGTACATTAAACCTATACATTTTCTGATTGCTACATATCCATAGATTTGTATCCATAGGGGTTTTTTTGTCGGATTGGAATTTTTTGAGATTTTATAGCATTCTTTCTGACTTGGTAGGATTTTCACATTTTTAGCACAGAAGTCACACATATTTGTTTTGGGTTTTTTTTCTTTTTTTTTTTTTTTCAAGTTGAAATCAGAAGAAATTTGAAATATATATCCATGTCCAGGATCGAATTCAATGGTGAGTCCGGGAAAAGCATAAATAAAAAGTAATAAAATTTTTAATTTAGTCATGACAGGTTGTTCATTTTCTTTCTATAAATGGCTCCAGAAGTCACGGAAGGGTTTGTCAGAAAATAAAAATCCTGGGAGCCCCTCCTGGATATTGTATTTTTCTTATGATGTCCATTGATTTTAATGTGATAGGGCAACTCATACGTTTGTGAGGCAAGATATGAATTGCATAGGTTGAGCAAAAAAACAGTTCCAAGAAAATCGCATTGAAAGAAAAAGTTGCCAATTCTTAAGCATTAGTTTAGTTTTAACATATCTATTTCATCTGGATTGCCCTATAGTACAATCAGTTGACTAATATAATGGGTTCTCCAGAACGTGGAGACGCACAGAAGTAGGACAACACAAGTTACCAGAAGTTACGCATTTATGACTGTTATATGACACATACTCATTTCTTCTGTCCCGTGTTTTAATTATTGTGTGAAATAAACTTGTAGCTTTAACTCTGTGATGTTGTCATTAAAAAAACGTATATTTTGTGGCTTAAATCTGGACTTTTTTTAACTTGGCAACATCACACTTGGCTTGTATGGGTGTGGGTTCACATGCAGCTTTCCATATTTGGGGCCCAGTTAGTGGATTGTACTAATTTGTTTTTACATCAATAGAGAATTTCAAAGTAATCAGAACAAAGGTAGTGATTAGTCTGAACTGGCCCATTCTTCTCTCCATGGCTAATGGTTTCCTGTTCCCTATGAGTGGCCCTTGTCAATTGGTTTTGCAGGGGTCATGGACTAATGACTGTGCAAACAATGACACATTTCATTATCATGTCCACAAACCCCATGTGCTCGGCACTGCTTTAACTTTTCAGTGTAAACAAAAGTTTTGAGATCAATTTTCTCATATAAATTTTATGTTCACACATTTCAGTTTTGGGGATCGTGTACTTTAAGTATCAAACTATCCAAAAATATGAAAAAGTGATCAGAGGTTATCCAAAGGTGCTGACTTCAGATCTTCCACCTTAAAAGACAGAAACATCGCATAGAGAGTACATACATTTTACATAACAGTGACTTTTATAAATACTATTATCTTGGTCAATGCAAGGCAATATACGCATTTTAAGGGGCCCGAGGGATGTGACAGCAGAAAACAAATGTGTAAGTGGTTAAAGAAAAAAAAAGCCAAAAACACACATCAATATTTATGTTAAGAAGAAGCGCACTGCATTGCAGACATTGACAAACAATGGTAGGCTGAGTGCGCGAGGAAGAATTGTTCACTCGTGGTAGATGTGATACCCGAGGGGCATGTATCTTATTTAAAATGACTTTAAATGTGAAATCCATAACACCGTAACAGACAATGAAGGTAAATATATCATACTGGACATAACAATACATGACCAGTGTTCAAGTACAGGAAATATTTTCCGCTATTATAATGCTAAAGCTGAATTTCTCGTAGGTTTTATACGAAGCATCGAATCATTGCCAGCCGATAACAGAGCTGTTGGAGGCGAGTTCAGCCTCATACTGGGGGAAAGTTGCCAAATTTGAACACCCTAAGGAAATGCGTTTCATTCGTGTGACACATTTGACTGATGGATAATATAAGGATGTTCACTGGTTAGATTACAGGTAGGGCCACATTAACGACCTAGAGTAATTAACTATATATGCAAATATTCATAGCTACAAATAGAATTAAAAAATAATTGAAGGTCCAATTTAAGATACCGGTGTTCAATATTGGACGACATCATACCAACAAATTGGACGATGGATGTTTTTCTATTGTATCTTTTACATTACATATCATTTTGCTGGTTTTTTCCAGCGGACACTTCTCGTTGCCTCTAACTATCACGTTGAGAATGTGAGCATGGATCATGCCAACATTGTTGCCACCGGTCGAAATGTGGAGTCTCTAAGGTTCAAATTTGGAACCCTCTGCTAAAACTGAACCAGATATTTATTTCTCTGTAGTAATGACGTTGACAGAAGCTAGTGTAACTTTGTCGAAGTTGGTGTCAAATGTGCTTCCATACAAATATGAAAAATGAATAAATAAATAAATAAATAAATAAATAAATAAATAAATAAATAAATACATACATACATACATACATACATACATACATACATACATACATACATACATACATACATACATACATACATACATAAATAAATAATTAAATAAATAAATAAATAAATAAATAAATAAATAAATAAATAAATAAATAAATAAATGTGAATATATTTGCCATGGGCGGCCGGTGGTGTTCTTCAGCTGACCAAGGGTATTTTATTGTGAATATTCCAACCATATATCGAACACTCAAACACCAAAAGAACTAGAAAAGATGATTTGCTGCATAGCAAATCAGTGTGTGTGTCTTCAAAGCATATTGGTATGGCAATGTACAACTATTCCATAACACAGGAGTAGAAGTTGGAATGGCATCTCTATCTTTTACAGCTTTGAAGTTATTTAAGATTTAAAATTTCTAATGGTGCTATTTAGCATAATTCAAATTGCTACAACTTTTGTTTTAGATTAATTACATGCGCAATGGTCAGGAACCCCCTATTAGAAGTTAAACTGACATGAACATGAACCAAATCGGATGAAAATTTACCAAGTTATGGCAAGATGAAACTTTCAAAGCTCCAAATGACCTTGACCTTTGCCCTTTCGAGGTCACGTGTTCTTATAAAAATGTGCAGTGTTGCAATACCTACAATTTGAGTCTAACATGATTAGAATTGGATGGAAAATAGCCAAGTTGTGACTGGATGAAACTTTCAAAGGTTCAAATGACCTTGACTTTTGACCATTAGAGGTCACACATAAATTGTAAAATATACAGGGGTTACAATGGCTACAATATGAGCCCAACATGATCAAAATTAGATAAAAATTGACCAAGTTATGGCTAGAAGAAGGCCACCAAGGAAAGTGGCCTTTGACCTTGAAATGACCTTTGACCTTGAGATGACCTTGACATTTGAGATGACCTTTAGCTTGCTATGATTGAACTCCTATACACTCGGGACCACATCTACTATAGTATACAAGATATTGAAGATTTAAAACTTTAATTAGCCCTCATTTGCATAATTTCCAAAGCATGACCTCTCATTATAAAAAGGCCAGACTTTATCCATAGAAGTATAATTGTGCAAAGTTTGGAGTTTCTACATGTAATACTTTTCAAATGAAATGTCGGACAAATTTGCCGGTAAAGAAAGAAAGAAAGAAAGAAAGAAAGAAAGAAAGAAAGAAAGAAAGAAAGAAAGAAAGAAAGAAAGAAAGAAAGAATTCCTAGAAAAACAGAAAAGTGTGCGTTGACACACACACTTTAATTTATTGTTCCGCAAAAATAAGAACCTCAGTGTATTTCATCAATTCGATTGTTTGTTTTAAATAGGCATTAAAGTATCTTGAATAGCACGACGGGGGTGGGGTCTTTATGGAAACCCACTGCAGTACCCTAAAGATTCCTTCTGTGACTTCTTTCAAACACCTTATATTGATTAGATGAACCATGAAAATCACTTTGTTCTTTGATTGTTATGTAAAATTTAGAAACTCCATACAAATTTTTTAATATTAAGTTCTGTTTAAGATTGATTGATTTAAATGGAATTCCAAATGGGAATCATTGAAGAGACTATACCGGTATTTAAAATGGAAATGACATTTACCTGCAAATATACGACAACTGACATATCTATTACGCGGGGCGGGGGGGGGGGGGAAGTAGGTTACAATGTATATCATTGATTCCATATTGAATAATGGGATACCATATATAATTGGACTAGAGGTCCAACGTGAGGCATGCATATTAATTTCCAGCCACTACTGAATACCTCGTTGTTTTTTTTTTAGTAACCATAGTCTCGCCTGGCGAGATACGGGCCGCTGCCTTGGCGAGGAAGCGGGATATTACTAATATTATGGAAATAAAGAATACTTAGGTTTAGTTCAGGCGGATGGAAATTTATTCTTATGACCAATTCAGGAAGCACTAAATGAATATGGCTTTGGCATTTGTAAACTTAAACATCTCTAACAGACACTAATTTTGAGGAGAGAGATTTGTATTAGCCTCAGGCTATTTTCTCAATCCTCCATAAAGAAATAAAATTTATTATTATTATTATTATTATTATTATTATTATTATTATTATTATTATTATTATTATTATTATTATTATTATTATTATTATTATTATTATTATTATTATTATTATTATTATTTATTACACTAATTTTGTGAGAGAGGAGTATCTAGCCCTGTTTGTGACAGTGATTTGCACGTGTGTCCTGCGTGATTGGCAGGCATGAGCCCGTGCTTTGTGGAGAGAAACTAATATGCATGTCTCGCATTTAGCGAACTGCTGGTGGTTCACATCCAGGCAACTTTGACATTTTTGCTTTGACCATGAATGTAACGGAAGCCATGATGCCAGTCTCAAATGTTACATGGCCATTAGCGAACTTAAGGCCTACATTGTCGTATAATTTTCTAAAAGATTTTCAATATCTACATGTGCAAAAAGCTTAGCTCGTATGTCAAACATGATAAATCACAGGCCTCACTTTCGAAAGTTACTTTTAAAAGACAGTTTATCTTACCGGTCAACAGCCGCGTTCACCTCCCTTGAGGTCTGGTCAATTTGTGCACTAGCTGGCAGCACTGAAAATTAGTTTACATTTTGACCACTAAAAAAACGACCTGGTCCAATTTTAGAGCCGGTTCATTTATAGCAACCTTCCCTTTTATACGCTGAAAGATAAAAAGTAGGGTCAAGCAATAACCTGAATACTTAGCCAGAAACAGACCAATAATAATAATAATAATAATAATAATAATAATAATAATAATAATAATAATAATAATAATAATAATAATAATAATAATAATAATAATAATAATAATAATAATAATAATAATAATAATCATAATAATAATTGACGTTTGGAGACAAGCAAATTTCACCTGGCACGGAAAAAAATAGTAATAATAATAATAATAATAATAATAATAATAATTGACGTCTGGAGACAAGCAAATTTCACCTGGCACGGAAAAAAAATTCTTTACAAAGTAGAGTCCTTTTTTTTCCATACTACCCTTCATTCCAATTGGCCTAGTAGACAAAAGTTCCATTATACAGGGACCAAATTCAGACCACTCTGCCATTTCTTTGGACTGAAATAATACCAAGATCCAACAGGTCCAGGATACCGGGAGCTCAATTGTTCGCGTTGGAAGGAATTGGTTCACATGTTGATTTAATTTAGGAAACTATAAACCAAAAGACAAGATTTCTAACAGGAGGATGTAGGGCTCAAGTGGCAAATGAATGCGGCTTATCACAGCTGTACCGTAGTTATTTCGCATCATCATTAAAACTTTCACTGTCGGGTTGTTTGTTTTGCTTTTTTTAAAAAAAAAACTTGAGTCTGCATTAATGTACACATTACTGGTATTTTCGCATCAGTCATAGATTTCTCGTGACTATGAATCAGAGTTGCACCTTTTTACACTTGCATATGTCAAATGTCATCGCATTTTTGAAATGTTTGTGTTGTTCCGCTCCATACCTATAAACTTGTTCCACGGTACTCTACGTTATGCTAAATGTTGTGTATGCTTGGGATAAGAGCCTGCCGAACTTTTCTAATTTTCAACCTTTAATAACAATAACCACGAATATGATTTCATTATAGAGTTGAGAAGTTAAAAGCGTTCAGCAATGTATCAGGCACACTCACCTTATCCTGCATATCAAATCCGGTTTATATGTTTCAAGCAAAAAGATAAAAATGTTGATTTTTACAATCATTCGCCACAAGCTAACCTTTCACGTTCAGTCAAAGTCAAAAGGCACATCAGGAGTAGTCCAATCGGTATGTTCCTACACATGTTCAGGAGTAACTATGCACCAAGAATGCACCATAGCCCAGGTAAATGGTAACGTTGCTTATGTAGACTGATTCAATACCTGCTGTCAAATTCACGAAAAACGCCACGAGCAATTTAAATATCCGTACCATGTGAACAATGTAAAAAAAAAATGAGAATGAAGACTAAATTACAATACGTTTTGAAAACATTTGTGCTGTCTTTCTGAAGCTGTCGAAAATAGCTTTTTAACTATTTGAAAATTACTTCATTGGCTATGTTGTGCTGTGGGCTTTGTTCTCCGACTCATAGTTATAGTGGAGTTTGAGTGTGTTTATAATGTTCCAGATTCATAAATATCACAAAAACGATGTAGGCCTACTTTACTCTTTTGCTGTAAACTTAGATGACTGACAAGTCGGGAGAACTAAAAGGTGATAGGCCTAACAGGTCTCTTTATTTTTGGCAGAAGTAATGAAATTTGTGTTTTGGGTGGTTAGGCCTATACATTTTGGGAAAGAACTAGTGTCTGCAGTTAATGATGAATATTTCTAAGGTTGACAGGACCGGTTTAAAACCACCAGTTGCCTTTTGTGGGTGGCTGCCTGTCTCAAGTCAGGAGTGAAATTTGTTTCTTCACATTGGTATTGGAAGAGAAATGTTAAATGGCAAGTCTGAAATCTCTTTGCTGTCATTGTTGGGTTTGGAATTGATGAATATGGATCATGTTTTTACTATTTACACTCAAAAATCATTGAAAAATGTAAAAAAAAAATAAAAAAATAAAAAAACATCAGTGCTGCTTATTGGGTTCTATGAAGTGTTCTAATGCAATTTCAACGCAATAGGAGGAGTTCATAAGTCACTGCGGCCGAAACCTGTTCTGGCTAAGCTGCAGAGCTATGCTTGGTAACAGAACTATGCCTCCACAATGATGCGGCCATTTACCACAATTGTGTCACTGAAAGATCTAAAAACTGCACTTTTTATGCTAACAAACGAAAAATTCGGAATATTTTGAGCAACTTGTTATGTTTTGAACCCTACCACTGGCTTTTCTTAGGCGTTTGCTTTCTCATATTGCTATTTTTATTACAAAAACACACCTTGCCTTGCCAAATACATGAATGGGCCCTCCTTGCTGTACAGTTCTTTGTTGCGGATTGGCGGGGGGGGGGGGGGTGGGGGGGTGCGGCACATGACCATATTTACCTATGATTATTCCAATTGGCCATGTGTTCATGGCAGAGCAGAATTTTTGAATTTTTGAGGAGCTGCTAACAAAAAAAATTGCAAAAATTATTTGAAATCCAAAAACACTGGAACGTGACCTGTTGAGCAAACGAAGTAAAGACCGACCCAAGTTCCATCCCCGCCAAGTGGGAAGTGAATCTAGTTGGCGAGTTTGGGGGAAGAAGCCGGAAATGTAAATTACTTTTGCAAATCCCCATTGTCTGCTTAGTAATCAATACGAATGCATGCATTAATCGATATGTACCCAAACTGACAAGATTAGTAACAAATTTGGGGATCACGGGAAACATAAAATTTCAGCGACACTTCAAAAGAGTCAAAAATAGCAAACTCACACTAACATTCATTGAAGATCGAAAAAAAATCGCAGCTGCATCGGGGGAAGAAATTAAGATCTATGGGTACCAAAAAACACCCTGTGAAAGTTTGAATTGGACCAATGGATCTGGGGATTTTATTTTATTTATTTTTTTTTTTTTTCAGTTTTGTCCCCCCCCCCCCCCCCCTCTAAAATGCACATGTAAAAACATAAACACTCAATGAAGCATAATTATATGAACAACGTCCATAGGGGACCACAAGAAATGCATTCCCATCGAAGTTCGAAATATATTTGGTTGACCGTTTTGGAGAACAAATGAAAATGTGAATTGCAGTGGAAGTCCTCATCGACTTGCATAGTGATCCATAGAAATAGATTCATTACCATACAAGTAACGCAACTGGAACATGCTTTAACATTCAGAGATCAGGGGCCCCACTTGCAGTTGTAATAGCTCCGTCATCAGGTATGTACCCTCATCCTGTCAATGCATGGCTGGCAAATGCATTCTTCTCAGTTGAGAAAAGCATATCTGATGTGGTCGAAAAATAGACCATTGCCCATTGCCATTGGGCAATGGATGGGTTGCTGCGAGACTGGCTGCGCTCGACAGAAGATATTCAACTTAAAAATTTTAAAGTGTCCCCAATTAACATATTTAAATTCTGCAAGTTTTGTTTGTGGTTCTCTGGATCCATCTACTGCACAAACCAATAAATTGAAATGGGAATGACAACTTTGTCTATACTTTTTGAGGATATTCAACAACATAATTAGTATGAATTAAAAATTTTACTTTTCTTTGTGCGTCTACAGCACAAACCTATGAACTGAAGTTGATATTCAACTTTCAACTTTTGACATGTTCACAATTAGCATCAATTAGAATTCTACAACCGTGGTAATGTTGAATATTTTGAAAGCCAGTGCCGACTTAAATTTGGCTATAATTTCCATAATTTTAAACCTGTTGACTTTTAGGAACGACATCGAAAACTTCACGTATACGTAGGTGCTATACCCATGCCAAATCTGAAACTCCTGGCTCGTGCGGCATCTCAGTTTAGGCAGACACAAAAATAAAGGGAAAAGGAGGCAGGAAAGAATTTTAAAAGATATTGCATAAATTTCTCTGTGTCACTGAAGTAATATTTCTGATTGCCAATTTTCCTTATAATTTTCCACAGGTCCTGAGGACCCATATATACTTTACATGTGTGGTATATGTTCTTCAGTTTCTTGAAAGTTTTGGCACTATCTTCAAACAATCTTCTCTCGGTTAATTAGATCAAATTACATGGGAACAACTCTGGGTTCTCCCATACCTTAACTTGTTTACTGGGTGGCTGAGCTTTTGTTCTGTTTTTAGCTCGGCTGACTTGTCAGTCAGCTGAGCTCATGTGAAGGTCCGTCGTCCTTACGTCGTCCACAATTCACATTTTTTACTTCTTCTCCAAAACCGTTGGCCAGATCCACTTCAAACTTGGTGGAGATGTGCCTTGGGTGGATCTCTACCAAGTTTGTTCAAGTGGTCACTGTTCAGTGATTTTTGGATTTTTTATGAGTTTTTTGTTCATTTTGGGGCAAATCTTAAAAAATCTTCTTCTCTGAAACCGCTCACCCAATTGCTTTGATATCCCACAGGGACACTCCCGGGGACACCTAGTTCTTAATTTGTTCGCTAGAGGGCCCTGCGATTTTTTTTTATTTTTTTATGATTTTTTGTGTGTTTTTGCCATTTTCGACTTCTTCTCCAGAACCGTCACTCAAATTAAGCTGAAACTTGGTGGATATATTTCTTGTAGAAGGGTCAAACAAATTTGTTCACAAGGTGGCACTGTTATGGATTCCTGATTTTTAACGATTTTTTCAATTCGGGTACTTGTCGGTCAATGCAGCTTTCCTATTGATCACTATGTAAGTCAATGGACATTCTAATGCTAATTCACATATTATTACTTCTTCTCCAAAACCGTCATCCAGATGGACTTCAAACTTGGCTACAATGTACCTTGGGGGGTTTGGTTTTTTTTTTGGTTCATTTTGGGGGGAAATCTTAAAAATCATCTTCTCCAGCCATTACTCTCAATTTTCATCCAATTTTAATGGTGTTGGACTCTAATTGTATGTATTGGAACATTGCGCATTTTTGTATTTATACATGTGACCTCTAAAGGTCAAAGGTCAATGTTATTTTGCCATTTGAAATTTCCTTCTAGCAACAGCTCAGTAAATTGTTATCCGATTTTGATCATGTTGGGCTCAAATTGTAGATATTCTAACCCTCACATTTAAAAAATTACATGTGACCTGTAAAGGTCAAAGGTCAAGGTTATTTGGCCCTATGAAAGTTTCATCAAGCCATAATTTGGTCAATTTTTATCCACTTACAGTCATGTCAGGCTCAAATTGCAGGTCTTACAAGACTGCACATTTTTGTAATTTACATATGACCCTTAAAGGCCAAGATCTTTGAACTTTGAAATTTCCATGTTGCCATAGTTATAACTCTTGAAGGCACACAGACAGATTGATTTGGAGCAAATCTTCTTTTGTAGTTTAGGCTGTTTCTTTTAATATGTGTTATATTATACAATTTTATGGGCGGTGCATGTATCAGTACAGTACTATTGACATTACTAAATATTTGCCACGCTTACACCCTACTGTTAAAGCTGTCAACTTGGGATACTCTTATAAAATATATAAAACTAAGGGGCGCTAAGAGAATAGGAGGTTGGTCCCAAAACTGGTTTCCACTGGAGATCGGACGTCACATTCATTAGGCTCATTTAGCTTCTATTTATATATATATATATATATATATATAAGACTGCGAAACATGCTTGAGATTTTCTCGATGATGACCTATTTATAAAATCTTTAACTCTTTGGCTGTTGAAGCCTTTAATTTTAAAAATTTTGAAAGGAATTTGATACTATCCCAACACGCACATCAACTTTGATATCTGTAGGTCTCCAACAACAGGAAATATGACCAGCACAGCCCTTTTTTTTCTGTGAAGGGGTCAAAGGGCAAGGGTTAAAGGTCAAAGTGTCGTTATGATAGTGTTTTGCTCATTGTAACATAAAATACACAGTCTACAGCTTTACAATGGAAGGCACATGGACTCTAAACAATGAATATAGCGTTTATTCTGGAATTCATCTCACGGCAGTTTGGTTTGTTGAAATTTACATTTGAAATGTTTATATTTTCAAACGAAAAAATTGGTGAATGGGGACTTTTTGCAACTTTTAAAACATTTTATGACTTCACAAGTATAATTTCAGTATGGACCGGGTTTTTGTATTGTAGTGGGCGGAATCCGCGGACTGGTAGTATTTGGTCCATATTCCGTGGTAATGTCATTAATTGCTCCTATGATTACCAATGAAATAGCTGTTTGTGAGATAAATGTAATCTACTATACACAATTATTCAGTCCACATTTCATACTGATAGCCGTAACCATAGTGATAAAATCTTACAATTCACATTTCAGTTAGGATAATTTGATTGGTAATTTGTCTATATGTTTTGTAATAGAAATATTTTGCCATGTTAAAGTTTGTATCTATATTTGCCTTCGTAGAATGTAGGTTGCCAGCAATTTACTGCGACGTGGCATTCACAGACAAATGTCAGCACATTTGCCACCGAATAGGACTACGAACTACATTTAGATGCATATGTATGTAAATGAACTTCATTGACATAAATCCTGAGCGTATGGATAGTATCAGCCGGCAAAAGACAGGACAAAAGAAAAAAAGGATTTGCTGCATGGGCTTTTGAGCACACAGAGATATTAACATACTATGAACTAGAAAAGAAGATTTACTTACAAGCAAATCTGTCCACGTGCCTCTAAAAAGTGCATAAATTTTAATGCTACAACTTTGTGGTTTATTAGATGCGCCTTCAGCACACACATATCTATTAAATTGGAAATAGCACCTCGACATATAAAAGCTTTGAATATATTCAATATTTAAACTTTTCAGGTGGCGCCGCTCAGCATGAAGAATTTTACAACTTTTGTTAGTGGTTCATTGCATGCGCCTGTAGCACAAAGCTATACGTTGAAGTTGGAATGGCATCTGTACCTATAATAGTTAGGAATATATTCAATATTTAAACTTTCAAATTCCCTTAATTAGTATAAATTACAATTCTACACCTTTTCTGTGGTTCATTGGATGCACCTACAACACATACCTAAAAATTGAAGTTGGAATGGCATCTCTACATACAATAGTTTTAAAGATATTCAACATTTGAACATTTCAAGTGCCCCTAATTAGAATAAATTAAAATTCTATAGCTTTTGTTTGTGATCCATTGGATACGCCTACAACAAAAACGTATGAATTGAACTTGGAATGGCACTTCTACCTGGCACAGTTTTAAATTCAAAGGGTTAAAATTTCAAATGTTCCTAATTTGCATAATTTTGAATGCACTCCACCGTCTTTGTAAAATGACACAACTTCACATATGGAGTTATAGTCATACCTAGTTTACATTTCGAAGTCTCGTAGTGTCCGAGAAAATTTCCGGACAAAATTGCTGGTGAAGAAGGAAAGAAAGAAAGAAAGAAAGAAAGAAAGAAAGAAAGAAAGAAAGAAAGAAAGAAAGAAAGAAAGAAAGAAAGAAAGAAAGAAAGAAAGAAAGAGGTATTGCAACACTGCGCATTTTTGTATTACCATGTAGCCTTTAGAAGTCAACGGTCAAGGTCATTCAGTCCTTTGAAAGTTTTATCTAGCCATAACTTCGTCAATTTTTATCTGATTTGGTTCATGTTGCCCTTAAATTATAGGTATTGTAACACTGTATATTTTTGTAATTTACATGTGACCTCTAAAGGTCAAAGGTCGAGGTCATTTGGAGATTGAAATTTTCATACAGCCATAACTTCCATAAGCTTAATGGAATGTGAAGTACCAAAGGACAAAAGTTGTAGCATTTGATATTTACAACTTTTGAAGGCACAGATTTGCTTTCAAGCAAATCGTCTTTTCTAATTTAAATCTGCATTTTCCTTGTGTATCTACCATTTTCAGTCGCTACAGTAAAATTTTCCTCACACGGACTCTTATGTTTTGTTCAAGAAACAACCATCTTTCAAAACCAAAATTTAAATTGAAAATACACCCGCAGTTTACGCCACTCATCATCATTTCACAACTCATTGACGCAAACGAGTAGGTATTGTATCACTGTAAACACTCATTGTAGCAAACCACGGGGTATTGTATCACTGTAACCACTCATTGCAACAAACCAGTAGGTTTTGTATCATTATAACTACTCATTGTAGCAAACCACTGGGTTTTGTTAGTTGTTTCCACGTATTCTTGCCACCAAGCCGGGGTGTGTCGGGGATGTTGATTGTTACCAGATTACACTACTATATGCCTCTTACAGATCAACAAAGGACAAGTAAATTCAGCAAACCTGCGTTGAGGATGATGAAAACCGTATGCATGTGTACGTGCTACATAATTAAGTTAAAAACTCACCTATGTAAATGTGATGTGAAGGGTTTAATTTTTTGCGCATAAAATTTAGTGCTCCTGGCCATGGCCCGAGCAGGTCCAAATGTAGTTGCATCTAGAGCAGGTGGCATGGGTTTACTTGTCTTATCATTACAATTTCGACACCATGGGCCTAGGCGTACTGTTTTCCTTTTGTATGAAATACTTCCACAAATAATTCTGGAATTTTGTCGGCATAAAATCAGAATTTTTTAAACGAAAAAGTTTTTCAACTAGTTCAAACTTCTCCGTCCAATGGATGTATGTTTCAAATCTCGTTTCCAGTTCAGAGGAGGTTCCCAGGAAATTTTTTCTTTAAATTAATTGGTGATCAAGTTCTTCAGCATTCTGTCTACTCTGTCAAATCAATTGTTTCTATTAAGATGTATTGGTCCAACTAGGAGGTCGTATACCTATAAGTTGGACAAACTATGAACAAACTAGGGATGTGTACACATCCCATTTCCACATCCTTTGTACCTGAGAAGAAAGTATCAGGATATCCTAATTAAGTCTTTACACATATTTTTGTCACCATACATATTAATTAGGTAGAGAAAAAGATATCACAATCAGCATTTAATAATGATTTATACAGTTAGCTTTGGTGCTAAAAGGTGGGTCAGAAATCGACAGAGCTAACATAGATATTTTCTGGAACCAATATGCAAATAACTATCAGTATGGGATTAATATGTGTCAACTGTTTGGGCTTTCCTTCTGAAGCCGATTTGATATTGAGGGATGATATATGGTTGACTAAAAAAATGAAATCTGGAATTTGATACTGTGCAGAATGAAAAACAAAAATTTCGTTGAAATGCAATGCCTGGAAAGTTTTCAAGTTTATTTAAATCCCCTTTTATATTTATTGGAATTATGACATTCTTTTTCCATCCAATTGGAACTGTCCCACTGGATAGCACTTTGTTGGAGACTAAGATCAGAACAAGGGTCAGTACTTCAATACGTCTTTTGACAATTTCAATCATAATACACTCAATTCCACTAGATTTGCTTCTTTTCATCACCTCTATCGCATTTTCCATATCTTCTAAACTTAAACTAAAATTCAATTCATTGCAATTTTTACCCTGATTGCATTTAACGAAACTATGTGGTTCCATGTCATTTATGACCAACACATTATTAAGCCATTCAAGATATTCAATCAAGACAACAGTGTCGATAGAATTACTGTTGTCTATTCTTGTCTATCTTTGGTGTGCTGGACAGCAGGTCATACAGGTATTATGATTTCCAGACGACAGAGGTTTAAGGGCTCAAAGAGTATGCGGCTGCTCAATTAAGTCGCCTGAAAACCAGCGCCTTTAATTTAGAAGTATCTGTTCTTGTATTCCTTTGTATCTGAACTACTCATCTGGTGTCAATGCGTCTGAAAGGGAGAGACAGATACATTTGAAATGTATTTCAATAATGCCTTGAAGTGACTGTCATCCCAGGTATTTTCATGTGTAACGTCTATCAATAGTTCCCTGCAGGGACTATCACTTCACGTCTTTTTCATGTTTCGTCTTTCAGCGATTTTCTTCATCAATGGTAATGATCCACAAGTTATGCCCGTATATATAGCTGATATCCCGCTGATCAAATTCTAATAAATGTTGCATCCCTTCATCATATTTAATTTAATAGATTTGCAATTCCAAGCGTTTTTCTTTGAAGGCACACACAAAGTTGCGGCGAAGCATATCGTCCTGTCGAGTTTGTCACTCGCATGCGGTAACTGAACAAGCCTGTTATATATACATATATATATATATATATATATATATATATATATATATATATATATGTGTGTGTGTGTGTGTGTGTGTGTGTGTACATATATATATATACATATATATATATGTGTGTGTGTGTGTGTGTGTGTGTGTGTGTGTGTGTGTGTGTGTGTGTGTATGTGTGTGTGTGTAAGTGTGTATGGGCTATGTACATAGTTTTGAGGAATGAGGCGATTGGATGTAGACCATAAAATTCACGGTTACTTGCAGCAAGAAGACTACAATAGTCTACTTGCTTGAATAAAGCATTGAGGTTATAAAAAAGTAGGGGAGGTTTTTTTTTTTGTTTTTCGTTTTTTTTTTACTATGTCAACACGCACCACTGCCACCCAAGCAAAGCATGTGCTGACGGAGCGTGTTCTGTTGACAGCGCTCAAGTCAATCGATGCACCATTGTGTTTCAATGTATTAAAAAAAAAAAAAAAAAAAGTCACATGATTGAATGCTGGTGTTGCATGCAGCCAATAGCAAAATATGTTTCAGGTGGCGCGACGTCCGTGGGACAGTCCCAGGATTCACAATTCAGCCTGAAGTGACTAACCACGGAAGGATTTTGTGTCAGTTCCATATTTTGAGCATGTTTCGAGTCACAAACCCAATATACTTGACCTGGAAAAGGACAGCAGTTCCCTGCAGCACTTGAAGCAAACTCTAACACCAGCCTGTCGATATAATTTACTGGAGCGTTTACCTATACACCAGGAACAACAATATCAACTGTCACAGTGAAAGATTCAACAGGATCAGTGTGCCAGGAAGAAATACAAAGAAGACCAACGGCCTGAACCACACAGTTGACAGCACCGGACGTACTGGTGTAAGTAAAAATTTTGCCGGAAAAGGACATTGAGTGTTGGTTTACACAACACAGCACAAGCGAAACTTAGTCGCTGCACCGACACGTTTTTGTAACTGTGCATGCAGATACAGAAGCAGGTGGATTTTTAGTTTTAAGTCAAATGTGTTTCTAGATAATTCCGGTATGTAAATTTAAGTCAGTAACTGATAATTTGCCGTGTTTTGCGTCTTAATGAATCTTGTCAAAAGACACTCTGAGAAGGCCCTAGATTAAAAGACGATTAAGAATTGATTATATATTCCTGCCGTCATTAACTGTCTTCCTGGCTTAACAGAGTATCTGTGAAAGTCGCCTGTTGAATTGGTGAGGGTGCACACCATTGTTAATTTTATAACTACCTGTCGTCTTCGACCAGTTTAAGCGGTTGTGTGCACAAATGAAACGTAATATATTGGAAAACGTCTCCTGTTCAGATCTATATGGTAGTAAAATAAACTTAGACATAGTTTTTATTGTCAAAACTTTAATTGCGCGCCTATTAATCGATTGAATTTTTTCTGCAGTTTAAGACTAAACATGAAAAAGCCCTTGTGCAGTTTAAAGCCAATTGCAATATTTTGCAGGAACTTAGTGTTTGTGCGTTTGGAACGTGTGACAACCTGTTAAGATATGAAAAAAGAGCTTCCATCAATATGGAAGCCAGTAAACCACAAATATGCACTGAAACCTCCATGTTTTACTTTTAAGCAAAGCCAGTGAAAGTAATTTGACTAAAACATGCCAATTTCCATTAGTTTGCTGTCAAAATAGACACAAAATAGACATTTCACCCAAGACACCGTGTCGCGTGGGGGGAGGGGGGGGGAGAGTAATGTAATCCGGGATCGAAGTATGACCCATAAGCTGACGATAATGACAACTATCAGTCACACTTACAGTAGTACCTCTCTTGAGAGACCACCCTTTGGGGCCTCATGAAAGTGGTCTTTCAAGAAAGGTGGTCTTTCATTAGAGGTACAATAACATAGGAAGAATAGGACTTGGAGTTTTACAAAATGGTCTTTCAAGAGAGGGTGGTCTCTCATTGGAGGGGTCTCTCAAAAGAGTTACCACTGTATACTAACTTGTTAATTAAGCATATTTCTTTACCTTGTGTAATGACACCGTACTGTTTCCCTGACCCCCCCCCCCCCTTCTAAGTGTTCAAGACAAACCAGTCCGGCTATATTCCCACTTAGGAAGTAGGTTGAGAACCTTCGCAGTTTTGCAGATGCTAACATTCAAAATTCTGTTTCTGGAACAACCAGTTAAGTCTTCTGGGGACAAAAAACATAACTAATAAATAACACTTTATCTATTCAAGAAAATTTCAAATTGTCATGCAAGTAAAATGCCGAAAATGGTTCAATTTCCAACGAGTCAAATTTCAGGGAGTGTCCATGATGATAAGGGCAGTTAGTATCACTGTATTTTAACACATTCTACAACTGACCGATAACAGGTGAGAGAAATAAACTATGCCTAGATTACGTATGCAACTTTAGTCACGAAGGGTTAAGACAGCGTGCAATAGCCAGGAAATATAGCTACCACTAGACTTTTTTTCCTTTAAATGCATGTCAACTGCAAACGGTGCTGTAACTGTCGAGGTGTCACGATTTCTAGATTAATAATCGCTGTTCTTTTATTTATTACATTAACCCTTTTCCTAGAATGACTGTCACGTTGCTGAATGTCCTACACATCATCGGTTTCAAAATCAACCACTATGAGATATATGTATTTTAATGATAACCGCGGCAGTGGAAAAAACAAAACAAAACAAAACAAAAAAAAACGAACAAACAAAAACAAGTTACAACCTGGTAATATGAGGTGTTTTCAAAGAAGACTATGGACTATCATGTACGTATGCAGGTGTTCTGGTATTTATAGAAAGTCACAGTTTCAAATTGCCTGCACCTATTATCATCATCATCATAATAATCTTTTTTTTTTAAATGTGACCAAGTTACTAGCCTGGTTACGATCACAGCCCTGTGTCTTCATATATATCCCATGCCGTGCAATGTAATATATATTAAGCAAATGAAGTCCAGCATGCCCAAAACGTTAGTTTATCATTTTATCGGGTCTCGTCTGTACATATTGCAGGTATTCTGATCTGAGACAATGCAGTCGTATGACTCGCCCAAAATAACGGGTCTACTGAAGAGATCCGACAATACGGAGCGCATTCGCAAGACGACCGAGACTTACCTCCAGTACTATGATACTAAAATCGACCCTGATGCACTGGAAAAAAAGCGGAAGGAAGAGCCTTTAGAAGCTGTGGAAAAATATTATGAAATAGCGACAGATTTCTTTGAGTACGGCTGGGGTGAATCTTTTCACTTTGCATCCTTACGCAAGGGAGAGTCGAGGGAGCATTCCTTTGCTAAACATGAGTATGCTCTGGCTCTCAAGTTACACCTGAAAAGAAATGAAAATGTCTTGGTGAGTGGTATTTTTTTCCTTTATATAGTTCTATGTGAATTTAAATGAGTAGTATATCCCCACATGTTGAGCGGCCTCGGTGGAGGGGATACGGCTGAACGTTCGCGGGCATATCTACAGTGAAACCTGTCTATTGTGGACACGTCTGGGACTGGCAAAAAGTGTCCACAATTGGCAGATGTCCACAATAGACAGGTGTTTTTAACAAGAAAATTGACCTCTTGGTCTTGGACATTTGTGTCCACATTATACAGGTGTCTGCATTATAGAGGTGTCCACAAGGACAGGTTTTACTGTATGTTCATGATCCAAAATGTCTGTGCTATATAAAAATTCTAAACAGAGCTTTTTATCTTTGTGCATACATGTATGGTCTTTATACAGACATCATTAGCCTAATAGTACATTTGCAATAAATTGTGTTCCTTGGTAGGATAATACCGATCGCCATGTTCTTTAAATTAGCTGAATATTATGTTACATAAACTGCACTGGTGTTAATTGTGAGAACGATGACCACCAAACCCAGGATTACTGTACGGCTTTAAAACATCAATACGTGAAGATAGGGCATAAATATGGTGATTTAAGCCTATGACATGGAATATAAAAAAGAATAAATTGTAATGATAATAAGGAGTGAAACAATGTAACTGGTATAAATTATGCAGATTGTCTGATTAATTTACTTTACTTTCAACAATGTTTGGTGTTTCTTCAACTTATCTTGAGTCAGTTATTCTTCCAAAATCAGTATTTGGATTTTAGACAATACACACCGGCAGATTCTTCTTATTTGTGGCTATAAAACATACCTACCCCCAAAATGAAGGACCACAACCATCATTTTCTAATGTCAAATTAAATAATCTTTCGAAAAAAAAAATCCTCGTGGCTTGTCCTACAGTGGGGAGGGGTACCCGAACAGTTAGTGGCCTTGGTCGCTAGCTTAATTGTCGTTTTAAGAGCCGTAACATTGGATTTCTATGAAAACTAGGTTGTCCAAATAAAGGTTCATGACAATGACAGTTTTAGGCATATGGTCCTCTGTCGGGATTGATATGCCTTTTTTTATAACTGGATACAAAGCTTTGATGTAGCAGTGGAACAGCTTATTTATTATTGAAGGCGTTGCTTATTGAGGTAGTATATTATTGCACACTATGACATATTTAAGAGAGAGCAGATTTCCATGCTTAATCGAAAATACCAGATGAAATTGCACCATGCGTATGAAAGCATATGAAATTAGAAGGCGAGCGGGTTTGACCCAAGCCAGAACGTTGATCTGTACAGTCTATTTAAACACGTACCTACTGATCTATTTCAGTGAAAGGTTTTTATTCATTTTTCACTGGTTAATGAAGGAGCTTTTTTTTTTTTTTTTTTTTTTTGTTTTTTGTTTTTTTTTGTTTGTTTAATATTGTATTGTGACACCAATGGTAGCCGAGACCAAGGCGGATTTGAGCCAACGCACTGTGTCCACAGCTTTTACTTCGTGTATTTCTGGCGCGGATGTAATTCTAATCAATTCAGGTCAAATACACATTAATACCTACTTATTCCAGAATTTCGTTTTAAGTCAGTTTGATATAAACCTGAATAAGTGGTCTCTCTATGGTTACTGTATTATGATCTGAGGATGGTCTGTGAAATAATACGTGTTACCATGACGCCATGTGGGCCTTTAAAAACACCAAGCGCTGTTAACCCTGACGGGCTCCACTAGCGCAAAAGCGCCCGGATGGAACTCCTTGTTTGTCTTGAAGCTATGTCACTAATCAAACTATTTCGAATAAGAAGTCTACAAAAGACCTCTCGAGATAACATACTTAAAATCAGCAGTTTGTCCATGCGCTTATTAGGCAAAAATGGGCGTAATCCTAGTCTTGGAAAGTTGTGGACTGGAAATCAAAGGAGGGTTAAACCAGAGGCAAGAGAAATGATATGCCGCCAAACCTCATAGAAACTCATTTGTTTGACGTAATTGTTGGCTTGTCTGACGCGGTCCTGTAAAGAGGAGGCCATTAAGAAAACAAACAATTCTCCGACTGTTGCATCTCACACTTGGCACACCCTTAGCCCCAGTCTGTGTTGCCACAGCCAGAGTCATGGGAGCCCTTACATCGGCTACCTTCTGCCTTCGCTTCCTTGACTTGCCCACTCTGGCTTCCGTCTCCCTAACACCCGATACACTACATCTCCATTCCCAGCACTCCAGCAGGAAGCCCTTCTCTAAGTCCACTGCTATTCTACTTCCTGGCATTTCCCCCTTCAACCCCATAATCCATGCTAAGCTGTCATTTCTGCCATATTTCGAACTTGTTTTATGTTCCTACATGCCTCATATTTTTCAGCCCAACTCTCAAATAGTCTATCTCTGAAGCCTGGTATTCTGAACACCATAGAAGCAAATGATCCACAGTTTCGTCTACATCTTCCGTACATATTTTGAAATTCACATCATTTCCCTCTGTCCACTTTTGCTTCCGCTTGTCAAGATTAACTACCCCTGCTCCCCTTGTAATAATAATCTTGAACCCTTACTTCCATCCCAACACCTTCCTGTCACTGGCTTCTCTGATGCTTGGTGATATTTCAATGTGCTCTTCTCTTCAACCCCTCTTTTCCACTACTCCTCGTGCTTCCCTGCCGCAACCAACACTTGTCTTCCATGTTGTGTCAACCTTATCTAGCCCTATCACGTGTACCTTTCTGCTCATCTGTCTATGTCTAGCACCCACTTCGTCCGTTCTCACTAGTAAATTGATTTCTGCAGCAAATGCTGTCATTTGGGGGGCAGAAGCGGTAGCCTGTAGTACACGACGGTGGTCAGCGGTTAGACTTGCTCAAGTCTCACTGGACTGTCCTCCGTATTCTATTTAAAATCAAATTCATTGCCAAATTAAATTTTAAGTAAACACACGTCGTAGCTTTACCTAGCTGATTGGCGTGGAACGTGTATATAACCAGATAACATTGACTCCAGATGATTAGCGCCGGGCGGTCTGCACTGTGTTTCTTATCACACAGACAAGCGAGCGGTCATAACGCACTCCTCTTCAGAAGCTGTTAACTGAGCTACGTACTGTGTAATGAAGGATTAAGGATTGTCTAATTGCAGTGCACCGCGTCAGGCAAAGGGCGTCCAGTGAGACTTGTCAAACTTGCCGGCTTGTCGCTGCTATGAATTATTCATGAGCAGTCAAGCACGTGACAGATTCAAGGCCGTCTCAAATTCCTTGTGTTGACTGTTGTTTATTTACATGCAAGCATGCACATTCTATTGTAGAGAAACGTCAGTTCTTGCCGATGGCTATTTCGAGCGGCGTTAAAATGAATATTTTCCTTCTACGATGATTTAAATCAATGACCGGGTCGTTGCTTGTGACAATTTGAATGATGTAAGTTTGCAAAACTGCGCAAAAATAGGGTGATTTCATCGTCTCAATCTCGATTTTTTTTGGTCTCCGCGCCATGTTGTTTATATCGTTAGAATGCTTAGAACCTTGTCTATTTTAACAACAAGCTCTCCCATTATCTGAAACAAAAGTATTTTAGCGGGAACCCCTTCAAAACTGCTTCTATTTCAAACAATTCATTAAAGCAAGAAACAAAATTTAACGCTGTAAATTGGTCGGAATGATAACATACTACCACTGTACCAGTCCTTGCGTACAATAGAGCAGAGGGTCCAATTTTTTCACGGAAAGAGAGTAAAATACGCTAGCCGAAGGGAAACATGGCTCGGGTGAAATTACCGCTGCCGCGTGTTTGTCATGCTGACAGTTTGTCAGTAACTGCTATAAAGTGTGTTTATGGACTATTTACTGCAGCAACAAGCTCTACCATTATAATTGAATATAACACGCAACCGATATTTAGAAAAAAATAACAGAGGAACAATCGTTCGTGACGCTAACCCAGAAAAATGTGCGGACCGGTACCCATGCAATAGTATTCACACAGGTTTGACCGCTTTGATCAAATCGTGATTGAGATCGATACATTTCCTTTGTTAGGGTGTAGGGCAAGAGTTTTTGTTTAAATTGACAAAAGAACCACATAGAAATGTAGAGGTCTTACTCAACAAAACTTAAATCATGACGTGGATCATTTTGCATTAATGCAAAAATAAAAAAGTTGTGGCACTGATTTGACTTCCAAGATCCCGCGAAACCCCGGATGTTGTGACGTCACTCCCACCGAATAGACCATGTCAGAAATTTCACCACCAGATGGCTCTGGGGTACTATCCACCCTAGCTTGACTGAGTGCCCACTAGCTAGGCATGGCAGAGTATGGGAGGTGGACAGTCTTTGAGTAGAAACAGGAACTAATCGAGAGAGGAGCACCAATTAAAGGCAAAAAGTGTGATTTAGTAGAAAGGTAAGTACTTGCTGATCAGTTGCATATATTATCTTACAGGAATTTATCCCAAGATTACAAGTTTAGTCACTTGACTCCAATGGGTTGAACCAGCAGTTTACATCACTGGTCATATATTGCTGTGTGTGTGTTGTCTCTTGGCCACACACAATTCTGTGACAAGTCAAATTATGAGACTGTGATTAAAAGTATAATTAATGTTCCATAAAGAGAGACTTTCATAGCCATACATACATTATTTTGAATGTGGAATACCCTGGTCAAAGTGCACATAGGCCACCAGAGCCTGACCTGAGCCAAGCCTCTGGGGCCCAGCCAGTAGCTTGTATATTGGGTCACTCCAGGGGATAAGCAAGGTGTTAATGCTGCTGTTGTCTAGTTCCTCTGGGGAGTGTGCTTTATCGCACTTCTGGGTGGGACCGCGGGATGGGAAAATAGGGACATGCACCAGGGACTTGTGCAAGTTTAGTCAGCGGTAGCCAACGGTACATAGCGTTGGTCAGCGGTAGAACTTTATTTATTGCCCTCTACCACTGACCACCACAGTGTAACGCTGACCAATGCCAGGCACCACTGGCCACCACCCAGTTCTTGTACCTACACCCTAGCATATGTAAAATATTGATTCTGTGGAATAGGAAGGTGACAAGGTAAATGTTGACCTGTCTAGGTTTTCTTGACACTTCCATACACATTCTTTCTTTCAAAAAGTACTGTTCTGCTGGAAAAGAAATTGAGACAAAAGTGTACAAAATACTGGCATTATTGTTATATTGTTTTGTGGCATTCAATTAAATTAACCAAATAAATCTTACTGTCCATATACTTAACAACTAAAAGCACATTAAAGTTTCTTCTTGTTTAACCATGGATTAACTGATGGTTTCATGGTTGACCTAATTTTGGGCTTTGTGCTAAGGACCTAATCACATTGATGTTGTACTACACTACTTTGCTCCAGTTAGATGCTTCTTAACAAGGACTCGGTCCCCATACACACGGCTATTCAGAAATCAGATGTTTTCTATCTTTCCTAGCCACTATTAATGGAAGGCAAATGTTGTTTGCACTAACCTCTTCTGTATGCATGCATCATCTGCACCAAAATATACTGTCTTCCGCAGTTCTAGGATAAGTCTGAAACTGTAGCAGAGCCACATTGTTGGTTCCATATTATCAACTTCACGCTGAAAAGTCTGCTCTACATGTCCAAATATAATTTGACTTGCATTGATGCCTGTTACAAAATTCTTGAATTCTCTGCTTTTTTTAACATCCACACATAACATTGACGCTTTTTTGTGCCCCCAGATAACTCAGTTCTGCTGTGATTGACTTTGTCAACAATTTTAAGGAAGCATCGAAAAACTGGTGCACTGTGCAGCCTGAGGTTGGGGTATACTCTGCCACATTGTAAAGTGCCACTTGTTGAAACTTCTTTGTAAGGCTTGTTTTATGCATCTGACTATTATGGCTCCTTGGACTCAGAAGTTCGTGGCAACTCTACACATGGCGCAAGTGTATTCCCAGGTCCGGCTAAACGTTTGGTATCTCAGGCTTGTAAGAAGATAAAAACTCCGGATTCATCTCCGTGGCAAATGGTTTATTCTGCATGATATATATAGAGCGTAGACGGGTACATTAAGATGGTCCGTCAGGTCCTGGTTGGTATGGTTCTTCTCTGCCTTGTCCTATAGTCTTTCCTCTCCTATCGAGTTCTGGGAATGAACTGTGTCGTCTTCCTATCTCCAACTCCATCTGACTCTCTGTACTGAGAGTGCCATATTTATACTCTCCGAAATGTGAGATTTCATCATCTTCTCATTAAAAGTGTTTGTGACAGCTTTTTCCTGTCATCAATTCTCTATTTCCTGTCGTTATTCTTCTTGTGTGAAGGAGTAGACGTTTCAGAAACTGCATTCAGTGCCCTCTATTCTACTTCCTAACAACTAAATCCATTCCACCAGAAATGCCCTTTAAGGGTCAACTTTCAAGTACAAAAAGTTCAAATAAAATGTAACATGTTTAGCCATGATTTTTATACCAAATTGTTCCTTGTTACACATAGAATCCAAATATTGTATTCTCCCCATACAAAATGGTTCATTGTAGTAAATATAGTAGAATTTGTTACAACTCATAGTACACATTATCCATTTATCTTCATAAATCTTTGTTTTCATTCATTAACATCGAAATATGCTGAATGAAATAATTGCGGAAGTGGAACTTCCGTCATTGATAACGGCACAGCTGCATCACTAATTAACAGTGTTGCGCATGTTCGGTTGTCAAGTTGTGATGGCCACTTCCCCACTCAATTTAGTGTACATGATGTATGTACATCCTGTTGACTGTTTGCAGATATTAACTCTTTTGTTGACTTTTAGTTTTCCCTTAAAGATTCCATATGGATTCCTTAAAGATGGTAATCTTTACAACATGTTATGATTCCAACCTTCAGAATATTCTAGATCGTTGTGGAACTCAACAAAGAATGACAACGATGAGATAACTTTAAACAATAATGATATATTAACAATCAACAATCAAGACAAAGTAGGTAAATGAAATTATACACTAAGCTTTGTTAATATTCCAATAATAAACAGACTGCAGGTAAATCCTAATCCCTGGTAAGAGATGCTCCACAGGTACTGTCCCACAGTACTAAGTCCCATAGTAGGTGCCAAATAGTCTGGTCCAAATCCTACAGAGGCACAATTTCCTCCAAATGTGGTACAGAGAACACGGTGCTGGTCCATATCCCACAGAGGTACAGTTTCCTCCCAATGTGGTACACAGAACATGTTGCTGGTCCAAATCCCACAGAGGTAGAGTTTGGTTCCAATGTGGTACAATTAAACACCAAATATACCAGCCCACTCAAAGGCACTGTCCACACTCCACAGATACAATATATAAATGAGTATCTGCTTGGAAATAGTGATGACTCACAGTCCCACTGGCTTGAAAACACACAGCTTCTGTCAGATCTTAGAATTCTCCTCCCCCAGTCATGAAGGGAGCTGCTTTATATACACATGCTGAGAACTCTCACCAGTATTCCAGAGTTTTCCAATCAGTCACACATGTCAATTCTCTGAGATCCTTCTAGACTACATCAGGGCTTTCCCTTTGTTTACATCTGTACCTGTATGTAGGTCACCACTTCATTGTTTGCAAGCTACGTGAGAGTCACCACAACAAAGCAGGCCAACTCAATTAATACAGTGACCTCTCCAAATCAAAACGACAATACCCACATTCATAACACAAACCAAATTTCTCAAATTGACCAGACAAGGCCGTAAACTGAATCTACGAAAAATCTTCAAAAACCAAACAAGACATCCATTTAAGGTAAGATATAAGTTAAAAGAAGTTTGCGGGATGAATCAACTAAAAGTCAAGATAAACTTTTTTTTTTTTGTTTTTTGTTTTTGTTTTTTGGGTGGTGTTTTCTTTTTGTTTTTTGTTTTTTTTTTGATCCGAAGTTTATTATATAGATCTTTAGTCTCCTTATTGTTTCTCTTGAGTCAGTTGCACAAAAATTACACAAAAAAGAGGCAACAGTGTATAAATGTCTTTCTTTCACAAAATGCCAGGGTCAGGTTAGGCTCAAACTCGAAGTGTGCCAGTTTCTCGATGCTGCAGAAACTGCTAAGAAGACACCAAAGGAAAAACAGAGTAAACAAACACCTTTGGGCAGAGATGACTGTATCCAAGGCTTGGATGGCTCCAAACACATGGGGCATGTACTGAAATTGGCTGATATAAATCCAATCTTCAAATTGTTGACAAAGTCAGCATCAAGTTCATAATATAGAACCAACAATATGGCTATGGTTGCAGATTTATTTTAGAGCTGAGGAGGACAGCATATTTTGGAGAGCAGATAAGGGATGCACACAGAAGCAGATAGTGCCAATAACATTTGCCTTCCATACATTAATAGTGGCTAGGGAAGATAGAAATATCTGGTTTCTGAATAGCCATGTGTATGGAGACTAAATCCTTGCTAAGGAGCGTCTAACTGGAGCAAAGTAGTTCAACATTAATATAAGGTCTTTATCACAAAGCCCATAATTAGTTAAACCATGAAACCATCAGTTAAATCCATGGTTAAAAAAGAAGAATCTTTGAAGTGCTTTCAGTTGTAAATTATATGAATAGTAAGATTTATATTTGGTTAATTTAATCGAATACTGCCGGAATCAGTTCACTAGTGAGACCGGATAAAGTGGGTGCTAGACATAGACAAGCTAGCAGAAAGGTATGACCCGATGGGGCCAGATGAGGTTGACACTGCATGGAAGACAAATGTTGGTTGTGGCAGGGAAGCACGTGGAGTAGTGGAAAAGAGGAGTTGAAGAGAAGAGCACATTGAAAGCTCACCAAGCATCAGAGAAGCACGGGAAGGTGTTGGGATGGAAGTAAGGGTTTAAGATTACTATTCCAAGGAGAGTAGGGGTAGTTAAGCAGAAGCAAAAGTGGACAGCGGGAAGTGATGGGAAGTGCAAATTTTTCAGCATGAATATGATAATATGGAACCAACAATGTGACTATAGTTTCAATTCTATCCTAGAGCTAAGGAGGTCAACATATTTTGGAGAGCAGACAAGGGATGCATACAGAAGCAGATAGTGCCAATAACATTTGCCTTCCATGCATTAATAGTGGCTGGGGAAGATAGAAAAATATGGCTTCTGAATAGCCATGTGTATTGGGACTGAATCCTTACTAAGGAGCATCTTACTGGTGCAAAGTAGTTCAACATCAATGTGATAAAGATTATTTATCTGTCATGTACCTTATCACCTTTCTATTCCATAGAATTCCATATTTTACATATACCAGGGTGTAGGTATATAAGCTAGGCGGTGGCCAGCGATGGTTGGCATTAAACTGTGGTGGTCAGCGGTAGAGGACAATAGATAGGTCCTACTGCTGGCCAATGCTGTGTACCACTGGCTACCACCAACCACCGCTGGACACTGCCAAGGTCCCAGATTTTTTGGTGGTGGCCAGCGATAGGCAGTGGTAGCCAGTGGGACCACTGCTCGCTACCGCTGTGGACCCTTGGTTTCCGCTGTCTACCGCCAAAATGAGGCATTTACCACCGAAATCAATTTACTAGTGTCTTTAACCGCCATAAGATACATTTTCTTGCACCACCTGTCCTCTCCAGTCGCCTGCAAGAAGCCCCAATAGCTTTAACTTTCCCTTTTTAATCTATCCCGGACATTCAACTGGCCAAGTTTCCTTAATACTGCTTCTGCTGCCACACATGGTGGGGCCCTTGGTATCCATTTGCTCATCTCTCTCTGTGTGCCCTTTCCGACCATCTCAAATCTTTCTCACTCATTGCATCTAACCCGCATAGTATGCCTTGGACTGCTAGCTTCTCCCAAAGCACCCTCCCTACGAATGCTCTTTTGAAAGAATTTGCTGTTGTTAGTGTAATTATACTTATTGTTCTATTGACCTTCTGTCTGATCTTATTGCAACAATATCGAGACAGTCCTTGACCTGTGGCTTTGATCCCAACACCCAAGTATTCATATTCATCTATCTCTCCTATCTCAATGACTTTCTTGTGCCCCTCTGGAACCTCAATCCACTTCTCTTCCTGCCTGTGCTTCTGACTCAGAATCTTGTTCTTACTCTTTTTCTCATTGTTTCCAGCCTCCATTTCTCCCAATAGTCCCGGCGCTATTCTGTGTAGATTTTGTAATTCCTCTTTCTATTCATGTTGCCCATAAGAGCAATGTCATCTGCAAAAAAAACAAACCTGGTATCCTCTCATCTCCTTAACACCTCTTCCGCTCTCTAGAAACTGTTCGCATAACTCACATACGTGTACGTATAATGCAAACAAAATAATGTAGGGGATAAAACAGAGTCTTGTTTTAACCCAACACACAGCTCAGCTCTTTCCGCTTCGATCCCCCTCCGACTCACCGCATCGTAACATTTTCCATTCGCATATAAAGCTCTCAACACAACCTCGCCTCAAAGGTTTAAAAAGAACATATGTGTTTCCGTTGCTGCGGCTCAAATGAGAGGTCGTTATAATATAATATACGGAGACTTTTTAATGGTCACTACTCTCGAGCTCGCGTGTTTAAGGTGCAAACGCATTACAAGATAAATTGTATCCCGGGACCTTTGGGCAGGTTTTGGCATATAGCGCAAAAATATGGAAACTTGTGACACATTTTATGTCTGGATCTAGGTATTGCTCGAAGCGTTTTCTGCTAAAAATTTATAATTAATTTGAATTTTTGCATATCAAGACAATTATAGCCAGACTATCATTTGTTTACTTCACTCTGATGCATCCTGCATACCAGAGGCTAGTTTTTGGTTCTCTCGGGCAAAGTATGTACGATCTTTGCGCTAAAGCTCCATTTTTAAAAAAATTGTCCGAACTTCATTGCCATTTTTGCATTTGTGGCAATAAAATAATCCTGTCACCAAAATAGACAACCACAACCACCATTTCTGATCTTAAATAGGTCAATCTTCCATTGAAAATAAAAAATAGCTTGTGCCTTGCTCTATCGTGAGGAGGGGTATATTCTCAACTAAGCCTCTTTTGGGGTGTTTACCGCTAACTACCAGTAATGTAAAAATCAAATGTCCCTCTCACAGAACAAAATCGTCCGCCATATAGCATATTGTAAAGGTTTCATGTCGTTGAAGTGGAAGTCGTGGTGTCCTTACCTTTCAATAAAGGTTATAGAGCGGCAAATATTTTACCTAGCAACAACCAACCAAGCATAGACATAATAGTAAAAGCAGCACGGCAGGATAATGGGGGAGAGTTCATGCGGAACTTGTAATGGTTGCCTTTTGGTCGGATTGACCAGGATATTTACTATGAACAGCTGCAATGTTACAGGAAATATGGTGTAGGCCTAGGTATGTTGGACGCAAAAAGGATTTTAGACCATTCCGTTGGTGCCTCCGTGTGAAGGAGTAGTTTTCCGAATAGTAGTAGCAGTGATGATGATGATGATGATGATGATGATGATGATGATAGTTTTGTCAAGGTTATGATTACCCTTGTTACTATCATTATAGTCTCCTCTTGTCCAGAAACTTCCAACTGTTAGAATAGAATATACGATTACAACACGCGACAAACCGAGTACAGTGTCTGCACACATGATCGCTGAATTTCAGACACAGCCATAATGCCCTCGATTTTTCTGTCATGTGTGCAAAAACAAGAGGGAAAAAACCGGTACGCATGAATATGCAATTTGAGATTAGACTACAATGCGAAACGTTTGGAATGGAAAAAAATGGTTACGGCGCAAAATACCTAAATCTAATTTTGCACATTTTCCAAGCGCCGGTTTACTATTATGAGACACCCATCTTAAACCACTGAGCAATGCGCTACCGCTAATATATATATATATATATATATATGTATATGTATTCATCCTAATAATAGCACGCCGTGCTAATGCAAAGATTTGTCAGATCTTGCAGTGTTTGGAGGGACTGTGGTGTAAGTATTTTTCTTGATTGAAAGTTTTGAAAGGTGTATAGTTCATTTAGCTGTTAAATAAACATCAATATACTGCAGTGACATTTAATTTTTCATTTGGAATTATCATATTTGCTAAATTACAGGAAAAATCTTGATTTTGAATCTAGACCACTTGGATTGAATGTGGGAGCGTGCTTCTATTACGGCATGTGCTACTATTAGCGTGAATACGGTATAGGGCTTTTCGACACAGCAATGAAGGAAGAGTTTCTTGTGACTTTCTTGTGTTCCATTACCGTGTTCTTGATTTTTGATGCATTAACAGTAACATGTCATTTGTCAGCCTGGTCCATGACATTTTCCAACTCATGATTTAAGTTGCGTGCTGCCTGGATTGCGTCAGTGACCTTCAGGCATAAGGTAACATCGTCTAACTGGATACCACAACTGACGACGTCCTCTACGTCGTTCGCATAGGCCTAATTTAAAAAGGACCTAGCTTTGTTGTGCACCTGTCTGAGGTCGCACTCAACGCGACCTTTTGTTTTCTATATTTTCTATGGTCAGAGAACCACTTATTTTATCTATCTATCTATCTATCTATCTATCTATCTATCTATCTATCTATCTATCTATCTATCTATCTATCTAATTCCATTTTTTGAAGATCATGAATCCAGCGGGGTAGCACAGCCCCGCCAATTCATGGGTACGGCACCACATCGCTGATCATCGTAGCAGGAAGATTTGCAGTGCGGGAGATTCAGCATAATTTTTGTTTTCGGAACTTAAAGGGAAATCTGCGGTTCAGAAAATAGTTCAGTTCACCCTTGTCAACATAGGCCTATCTGTTTCCACTCCCTGTAAAGATGGGCCCTTACTCTGCATACCGTATGAAGCAATTGAGCCACAGTTACCCACATGTAGGTATAATTAATAATTTACACAGGAAGCATCCAACCTGCCAACATACTGCGAATGTGTTGATCGCACGGCCGAGTTGCCGCATATCATGCGTTCCATAGGCCAACCACCCTTGAATTTAAATATGTTTCCCATAGAGCCCCTGCGAGCAATTGGGCCCTACGAAAAATGACTACGTCCCATTTTGCTGCTATTACCATCGAATATTCAAGGAGGTTTGGTTTTGACCTTGAGTGATCTCGAAGGTCATGTTTAGGTTTAATAGACTAGTGACAGTCAAAATCAACATTTTCATGTGACCAATCTACTTTATTTAATTCAAACTTGGTCAGGGTGTATTTTAGGTATCTAATGTATTTATACCGTGCTATGATTAAGTTTAACTTTGTTACAAGGCCACAGAGCAGAGCAATTTTGTATCTCGCTTCTACAAAACAGTTGCTCAGGTTGAGCTGGTTCCAGGCAGAAGTGATCCCAGTCAGAGAGCAAAACAAAATGTTCGTGCTGTACACTCAGAACCAAACAAGTTGTTCAAATAATGTTGGTGCTATACAGTCCTGATTTTAGCTCAGCTGACTTGCCAGTAAGCTTAGCCTATGTGGTAGTTAGGCATCTTTCGTCCATCCGTCCGTCCATCGTCTGTTATCCGTCAGCGTCCACAATTCACATGTTCGACTTCTCCAAAACCACTGGGCAGATTCACGTCAAATTTATAGGCACTATACCTTGGGTAGATCTCTACCAAGTTTGTTCAAATGGTCATGGTCCAGTGATTTTTGGATCTTTTATTATTATTATTATTATTATTATTATTATTATTATTATTATTATTATTATTATTATTATTATTATTATTATTATTATTATTATTATTTGTTCCTTTTTGTGGGGCAAATCTAAAAAAAAACCTTCTCCGATACTGCTCACACAATTGCTTTGATATCATACATGAACACTTCTAGGGGCTCCTAGTTTTAAATGTGTTCACCTGGTGGCGCTGCGATTTTTTCTAATTAAAGTGTGTGTGTCAACACACACTTTTTTGTGTTTCCTGAAATTCTTTCTTTCTTTCTTTCTTCTTTACCAGCAAATTTGTCCGACACTTTTTTCGAACACTATGATACATAGAAACTCCAAACTTGGCATGATTGTACCTCCATACAAGGAGTTTGACCGTTTTATACAAAGAAATGAGCATGTTTAAAATTATGAAAATTAGGGGCATTTGAAATTTTAAATCTTGAATATCTTAAAACAAACGTTGTAGCAATTTCAATTATGCTAATTAGCAGTATTCGAAATATAAAACTTGAATATCTTCAAAACTATCATAGATAGAGACGTCATTTTAACTTCTACTAGGGTGTTATTGACCATTGCGCATGTAATCTAAAGCAAAAGTTGCAGCAATTCAAATTATGCTAATTAGCAGCATTTAAAATTTTTGAACTTGAATATCTTCAAAACTATTATAGAGATGTCATTTCAACTTCTACTAGGGGTTGTTGACCATTGCACATCTAATGAATCTAAAACAAAAGTTGTAGCAATTTAAATTATGCTAATTAGCAGTATTTGAAATTTTAAATCTTGAATAACTTCCAAGCTATAATAGATAGAGATGCCATTCCAACTTCTACTCCTGTGTTATGGAATAGTTATACATTACCATACCAATATGCTTTGAAGACACACACACTGATTTGCTATGCAGCAAATCATCTTTCCTAGTTTTAAAATGATTTTTTGCGTTTGTTATTTCTACTTATGATTTCTCCAGAACTGTCACTCAGATTAAGCTGAAAACTTGGCATGTATGTTCCTTGTGGAAGGAAGAAATTTATTCACAAGGTGGTAATGCTGCGAATTGCTGATTTTTAACGCTTTTTTTTCTTTTTTCATCTCCGGTACTTATTAATAAATGCACCTTTCATATTGATTACTGTGTAAGTCAATGGGCAATCTAATGATAATTCACATTTTCGACCTTTTCTTCGAAACTGTCTGTCATGTTGAGTTCAAACTTGGTTGCAATGTACCTTGGGTGGGTCTCAAACAGATCTGTTCAAATGGTCACGCTTCATTGATTTTTGGATTTTTTTAATGATTTTTTAAAATCCTTTTTTGGGGCAAATCTTAAGAAAAATGTTCTCTGAAACCGCTCACCCGATTGCTTGATATCACACAGGAACACTCCTAGAGGCTCCTAGTTCTTAATTTGTTCACAAGATGGCACTGCCATTTTCTTTCTAATTTATTTTTGTGTGTTTTTGCTATTTTTGTCTTCTTCTCCAGAACCGTCATTCAGATTAAGCTGAAACTTGGTGAATATGTTCCTTGTGGGAGGGCAAACAAAATTGTTCACATGGTGGCAATGCTGTGGATTTCTGATTTTTAACGATTTTTTCAATTCGGGTACTTATTGGTGAATGCACCTTTCCTATTGATAGCTTTGCAAGTCAATGGGCATTCTAATGCTAATTCACATTTTTTACTTCTCTGAAACTTTCATCCAGATGGACTTCAAGCTTGGTAGTAATGTACCTTGGGTGAGTCTTCCACAGATTTGTTCAAATGGACACGCTCCATTCATTTTTGGATTCCTTTTGATTTTTTTTGGGGGGGGGGCATATCTAAAAAAATAACTCCTTTGAAATCGCTCACACCATTGCTTTGATATCACCGAGGGACACTTCTAAAGACTCATAGTTCTTAATATGTTCACCAGGTGGCTCTGCAATTTGATTCATTTTTTTATTTTTTACTTATTTTATTTATTTATTTATTTATTTATTTATTTATTTATTTATTTATTTATTTATTTATTTATTTATTTATTTATTTATTTTGGTTTGATTTTGCTAGTTTTGACATGTCATGTCAGTTGAGCACAGGACTGTCACAGTCCTCTTGTTTCTATTTTTGATGATTTTTGTATGTTTTTGCTTTTTTCGACTTCTTCTCCAGAACCATCACTAAGATTAGGCTGAAACTTGGTGGATGCCTTCCTTGTGAAAGGGTCAAACAAAGTTGTTCACTAGGTGGTACTGCTGCGGATTTCCGATGTTTAACATTTTTTTTTATGTCTGTGTGTGAACACAGACATATTGTTTTACCCAATATTCTTTATTTATTTATTTCTCTCTTTCCTATCTTTCTTTCCGCCAGATTTTTGTGTCGTCTTAAACTTAGACACCGTGCAAGCTAGAAACTTCAAACTTGGCATGGCTATAGCACCTGCAGTTAAGTTTTGCATATCGTTCTGAATAGTCAAGATATTGAAAATTATGCAAATTAGGGCAATTAAAAAATTTCAATTACTTCTGGCTTCCAAAGTATTAATCCGATTTTGATGATGTTGGACCCATGTTCATGTAGCTATAACTCGGTCAATTATCAGCCAATTTTGATCATGTTGGACACAAATTGTAGTTACTGTAACACTGCACATTTTTCTAATTACATGTGACCTCTAGAGGTCAAAGATCAAGGTCATTTGGACCTTTGAAATATTCATCTACCCATTACTCGGTCACTTTTAATCTAATTTTGATCATGTTGGGCTCAAATTAAGGATATTGTAACATTGCACATTTTAGTAATTCACATGTCACCTCTTTCACACACACAGACAGATTTCCTTTCAAGCAAATCTTGCTTTTCTAGGTTTTTTTTTTTTTTTTTTTTTTTTTTTTTTTTTTTTTTGTTTTTTGTTTCAGTTTGGGTTCTTGTAGGTAAATGTACCTTCCCTATTGATCACTATGTAAGTCAATGGCCACTCTAATGCTAATTCACATTTTCGACTTCTGTAAAATCATCATCCAGATTGACTTCAATCGTGGTGGCAATGTACCTTGGTTGGGTCTCTACCAAATTTGTTCAAATGGTGGCGCTCCAGTCATTTTTGTATGGGGGGGGGGGGGGGATTTTGAAAAATCATCTCTGAAACCGCTCACCCAATTGCTTTGATATCACACAGGAACACTCCTAAGGACTCCTTCTTGGTCATTTGTTGACCACATCTTAATTTGTTCTTGATGCCTGATTTTTAACGATTTTTTTTAATTCGGGTGCTTGCTGGTTGTACACGCTCTCTATGTAAGTGAATGGGGATTCTAATGGAAATTCACATTTTTTACTTCTTCCCCAAAACCATCATGCAGATTCACTTGAAACTTGGTGGGGATGTACTTTGGGTAAGTCTTTACCAGGTTTGTTCAAATGGTCACGGTCCAGTAAATAAGGAATTTTTATTAATTGTTTTTGTTGATTTTTGGGGGACAAAATGTTAAAAAATGTTCTTGTAAGAAACCAATCAATCAATTGCTTCAAATTGCATAGGGACACTTGTGGGGACCCCTAGACCTGCATTTGTTCAACACGTGGTGCTGCGATTTAACTGTAATATTTTACGATAGACAAGGGGATATGTAATGTTAGCAACAATTATCATGGTCTGAAACAGAGGTAACCTTTATAATCATAGTTCACAGGACCGCTTCCGTCTGTGCATGTAGGGTCAGCTGAGCACAAGACTGTCACAGTCCTCTTGTTAACTAATTTGTTTACTGGATGTACTAGTCATTAAACTGTATGCAAACATTACTACTGATTACCGTGCAATCCAGTCAGCATTCTGATACTTTTCTGTTTTTTCATTGTGAGAATCAACTGGATACAGCTTGATTCTCAGCACTGCTTAGTTAAAGAATTGGGCCTACTTTTGGAAAGGAAAGGTTGGTCAGCTGAGCATGGGCTGTTCAAAAAGCGTTCTATTTGGGGGGGGGGGGGGCTCAGCTGACTGACAAGTCAACTGAGCTTTTTTATGGATCTCCGTCTGTCATCTGTCAATCCGTCCGACCGTCCATCCATCTGTGAACTATTCACTTTGTCAACTTCTCTAAAATCTTCGGCCGAATTAGCTTCAAACTTTGTGGCGAGTCTCTGCCAAGTTTGTTTAAATCCGATACTTCTTGTTGTTGTTATTTTCCGAATAGTAAATTTTTTCTACACCTCTTGCCCTATAATTTCCATATAGTATACAGACACTTCAAACTGCGTACTCCTAGACTTTCATTTTACACCAGGTGCGCTACGAGTTTTTAAAAATGCTTTTATAATTATTATACTTTCGCCATTTTCGGTGTCCAGTGGCAGAGCACAAATTTGTTTAAAAGGTGTTTAAATGCAGTCTTTATACCTACGATTACAGATCCATTTAATAAAAATATTTTATTTGTCTTTGCCGAGTTCTATGACTTTGAGCTTTGATGGCAGTCGTTGCATCAGTATAGATGACTAACATTGCCTTATATCTGGGTAATAGTACGTGCTTCCTAGCTGCATGGTTACTCTTGAACATGCATAAGAGTGTTGGCCTACATATTCGGCTTCTTCTTGTATCGTTACTTTTGACCTTGAATGATTAGAGAGGTCAAAGTAAGGTAAACGACTGTAAAATGTATGACATTTTCATCTTCTACTTGCACCATTATTTGGATTCACTTGAACTTTGGTGGGGATGCACCTTATTACATATAGATATAGCCCTACAACACAAGGGCGTCGGAGCCACGGGAAAATAGGGTACAGGTCACGCCTTCCAGTACTAGCCTACGTGAAGATAGGCCTACATTAATAAAAAAAATCTCTTAGGGAAAAATAGGTTACTTTAAAAAATATTCAAGGAAATAAATTTAAGAAATCTCTTAACTCTTTAAGTGCCAAATTTTGGACTCGGTCAACAGCTCAATCGTAATGAAATGGAAGATTTAAAAAGTGATCTTCACAACTTGATTATAAATTCAAATGAATCAGGTGACACAGTGGGTGACATATCGTCAGATATGATTGCCATGGGTCTCCAGAAATTAACAAAAGGGTAAACACGATGCTGCAACGGGACATTACTCGGATCATATCATTAAAGGTCCACCCTCTCTCAATGTCTACTTATCGTTTCTTTTCTCTTCAATGTCAGTTCATGGAGTTGCCCCAACAAGGTTGACTGAAATAATGCTGCATCCCATTCTTAAAGATCATCGTGCTTCCGCGAGGAATTCAGATAATTTTCGTGATATAGCCCTAAGTAGTATCATCGGAAAATTATTTGATTGGGTAATCCTTATGAAAAATACGGACAAATTTTGCACTTCGAACCTTCACTTTGAGTTCAAACATAATCTTTCTACCATTCTGTGCACTGGTGTCCTAGAATAATGTGTCAATTATTATATCTCACATGATACCAATGTTAATTTGATCTTTCTTGATGCTACTAGGGCCTTTGACAGAGTTGAATACGTCAAATAATTCAAATTATTGTTAAAGAGAGGAGTGTCTCCAATTATCATTCGTTTAATTTTGAATATGTGTGCAAATCAAAAGGTAAGCGTTGTCTGGAATAAGACACCAGCAGAACCCTTTTTGTGTTGAAATGGAGTTAAACAAGGAGGAGTTCTCTCGCCGATTTTATTTGGAATATATATTGATGAATTGCTAATGTCGTTGAAGAAATCCGGCTTTGGATGTCATATTTGCCGTGCATTTATGGGTGCCCTTGCATATGCAGACGACCTATTCCTCTTATCTCCTACAATGGCCGGTTTGAATAAATTACTAAATATTAGCACTGATTTTGCTAAAGAATATAATGTTATTTTCAACGTAAAGAAAACTAAATGGATGTCATATATGAAGTAAAAGGTAGATCAAAATATTTATCTGTATGGTGAACCGATTAAGAAAGTGTGTTTTTTATTTACCTTGGGGATCTTATTGGTCCTAACTCCACCAGTAAATCACTGGAGAGGAGTACTCAGAACTTTAACACACGGGTGAATTTGTTGATGGCTCAGTTTGGAGAAACCTTTGCCTCGACATGACATAGATTGTTCATTCTGTCTGTCTTTTTATGGCTGTCAATTATGGAATTATTCTTGAAATGGTGTTGAACAAATTTTGTGGCATGGAGGAAGGCTGTACGATTTATTTGGAAACTGCCTAAACCTTTTTATATGTGGAGATCTAGCAATTGAGATTCAGATGCATATGCATTTCATAAGACATGTTCATAAAATCATTCATAATGGAAATGATTTCTTTAAAATGTGTGGAAAATTAGCACTTGAAGGCACTCGTTCTCCTACTGGTAGATCATTGATTTACATTCTCCATAAATATGATATTACAAGAGATGCATTGATGGCAGTCGAGTGTATACACCTTTCCAGAGAGAACGCCCTGTGGTATCCGGGTGAGGACACTTTGATAGCCAATGCCCTTGTTGTGCAAGAGCTATGTGACATCAGGGACCAGCGGCTGACGGGAGTTCTGGCAGCTGAAAAGGTCAATCTTGCGATTGAAGTTACATGTACCAGTTAACTCCCTGCATTCCGCGATTTCATTTTTTTCTCTTTCCATATTCGCCATTGGAGATACTGGAATTTAGTGTGAAGTGATGTATTGAAGGAGTACCTTGAGTACGAAATTATATATATATATATATATATATATATATATATATATATATATATATATATATATATATATATATATATATATATATATATATATAATATATATGTATATATATAGTTCTATACTTGAATTTGTGCCTTTTCATAAAGAGGAGAAAATATGTTGAAGATTATGCAAATTAGGGCACTTGAAATTTTAAATCTTGAATATCTCCGAAATTATGACAGGTGCAGCTAGCCAATCCATTTTTAATTAATAGGTTTGTAACATTGCATATTTTTATGATTTACATGTGACATCTGAAGGCCAAAGGTCAAGGTCATTTGAACCTCTGAAATTTTCATCTAGCCATAACCCTGTCAATTTTCATCCCATTTTTATCATGTTGGACCCAAAATGAAAGTATTGCTACACTGCATATTTTTGTAATTTACATGTAACCTCTAAAGGACAAGGTCAAGGTCATTTGGACCTTTAAAATTTTCAACTAGCCAAAACTTGTTCAATTTTGATCAAATTTAATAATGTGGGACTCTACTTGTAGGTGTTGCAATACTGCACACTTTTGTAATTTACATATGACCTCTGCGAGTTAAAGGTCAAGATTATTTGGACTTTTGAAATTTTCATTTAATTTTAATCATGTTAGGCTCAAATTGTAGGTATTGCAAACACTGCACATTTTTTTTTTAAATTCACATGTAACCTCTGGAATTCACACGTAACCTCAAATCTTCTTTCCTAGTTCGTGCTTGTTTTCCTTCCATAGAGGCTCGTCAGTAGCTGAAGATTGGAACCCTTATAAAGGAAAAACAGGAAAAAAAATCTTGGCCATCATCAAATATCAGCGAATGTGAACACAGTAAGGACATGTCGGGCAAAGCGATATATGTGATGACAAGTCTTATCTATTACCATTATGGTCATCCACAAGAAGTTTTGTCTCTACCTTGCAGGATATTGGTTGTGGTATTGGTGGTCCGGCCAGACACATTGCCTCTTTCACTGGGGCCAATATCCTGGGAATCAATATATCTGACTACCAGCTCAAGCGGGCAAAAACCATCACAACGGAAGCCAAACTGGACCATCTTGTGCGGTATCAAAAGGTACGGAGACTTTTATGGCGACAAATTAGCGCAGAAAAAGATAAGCTGAATACTGACTAAAACAGTAAACATTTGTTAAAGGGATAGTCGTCAGTAAATGTCATATGACTTGGAAGGCTAGGAAGACAAGTCAAACAGTGAATATAAAAAATGTCATTTATACCAGGACTTTTTTATATAAAAGCTTTGGACTTAGAGGTTTACCTGGAGACCTGCACCACTATGTACATACATACTTCTGTTTTACATAAAACACTGAATAGCTTGTCCCTATTTATCATGATCAATTTTCTTCTGTTGAAACAAGAAGCGTTGCTATAGATTGTACACGCCACGAAAGGGGAGCCTGAATAGCAACAGGATTTGTCACTGTCTATCATCTAGGGCCTTATGGTGTTTCCAAATGTTTCCTTGGGACCACATGATTTGTGATTATTTATCACATAGTGCATTTTGGTGTTACCAGATGTGTCCTTTGAGCACATGATTTGTGACTATTTGTCACGTAATATATTTCGGTGTATTCAAAATCTTCCTTTTCCCATGCAATGGGTTTCAAGCTAAACAGAAAGTGACATCTTGTAACAATATGTTTATATAATAAAATCGCCAACATGCACATGTAAGCATTCAGCAATATCTGTGCACGTGTTGTAGCTGTCTTGTGTATCTTACGTCGCATATATCACTCCAGGTAAGCAAGGACCTATTAACAAGGTCCATGCTGTAAGTAATTATCCACATCACATATTCAGTCCCACATCGACTTTGAAACACATCTATAGTGCAACCTCCAACGATGTGGCGTTCTGTGAAGGCATACAGACGTTTGATGCGGTGTCCATGCATATGCGAGAAGGTTGATGACGGACAGACGGTCCAACAGACCAACATAGACACAGACAATCTTTATTTAATCTCGGGGGGGGGGGTCTTGTGTGTGTGGGGGGGTGTTTGTGTGTGTATGTGTGTCTGTGTGTGTGAAACGATAAACATTAGAAGCCTTTGTCCTAGTATATAATACACATAGAATAAAATACAAGGTCGCAGACCTAAAACTAAAAATACATGTATTACATGATATAAGACCGGAGTGAGTAAGACTATAAGAGTGGCTTACAAATTGCAAATATACGTGTACCAAATTACAGAGAAATGGAGCAGGGATAAAAACTAAGATGACGTGAGGAAACAAAATACATGTACATGTATGAAGTTGAACTGGATGATAGATATATGAAAAAAAAAACGGTATACCATGTAACTAGGTTTGCTAGCGTTATAACCAAGCCAGCTGAGCACCAAAAGGGTGGACAAAGTGAAAAGATTAATGGTCTGTTACACACGTTTGACCTGCAGAAATTACAAGAACATGTTGGGCCTTCTCAAATTTTAATTCAACTTTTGAAAGTATCTGGATTTTATGTTGCTAAAATGCTGCAAATAAAAGAGGGACTAAAACATGTAATGACTTGTAGATTTCTGTGTTAAGCTGGCGGAGTCTGGATAGAGTACGGCTGGGTACAGAAGCCGTCAACAATTTTTTTCTGGAAGTCGCCAATGAAATCGTTAAAAACGAAACAGAGTGCTCGCTCATGAATTTTCTTTTTCCGTTTGGTTTACTTGCATTGTGCCAGACTAGAGGGCGGTAGTGGAAGTGGCATAGTATGAAGCTCTTGTATATACACACCTTTGTACTTTCATTTAGGTATTTGGGCAGTCGTTTGAAAACATTTAGTTGTCTACCTGCTTTCTTGCAGCGCTCTGCTATATGTGTGTTAAAATTAAGGTTGTTGTCTAACCAAACACCTATCAGTTTGACACAAGTTTCACACTTGATGATTTTGCCATTTACATCTAGTTCAATGGTTTCCTGTATCCGGTTACTGATGATCATGCCCTGAAAGAAGGGTCCTGAAACTTTTCAGGGTTTGCCTGCATATAATTTAAGTCCAATCAATGTATAACAAGCCTGGTTTCGTGGACTAGTAGTGATACTGCTTGTTCGATGGTCTCATTATAAAAATGGAATTGTCATCAGCGAAGTTAACTGGGGAGGCATTTTTGATTACAAAGAAATGGTCATTGATAAACGCGTAAAGGAGCGCATGGCCCAGGATGGATCCTTGGGGCACATCTTTTGATGTACAAGACCAATCACTGTAGGTGTTTTCGATTCGGACCCTTTACTTGTGATGTCTAAAGTAGCTGGCAATCAGTTGGATACTGGACGCACTCATGTCAATAGAAGACCATGTGGTAAACAATCGATGCTTTGCTAAGATCCATAAGTATGGTACCGCTGTAATTTCCGTTCTCTCGGGATTTTTTTGATGACAGATCGACGGGTAGGGATAGAGAATGTAAACACACACACACATACACAAAATACGTACATACATACATACGTACGTATATACATACACATACACACTCACACACACACACACACACACACACACATGCATACATACATACATACATTAATGACATCACTTGGTCACACTTATAAGTTCTTTTTATGTATTTTTCCATTATATGCTTTGACAGGAGAACTTCTGCAAATTGTCGCTCGATTCCAACACTTTTGACAAAGCTTATGCCATTGAAGCTACGTGCCACGCGGTAGATGTAAGGGAGCCGTACCGTGAAGCTTATCGCACCTTGAAACCAGGAGGACTGTTTGGAGTCTATGAGTGGATCATGACCGACAAGTATGATCCAAACAATTGCACACACAAAAAGATAAAAGAAGATATCATGGCAAGTATACATATCAGGATTGTGTTGAGAAAAGTGTGGAAAGTCATTGGTCGATGAATGAGCAAAACTGACTGATTTTTTTTACCACACGTGACACGGGACTCATCGTGAGATCCTCCACTAAGTTGTCATTATGATGGTCGCGTTGTGATTTTATACTAGTGTTTCACTATTGATTTTGTGTGCGTGTGCGTGCGTGCGTGCGTGCGTGTGTGCGTGCGTGCGCGCGTGTGTGTGTGCGTGCGTGCGTGTGTGTATGTGTGCGTGCGTGCGTGCGTGCGTGCGTGTGTGTGTGTGTGTGATTAGTAATGCTTCTGACATGAGTGTAAACTGCAAATCTGACCATAGTGATGTACACATACATGTACATGTCACTGACTGCTGATGACAGATCATGGCCGGTTGTATGTCTGGTCTGTCATAAATATGTACAAGTCTGCTATTGTTGCTCCTAATTTGCATTTCCAGCTTCACTGATAGGGCCACACACTGTTCAGAGCTTCTAGCTTTTGTGGCGTCTGACAGATGGCCACTGGGAAAATTGATGATGACAAACCGAGGATGTGAAGTCAGAATGGCACATCTACGCATAGTAGTTTTGAATATGAATATTCAACATTTCAATGTTTCAAGTCTCCCTTAATAGGTATAAATCCAAATTCTGCAACTTTTGTTTGTGGTTCACTGGATGCACCTATACAGCACAAACTTTGAAGTTGGAATGACACCTCTGCCTATAATAATTTTGAAGATATTCAACCTTTAAACTTTTCAAGCGCCTCTAATTAGCATAAATTAAAATTTTATAACTTTTGTTTGTGGTTCATTGGATGTGCTTATATCACAAACCTATGAATTTAAGGTGGGATGGTACCTCTACCTATAACAGTTTTGAAGATATTCAGGGCTTAAGTTTTCAAATGGCCCTTATTTGCATAATTTTTAAAACTGTCACCCCTCTTCATGAAAAGCCAAACTTGATGTATAGAGGAAGAAGAAGAAGGCCAGGTTTGGGGTTTCTGTGTATAGGAGTCTTCCAATCAAATTTGCTGATCAAGAAAGAAGAGAGAAAGAGAGAGAGAGAGAGAGAGAGAGAGAGAGAGAGAGAGAGAGAGAGAGAGAGAGAGAGAGAGAGAGAGAGAGAGAGAGGAAAAAAGAAAATGTTGGCACACAGACATGAATATCCCCCTGTTTATTTATAATCAGATAATAGAATATTGGCATGGAACATTAGACAACAAGAATATAGTTCAAATACCAGTCATCTAGATAGAAAAGGTGCACATGAAAAAATATAAGTGTGGAACAAACTGTAAGGTAACGTTTGGTACATCCAGACTGAAATTAACAAATTAACGTTGATATACGTAGGTCCACCGATGCACCAGATACCTTGGTGTATATTAAAAGATGTCTCTTTTTGTTAGCTTTCAAACCCATTTTATCTTTTCGTTTGACTTTGTTTTCAGATCGGTGACGCCTTGCCGGATATCAGAACCGAGCAACAAATCCAACATGCCTTGAAAGAAGTGGGCTTTGAAATTTTGGAAATGGAAGATCTGAGCTTTTCCTCTGAGATTCCTTGGTATTCAGTATTGTGCCCTAAATGGACACTTTCCGATATTAAAATTACACCAGTTGGTCGGTGGCTGACACATTTGATGCTGGTGGGAATGGAAACGGTGGGCTTCGTCCCGCGGGGATCAGCTGACGTGCATCGTACTCTCTGCCGTGGTGCCGATGGACTAGTTGCTGGTGGAAAACTAGAAATTTTTTCGCCCATACTGTTCTTTTTAGCCAGGAAACCATTAAAAAGTTAGACTGGCTTGCAGTAGTTACGTGTGTATAGATTCACATCCCGCTCGGAGGGAGAGCCGCCATGATGATGATGATGATGATGATGATGATGATGATGATGATGATGATGATGATAACGATGTTGATGATTGTGATAAATAATTTATTCGCTTCCGTAAGGAGGAAAGATACATACCACCTCACATAGATGTGTGACAATAAACTGACGTGTAATCAAAATGATATAATTGGAATTATATTCAATACAAGGAATAAAACAGAACTACAGTGAAACCTGTCAACGAGGACCCCCTGGAATAAGAAGGACACCTGCACTTTTTCTCGGGGACAAATATATTATAAGTCATTTTCATATGAACAGTCCTTGAGTAAAGACGACACATGTCCATTGTGCAATAACTCTTTCAGTGCCAATCACGTCTAAAGTCGATCTACAGAAACTGGTCTGAATTATCATTAGGATCTCCGATTCGTATTCCTCGTAAAAAAAAACTTTCATTCGAGTACCAGCATACCTCTAGACTATTTTCAGAGAAAAGCTGTTGACTCAGTTCCAAATTTGGCACTTGAAGAGTCAAGCCCAGTAATCTCAGTGCCAAGTGAAAAAATTGCCTGTCTGTTAAATGGGGCCAACCTACCTATTCAATATCAGTAAATCGGTGTACCGGCATTTCTGTGCACAGATGTCCTGCATACCTGACGATGCATATTGATCTAGTCACAGACTAATGAAGCAAATAAGTAGCCATCTCAGTTGCGCATGCTCATTCCTCTGATTAGGTCACAAGCTATTCAATACAAAGTCCACCCATACAGAGCTAAAACATGTAGCTTTTGAACAGAATTGTTACAGATGGCAGTTTCTTTTATTAGGAAGTTAGCTAGTGTTTGTCATCATCTATAGGCTATACTGTTTTAGCACTGGTATATCCATGAATCTAGTCCAAGAAATTGATGATAAGTAAGAAGTTTGATTCTGGTTACCTGGGTAACTTACCAAGTTGCATTTGCTGTGTTGAATGACTTGTGACCTCGATCGATCAGTCTGTGACTGGGCTGGGCCCAGTGGCCGGCTTGGCTTCAGGATCTTGCACTTGGAATGCCCACTCATTGTGCCTTTGGACAAGGGTTGTCGACTGACGACGATCCGTGCTTTGGACTAGTTTCTAACGCCTAAATAAACGTGTCAGTGCAGAAGAACAAAGAAGGGCTATTCAGTAAGTTATTTTCACCAGTCCGTCAGTCAGCTATGTAACCCCTCAGATCAATCAAAAGCTTAAAGCAAAGAGCATTGGAAGGATATGTGATATACTTCTCATGGGTAATTCAAAGTTTGCAACTAAGGCTTTTTATTATCAAAACTTTTTACCGTCTGTGGTATATTTCTTTAATTGTTTGCTTTTATAAACTCCTCCAGCTTTTTATTAGCAAACAAATTTTAAATCACAAGTTAATATCAGCTGAGTAAAGTGACAGTCGGTATCACAATATCCAGATATCCAGAGTAGAATGTCAGAGTTATTAAGGTGTATACTCTATCCAGGCGCCTTATTGGCAAGTTTCAATATATATATATATATATATATATATATATATATATATATATATATATAATATATATATATACATACATACATATTGGTACATTTATATTTGACTGGCACTTAAAGTACCATACCTGGATAATAGGGACACCCTTCACTGAAGAAGGGACCCTTTTTTCCAGAAACAATGGTGTCCCTACCAGAGAGGTTTCACTGTATTGATTAATTTATCTCGTTAATAACACAGTTAAAATATGTTTATTAGACCATGGCTTAATAAAGTTCACGTGTAAGGTGAAACATTCCAGTTTGTCCACAACCCCATGTCTTCCTGGCTTGTTATTGATGTTTTACAATTATGTACGGGGAATGAAGAGGGGAAAGCCTATACGTGGAGAACTTGGTCAATCATCCTACCCGTTTGTGTAGAGGACCAGCTGCCCATTCATCCGATGGGATGAAATGATACACCATTGTTCTTATACTATAATATGGCTATGAAACGTATTTTAGTTGAGAGAAGATTTGGCACCTGGCAGCTCCACGGTGAAGCTCCAGCCAATATAGGTTTCTTCCGGAACTGGGCACCCTCATGTCTAAGGCCAAATTTCAGAACTAACTCAACCTAAGCTGCATTTTCAGTCAATTTACAACAACTTGTATTGTAATCCCCCTACCCCCCCCCCCCCCCCGCCACCATGGAAGTGAAAGATGTACCCAGGTCCATTCCTCAGCTCACCTATCTGGATTTTCAGACATAAATATTCTCCGTGACTGTATATTTGCCAGAGTCTCTCTCTGTCTGTGGGATATATTCATCGTATGTGGCGAAAAAAATTAAATTCAAGAGTATCACACAGAAAGCTTCTGCTATTTTTCAGTGGGGGATCAAGACCTGACCGATGAACATTCCATGAAAGGTTCAACGCCCATGTTTTACTAAGTCATTTTCTTCATTCCACATTAGTTATTAGTCCTATTTTCCAAATTCCCTGTAATCACCCATGAGTTCGATATTAAATGTTAGGAATGTCTGAAAGTCTCGGTTTTTTGTGCTTCTTTTTGGTCTATTGCCGAATCAATCGAGTTTGTATACTTTATGAATTCTTTATGGACTTGCTAAAAACTTAAGTCTCCAGTTAATGAAGAATATTTCAGAAGTTGGGAGAACCGCTTTCAAATCACCAGAAGCCTTTTATGAGTGACTGCCTGTCTCAAGTCAGCAGTGAAATTTACTGCTTCACATCGGTGTTGCAAGATATACATGCTGATGTGTCAGTATTTTTAAATCTCTACCTTTTGCTGTATTTGACATTGCTATCATTGTTGGATTGAATTTATGAATATGGGTGATATTTTTCTGAACTGTTCTGCCCCATCCAGTCCTATCGTGAAGCATCTCTATCTGGTATATGCAGGTACATTATTTTCTCAACATCATCAAAGGCAGCCTCACTGTTATTTATCCTTTCATCCTGTTAAACTTTTCCTGTCTCAGACTGTGTGTTGCATGACAAAATTTACCAAGTTTTAACTTTTTACATGTTGCACTCTCTCAAGATTCAAGATTCTTGATTAGCATAAACACGTACACCGAGACATGTGCCAGAAGGACGTAGACATACATTATACATATAGATAAATATGGTAATATTTGTATAGTGTGCACACAAAGTGTTACAATCTAATAATATGCGATAACCATTGAACAGCTAGGTGCGAGAGTATATTCTGTTTCCGAGGGTGAAGATGCCAGGTGGCTGCACACTGAATTACTAGAAACCATTTTAAGTCAAGTAGCAGTTTTCACCAGATGATGCATTGCTGCGAGTTACCATAGCTGAATTAACGTACTCTAATACATGTTTAAAAAAATGGTATATCTCAGTTATTGTACAACATGATAAAAAGACATTTTTCATCTCCATTTAAGGAGTCGAAGAGTGTAAATTGTTTAATTTTCCAAATAATGTGACCGTTCTGCTTGGAGACTGGTACAATACATAACAAAGTGCTTTTTATCATCAACTAGCCAACTTTAACAAAGTTGGCAGAGTCCTCTGTCTGGGGTAGTTTTAGGGCTTATATAGTCACCCAGTTCAATTTGTAATTGATATGCACTGATGCAAAGTTTGCAGAACTCTTTGCAGTCAAAATATTTTGAATTCAGAATATAATTTTCTAATGTACAAGTCTGCTTGTAAAGTTTGTGACTTCCTAACTTGTTTTGCTGATTTCAGCTGTTTACAGGTTCTCTGTTAACACAGTCCGACCAGTTTGAGAAATATTTTTCTTTAGTTCTTGCTTTCAGATTTTTCAGTGACCGATTTTTGTACCAAGTACCATAGTTGGGCCAAAGGTTGTTCCAAATTTGTTCAAAGCCGAAAGTGTTCTAAAGTATTTTAATACATGCAGCCCAGCTGTTACCTTCCTCGTGTCAGCCATATAACTAGTACAGTTTTCTTAGGAGCACATTCGTAACCTTTTTTTTTTTTTTTGCACCGGATTGAGTAAATAGGAAATTCACCAAGTTCACCTCAAACTGCTGCGTTGCAAGCTTTCTTATTGACTTCTCCGTTATATTTACAGAGACGGATAACACTCTTTCGCCGGGAGATTTTCACATGAAATATGGGCTCCATGGCTCAAAATGGGGAGCATTAGACTTTCAAATAGTTTGAAAGCTAATTGTACATTATCCTTGACATTCAGTTGTTTCAATTTAAAGACTGCCTTATTGATATGACCCACCAGTCGGTCAATGTCACATTAGATACAAGATGGAAAAAATACAATACATTAATGCTCTGTCTAGTTTAAGCAATAAAATAGAATTACGCATATATTTTACATACATGCAGAAACAAAAGTAAAAAAAAAATGGCATACTAATAACAATGACAGCCAATGTGCAACTGTTAAAGTTATGTACACTTTATCCTGACAGTTGTGGCAGATCTAGTTTGAATTACCTTTATATAAATTCAACTGAATCAACTTTTAAAACAATGCCTTACTGCAAGGCAGTATGCTATAACACAATGTACACTATCAGAAAGAGTTGTAAAAATATTACTTATCAATCAAGGGGTTACCCAATGTGCAACGGCTTTATCTTTTCAACTTAAAAGCTAGAACATTTTTGATGTACTAATTGGTCCTTTTCAAACATGTTGTCCAATTATTATTATTATTATTATTATTATTATTATTATTATTATTATTATTATTATTATTATTATTATTATTATTATTATTATTATTATTATTATTATTATTATTATTATATCCAATGTTTGGCAGTATTTATCATCACACTGTAATCAGAAGCCTCCTTTCCAAGCTAGTGCATTAGGGAACCTCCATTCAAAGTTCAGTATAGGAAACCACCACTCCATGTTTTTTTTTTAAATAATTCAACACTAAGAAAAACTGTGCTGTCTGCACAGTGTGCTTCTAATTAGGATCTGTAAGAATTTTATACAAGTAAATGGTGTCTCCAAGTATAAAACGAAAAGTTATCCCCAGTGTGGAAATAAAAGTGAGAGTTAATGGTGAGTAAAATGGAAACCTACCACTGCAACCACAAGTACACCTCAAATGTGAAGGGTCTGCAATGATGCTGTGTGTCACATACTTTGGAGCCATCCATGATGAAAGAGGAGTAAATGGATCTGCATAGTGAGACAAAAAATTATTTTATATACAGCTTTATAGCGGAAAATTATGTGGAACCAGTGTTAATGTATATGTAGTGCCACCTGTTGCCTGTTTAGGAGACCCAGGCCCAGACACAGACTCTGAGCCACCAGCCACATACACCATGTACACATGCAAAAATGGCATGACAGTTATCCAAGCAGGAAAATGCTGCTGTAACAAAGCTGCCCCCACCCCCACCTTTCTACACACACACACAGAGTTGTGCAAACATGCATGCCCAGCGATGAGGGCCCAGTCCAGTGCCCCATGGGGCTCAGTCCACCACTGTGAGGCAGGCATGCATATTCAGTGGACCCTGTCTAGAACCTGATCTTCAGCCAATCAGCAGTGAACAGAACTACTTTGTAGCCACACTGAACCCAAAATGCATTTCTCTTAACAGGTTTTGCATGGTGATAATGAGCTTTTTGCATAAAAAGTATTGAGTGATGATTGTTCCACTAAATACTTCAACACGTGAATCTGACTAGGTATCATACATTATTCATGATTACAGTCTGAATTATTTTGCGTCAATGTGACAAACCATTTTATATTCAACACAATGTGCTCCCCCCCCCCTTCCACAAGAATACATTTAGACAATTAACATGGCAAAAAAGTTGCCACATTTAGTTGCACTTCTAGAACTTTTGTTCACTCCATTGACAGATGTCTCAAACCTACTTGTGTTAGTTAGAACTTTGTGTCAGTGTGCAATAGTTTGGAAGATATGGAGCCTTGAAAAATTTAATTGTCCCTAATTTGCATAATTTTAAACATCATTACCATTCCAAACCAGGTGCTTAATTTCACTGGTAGGTGAGTCACCATGGCAAGTTTGGTGATTGTCGGAATAATAGTGTCCCAAGAGAAACTCAGAACAAATTTGATTTTAACAAAGAAAGAAAGAAAGAATGAAAGGAAGGAAGAAAAGAAAGAAAGAAGGAAGGAAGGAAGGAAGCAAAAATATGGTTTTAAAGAAGAAAGAAAGGAGAGAGAGAGAGAGAGAGAGAGAGAAAGAATTCCAGTCTTTACTAATACAGTGACACTTCTCCAAAGTGGGCACCCTTGGGACCAGAGAAAATTGCCCACTCCTGAGAGGGTCAGCCCTTCTGGGGAGCATGTATGATTATGTGTGCATGTATATATATATGCATTATTCATACATGATTGATATATATATATATATATATATATATATATATATATATATATATATATATATATATATATATATATATATATATATATATATATATATATATATATATATATATATATATATATATATATATATATGTGCACAGTGTAGACATATTATAATTCAAGGGGATGTGTAAACATGCAATAAAAAACTGTCTTTCTTCCTTTATTACATAAACAAATTTAATCAGAAGCTGTCAAGAAACTACATAAACATGTACCTGTGAACCAAGACAAAACTATACTGTATTAATATTGGCTGTGAAGAACAGGCTTCATCTCACTGGTTAAAAGAAAACAAAGACATGAAAGTGTCCACTGAGATGACACAAATTCCACCCTCCTTGGTCTGGCTGACTCAGCTCTGTATTTAGTCTATTTTTAACTGAGGGGTACACTCAGGCTTGTTCTGCCTGGAAGTCTGGAGCCTGTGTTCCCTTGCGACTGACAAGCTCAGCAGACTGACATTGCCTCAGGCAAAAACAGGCCAGCTAGGACACCAGTGCATTGACAGGTCTGTTCTTCACTATTGCAAACTATAAGCCCGCCTGGTACATATGGCAGCATGGAGTCAATCTGTTCCTGCATGAACAGAAAGAGATACTCTGTATTTTATTGAGAGCCTCATTACACAGTTGTTGGGAGTCCCCCCCCCCCCCCCCCCCAGTTTGCTATAAGACATTAACCTTCCAAAGCATACACCTAGCATGCATGGATAGAAAGCTGTCTGGGAGACAGGTTCAAGCTAATTAATCATGAATGTAAACTGGTTGCCTAGCACCATGGAGGTCAAGCAATAGGTCATACAGTAAGCATTTCAAGGCCTGTATGTGGATTGGGGAGAAATTCGGTGAACTTAGCGTACATTAAAATTCCCCAACTTTTGTTTGTATGCTATTGGATTTGCCAGTTGTCTCATACCTATATGTGTAAGTTAGAACTTTTTGTCTATCTCTAATAGTTTAGCGGATATGGAGCTTTTAAAATTTTAATTGCCCCTCATTTGCATAATTTTAATCATCATGACTATTCCAAGTAAGGTGCCTAATTTCACTGGTAGGTCATTTACCATGGCAAGTTTGGTGGTTTTCGGAATAGCGGGGTCTGAGAAAAACTCCGGTCAAATCTGGTTTTAAAGAAGACAGAAAGAAAGAAAGAAAGAAAGAGAGAGAGAGAGAAAGAAAGAAAGAAAGAAAGAAAGAAAGAAAGAAAGAAAGAAAGAAAGAAAGAAAGATGGTAGCCCTTATCAGTGTTCCCATGAGTGTGTGCAGGGGACGTGGGAAATGCCTGAGCCTTAGAGGCGGGGAAAGGGTCAGAAGAAAAGTGTGGTTTTTTTCCGGCCACCCATATCAGCTTTCATACATGACCACGGCAATAGGAAGCGGAGTGCCACAGGATCATCATCATCATCATCATCATCATCATCATCATCATCATTGGAACGGTTGACATTGCTGCCAACCGATATGCCACGGTAATTACGGGGGTCATAGATGTCACCTTTCTTATGAAGGAGGGTGAGGAGGTTACAACGCAACATGTATGGGAAATTACCAAATGAAAATGTATAGTGGAATAGTTTATTTATTATAGGAGTAAGGCAGTTTGACTTGTATTTAGCATTTCATTCAGTATGTCATCCCATGGAGGAATAAACTATAGATCTAGTTAAATCCTCCATGGCCATCCACACCACTTGCTTTACCATTTTTAGTAGTGTCACTAGTGAGATGGCTTTAGAAATGTCGGTTTCTGTAATGCGATAATCAAGTTCATTGCAAATTGTGGATTTGTTTAGGGTATTATATTCATTCATGAGGGATAATAGGTCACTGTCAACAGTGTATGTCAATACAAACACAAACATTGCTTCTGTCTCTAGGTGAGCATTCTCACTTCTCAACTCCTGAATTTATGGCCCCAAAAGTTTTTCTCCTAACTCTCTATATTGGTTACACTCTAAGATGAAATATATCCCATTTTCAATTTCACCATTATTGCATATATAACAATTTCTGTCCGACCGTTCAATTTTTGCATACCGTCCTCTCTCTGTCATGTGCCAAAAATCCTTTGAATGCACATAAAACAAAAACTTTTATGTTTAAAGAAAAACCAATAATTGACTTCTAAGTTATGATTTAGGGTACAATACGCCGCATGCATTCCGGTATTAATTTCTCATCACAAAGCGCAGGTTTGACGCCGGGCGATCATGGAGGACGTGCGGGTCACATCACTGACACAGACAGGGCCATATGCTCATTTTTCACAAAATTAGCAGGGTTTTTTTTCAGAAATTTAAGTTCGCAACAGTCAAACTGGTATTAATCTAGAGCCTCCCGAGCCATATATGATTTTATTCCATCTGCCTTTAGTAAGTATTTTTTTATTTTCAAAATACTAGTAGTATCCCGTTTGGCCACACAGGTACCGGCCCATAACTCGCCAAGTGAAATTAGGCAATCAGGTATGCAGTTGTGGCGGGCAATTAATATGCATATCTAGTATTAAGCACATTTTCAAGCTTGCATGAGTTACATGTACGGAGCCCCAGAAGGGACATGAAGAAAAAAAATCATTTCGTTCCCACGAAATATATTTCGTTCCCATGAAATAAATATTTCGTGGGAATGAAATAAAATACAAAAAATCTACCATGTCCCTTTAAGAGTAAAATGTGGAGCCCCTAAGGGTTCATTTGGAAAATATAAATGGATATCAGTATATGTACAAGGCATATATTTCGTTGCCACGAAATATCATTTGGTTCCCACGAAATATTATTTTGTTCCCTCGAAATGTATTTCGTTCCCACGAAATGTATTTTGTTCCCACAAAATATATTTCGTGGGAACAAAATGTATATCATGAGAATGAAATAATTATTTCGTTCCCACAAAATATATTTCGAAATATATATTCGTTCCCTCAAAATAATTATTTTTCGTGGGAACGAAATGATTAATTATTGGGAATGAAATAAATTTCTGGGGAATGAAACAATTATTTCCTGGGAACGAAATAATTATTTCGAGGGAACAATATATATATATATATATATATATATATATATATATATATATATATATATATATATATATATATATATATATATATATATATATATATATATATATATATATATATATATATATATATGTATATATATATATGTGTATATATATATATATGTATATGTATATGTATATGTATATACATACATACATATATATATTCTATCACTTTGAGGGCTCTATAGTACCCTTTATGTAGTGGTTTTTATATCTATTTCGGGAACGAAAATTTTTTTTTTCTTCATGTCCCTTCTGGGGCTCCGTATACACGTATGTTTAGAGAAATCGTGTCGCAAAGTGTAAATGAGACCCCTTCACAAAAGCACCAATTATGTTTGTCCATAATAACTTACAACCTTCTTGTCCACGCGAGAGAAAACTACACACATGTACACAACAGGAAATATAAAGTTTTATCGGTGTAAATACAGAAATATAGTCACTATAGTGCATTTAAAATGGAACTCCTTATCAAGTGTCAGTACAGCTTTGCCGGAATGAAGCCAGCAGACAATAATCTAGCAGACGATAAGCCAGCAGACAAATATAAGATTTATTGCATAGACGCTCCCTCTGGAGGGTATAGCAAACATTACAGTGCTCAGCACCCAGGCTACACCGAGATGATTGCCGTGGGTCCGAGAAGTTAATCACACAGTAGATTCGCAGAATTAAGTAAAAGGCTTCACATAGCAAAAAAAAAAAAAAAAAAAAAAAAAAAAAAAAATGTATCTAGTTTACTAGAAAAAAAAAAACTATCTACATGTAGTTTAAAGCAAAAACAAAAACAAAAACAAAAACAAAAAAAACAAAAACAAAAAAAAAAAAAGAAAACAAAAAAAAAAACAAAAAAACAAAAAAACAAAAAAACAAAAAAACAAAAAAAATTACATTCGTTTTTCCATTGCACTGTTGACGAATTTTAGCACCTGTTTAATAACAAAATGGTCCCCATTGTTGCAGGTCATCAGAAAAAGAAATTGGTCCATGTCTGAGAGTAAGGCTAGATTATAAGTATTCAGTGATGTATATAGTTTTTTCCGGAATGGGACGTACTTACTGCATTTTAACATGAAGTGGATCTCATCTTCCACATCCCCACTTGTGCAGTGGTTACATATTTTGTTGCCCACTTCAGTTCTGCTATATCTGCAATCAGAAAAGTTATCGATTACTTATGGCAAATACAGAGTTACTGCCTGCTGGCGAGTGCAGCCATCAGACAATAACTTCAAACTTAGCAGACCACAAGGAAAGTGAGTCAGAGCTATGGTTGCAATGTATTGCTAACATACTTTCCTACTAAACTGATGAAAAATTAACTATATTTTCATTTCATCCAAAGTAGGAGTTATTTTTTTTATTGTCTGCTAGCAACAAATTTCGTTCAGTTACCGTCTTGCGATGCACTGCAATCTCGAGGGCATCTGAAAATCTATTTTAAAACCGACCCAGCCTGACACTCCCAGCGTGAAAGTGTCTGGATCGAGCCTCCTGGTGCAGCCTGCCAGCGTATACATTTACATATTACTCTTAAGTATAGTTATCGGATTCGCAAGGGCCACTAGTTGATTTATCGGAGCATTTGCTCACGTGGGATGGGCGAGGCTTTAGCAGTGCCTTTCTCATGTGAACATGCCACGATAAATCAACTATTGGGCCGCAGCCAATCCGATGGCGATAACTTGTTTATTTCCCCGCACATCTCATGGGGCTTGGGTTTAAATAAACACAAAAGTGAAACTGAAGGTGGTAATTGAAGGTGAGCAAATCAACGCAGTTAAATCTGTAGTTAGGTCTGTTCTTTCAGACAAAACACTTGTTTTCAATTGTACATTTAACCTCAGCAAATGACACTGATAATGTTACATTATCCATGTAAAAAAGTGTCCGGAATTGTGTACTTTGGATCGTTAATCAACTGGTTATAGGATAACTACCATTGAACACGTTTGATAGAAAATAGGTGAACACATTTGCTTGCTTGCTTGCTTGCTTGCTTGCTTGCTTGCTTGCTTGCTTGCTTGCGAGAGAGAGCGAGAGAGAGAGAGAGAGAGAGAGAGAGAGAGAGAGAGAGAGAGAGAGAGTTTGATGTCTGTGGTAATTTATTTCCAGTTTGTTACAATGTTGCTATGTTCATGAATGGACGTAGGGTGGGTCACTTTGAGCACGTGCCCACCACTGAATAAAAAATCTTTTGAAAGTCTTTGTTTGTTTTGTACTTTTGACAGCTGTCAATCAGATTCAGGGGCTCCAGACAGTCCCGATATCCAAGATATCCGGATTGTCTCGGGCACTGAACATAAAATCCAAACCATGTGAACGAGAGTTTGAGCAAAGGTGGCCATTTATGGAAAAAATATGATACGGTGTCCTTTGTATCAAAACCTACTTTATTGAATTCTATGTGCCTATCCCATATTTGACTACCTGGGACCCTTGATGGGCCCATTTTGACAATTTGGCCGCTCAGGGCAGGGTCCAAGGAGTCCAGATTCAGTCCTAAATTGGCGGCACTCTTCCCAGTATTTTCTCTATACCCTTATGAAGGTGGGGTAAATGGAGACATTTTTCGCTCTTTGTGCAATATGAAACACTTGACCTCCAAAACTGCCATATTTGAGTACCTGGGACCCTTGATAGGCCCATTTTGACAATTTGGCCGCTGAGGGAAGGGTTCAAGGAGTCCAGACAGTCCCAAATTGGCGGCACTCTTCCCAGCGAGTGATTTTGCTGTTTTTTAGTGAACAGGGATAATACCCACTATTTGAAACTCAATTTTTGCACAAATATCAAAATACTGGTTTAGAAGGGTTAAACTCAACCTCGATTGCTTTCTATGTATTATATCTACAACTTTGGTTCAGTGCCATTTCTTTCAGACATCGGGTTTCTGTTACCTTGAATAACCTAGCTTATAATACTGACGATTTCCCATCGAAAATTGAGAGTTTCAATAACAAATTTTGTCTTGTTTTACATCCAAATCATAAGTTTATATGTTTATGCAAATCATAAGTTTATATGTTTGTGTCTTTGACAAATGTACAAATTGATTATTAAGAACGCTTTACTTGTAATTGGTATCAAAATATGAACCTGAAAGTCGTTAAAATTTACGATGTCGCGGACGGGGGATCGTCACACATGTAAAATGAGGAAAAAAAAAATAGGAAAATCATTTTGGCTTGGTTGTAGGCCCACTAAATTGATCCCAATGCAGTATGTGACCAAGAGAAAATGACAAAAGATGGATTTTGTAAACCCGGACAAAGCGCACCTCCTAAGAAAAAAAACAGCCATATCACTTAAATTTGGATATTTAAAATTCATATTTTTGTCTATAAATGGCCATCTTTGCCTGAACTCTCATTCACATGGTTTTGATCCAAAATGGATCAAAACCGTTTATGCATTTTCATTTCCCCTTGTGGCAAAAACGATTTGATGTTCAGTGCCCCAGACAATCCCGATATCTTGGATATCGGGACTGTGTGGAGCCCCTTAATCTGATTGACAGCTGTCAAAAGTACGATACAAACAAAGCCTTTTTAAAAGATTTTTTATTCAGTTGTGGGGACGTGCTCAAAGTGACCCAACCCTACGTTCATTTATGAACATAGCAACATTGTAACAAACTGGAAATAAATTACCACAGAGACAACAAACACTCTCTCTCTCTCTCTCTCTCTCTCTCTCTCTCTCTCTCTCTCTCTCTCTCTCTCTCTCTCTCTCTCTCTCTCTCTCTCTCTCTCTCGCAAACAAACGTGCTCACCTCTTTTCTATCAAACGTGTTCAATGGTAGTTATCATATTACCAGTTGATTAACGATCCAAAGTACACAATTCCAGACACTTTTTACATGGATAATGTATCATTATCAATGTCATTTGCTGAGGTTAAAGGTACAATTGTTGAAAACAAGTGTTTGTCTGAAAGAACAGACCTAACTACAGATTTAACTGCGTCGATTTGCTCACCTTCAATTACCACCTTCAGTTTCACTTTTGTGTCTATAAACCCAAGCCCCATGGGATGTGCGGGGAAATAAACAAGTTATAGCTATCGAGTTGGCTGCGGCCTCATAGCCTCATAAAATGTTTCGATGCCATGGCTCAATTTGGCTTCAACACATCTCAATACAAGATTTTGTGACACTATCAACCAATTAACTCTAGGCTTGTGCACACACATTAAACTTTAAAGGCGAGCATTACATGTTGTTTTGTGTTTTGTGTGACAAGCTGGAATTGGAAGTTATTGTCTGCCAGCTTCACACATTTTCAGACCTTCCGCCAGATGGCGGAACGTCCGAAGGATGAAATTGATCGCCAGCAGACAATAAAAAAATCAATTTTATTATCTGTTTGGTCTTAAATTATAAAGGTGAGTCATCTTCTCTGATAAACTTGAAGTTATTGTTTGCTAGCTCCACACTTCAGCAGACCGATAGGTTATCATAAAAGGGACTCATCTTCTCTGATAAGCTGGAAGTTATTGTCTGCTAGCTTCACACGCCAGAAAGTCAATAGCCCTGTATCTGCCATAAGTAATCGATCACTTTTCTTATTGTCTGCCGGCTTATCGTCTGCCAGCTTATTGTCTGCTGCCTTCACTCTGGTTACAGCTTTGCTGCATGTAGATGTTGTAGCGCCATCTAGTTTTTCAGCCCGAAGCTGTTCCACTCCATTTTACACAATGAGGCAGACAACCACACGGGCTTCAAAATGGCGACAGGTGGACAAGCAGGAACGGATTTGCCGAATGAACAACAAGAAGAAGATGCGTCAGAGTTAACTTTTCCAAAGGGTAATCATAAATTTGACCTTTTTACTGCCGTGTTAATACAATGGAATGGGTAACAGAACTGTACCTACACTATGGCCTGGACGCAGCGGAAGACAAGATTGAATGTGGCAGGCATGACTGACAAGCCTCTGCCACTGTGGTCTGGACTGTATGTTGCCTTGTTGGCCTATTGTGTGTTGTGATTCGTCCCTCAGAGAACCCAACACTGGCATAACAGCCGTGAGTGCAACGGGGGAAGAGTACATTCCCTTTAAAAGTTACTAGTGGGAATGGGTTGACCAACTGATGGCAGAACGGAAACTGTCAAGAGACACTAATTCTTGTCCCAAGTGATTCCCAGAGATGCCAACATTCAGCCTTCAGCCTGTTCAGGGTCAGGGACGTTTATTTGTGGACACGGCATGCGGGACAAATCCCGTAAATTGGTCAGAATTTAAGCTTATTTCATGGACTGTCCCTGATGATATGGAACAGTTGGCATCGCTGTATTCCAATCGATTACTGTCTGGACTTGATTTGATCAGACAAGAATTAACTATATTCTCTTTCTTTTGTTTTGGCTTTGCCATTTGAGCCAAAATCAACTTCATTCCAAATGTGAGCTGGAGCAGAGTATTCCACTGTTGGCCGTTGTAAAGAATCCACCGCACCGTTACCGTGATAAAAATATGGTATACTGTACACTAGGAATGAATGAGTGAACTAAAAAATACAGCTGCAATCGATGTTTCTTCAATCTTTATACATTCAGTGATATTGAACCAGAAGGCATGTAATTATGTCCATCTTGTATGGTGGGGTACAGTGGTCAGTGTCCAGTGAGCGCCATGTTGCTGTAGTAGTATTTTTGGTTCTCGCTAGATGGAGATCCTGACAATGCTTAGGCACTTGAGTGTTTAAGTGGGGTATGAATGCCATATGGATCACCAACAATCCGGGCTAGCTCAGGCAGTAAGAAAGGAGGGACAAGGGGAAGGATTCCACATGTGAGTTCGAATCCCACACAGAGTATTGGAAGAGGAAACCTAAAGAGGGTATCACCCACATAAGAAAAGGGGGTGTGGGGGGAACCCCCCACCAAAGAAAAGTGCCGTTTTTGGCAGTCTCTTCACCAACTAAATTTTGTGGTGGATTCTAAACAACCTCTCCACTGTTTTATGACAGTATAGTAGGATACAGGGCACTCGGGTCCCAAACCATTTCAGGACCACACAGCCATACTGGGCATTGTATTCATCATGCCTTACATGTTCAAATATCATATCCAGAACTGTCACTCCTATTTAGCTGAAACTTGGCGGATATGTTCCTTGTGGAAGGGTCAAACAAAGTTGTTCCCTTGGTGGTATTGCTGTGGATTCCTGATTTTTACATGGTTTTTTTTTTTTTTTTTTTTTCAATTTGGGTATTTATTGGTAAATGCATCTTTCCTATTGATTACCATGCAAGTCAATGGGTATCCTAATGCTAATTCACATTTTCCACTTCTTCTGTGAAACTATCATCCGGATTGACATCAAACTTAGTGACAATGTACCTTGGGTGCATGAGTATAAAAAATAAAAGTATATTAATGATTAGTACAAATACAAGACACAAATTTTCATGGATCTTTCTCATCCCAGTTCAAGTGAATTCAAATTTTACATGTGTGTCATTGAGTTTGCTAGTTGAGAGGACTACAGAGCATTTGCCAGCGGTAACCGGCGTTAGTCCACGTTTGACAGCATTGAAAGGGTGTCAAACGCTGGCTATCGCCAAGCCCTAAAAAGCTTTATTGGATTTGGCCTTTCCCATGGTTTGTAACACCAGCTAATGCTGCCTCGCGCTGGCAAACGCTGTGTTACGTTGGGAATCGCCCTGAAACACCAAAAGCACCCACTAACGCCAAAACAAGTTACTAGTGATATTATGCGTGACCTTGATTACTTTCTGAAGGTCATGGAGGGAATTAACTTCTGAAAAATATTTTTAGAGATGGTCATGTGATTATATGTCAGCAGAGAATTCGGCCATTGACCTCTTCCATTGATGGATTGATATGTCTTTTTGCAACCTTAGGTGGATTGTGATTGTTATTGAGGTACACAGTTTTGAAAAGTAGTAGCTTGCATAAGCATAATTTTCATACTCCCAGGAGCGCAGAGAATGCCCGCTGTAGCTTTGAGAACTAATTATCAAAAGCAATACTATATGGAAAGACAAACTGCAGAGGAAGCAACTGCTTGATGTATGCAGGTTATTACTCAAAAAGAAAAAAAAATGTTCTTTCTCACCAGATGTACATAATTAAGTGTCTAGATACTGAACCTTTGGATTTTGCTATGGTGCTGTGACCATAATGCATATATATTCATTTGTCAATGTTATTTATAGCACTGAAATGTTTGTGCATTGTTTTACAGAATTTGAGAGTGCAGAAACCCTATTGATCTCCGAAGTTCAGATGCTGTTGGAGCACAGGTCAGTTTCAGTAATTTTTACAGTATATGTATAACTTATTGTGTTCTGTATCATCCAGGGCACTTTTGAAATAAATTTGACCATGGTTTGCATGATAGTACTGTCTGTGTCAGTTGGTTTATTCCTCAGTCAGTTTCATGACCTTTGTCTTTTTTCATGCCGTGTTCAAACTTCTCTTTGTATTTTAAACATGTAATATTTTTTAATTTTTGTGGCCTGGTAAAACTCTGGTTAATCCTTAATACATGTATCATGATTGCAGTGCATGGAAATCCATTTTGGATCTTTAAGATAGTTGATTAAAGTACATTCTATATTTCCCTTTCCAAACTATAAGATAAAAAAAAAATAAAAATGAAAATTCAATATATCTGAAACTTCTCATGCAGAAAACAACAGAATGAAAGTGCTGAAGAAGAGCAAGAACTTTCAGAAGTTTTCATGAAAACTCTCAACTACACACAGAGATTTAGCCGCTTCAAAAATAGGGAAACAATAACAGCAGTACGCAGGTATGGTATGGTGTACGAATTTTCATGCCTCCTTGGGTATGTGGGGAGGATGGCATTTACATTTGTTTTTGTCTGGCCATGCACAAATGTGTGCATCCATCTGTTTCAGAACCAGCATATGGAGATAAAAATGCCAGCCGAGTGTTATATTTGTGTGTGTATCCATCCAACACTGATAATCCTGTGAAAAGGACCATTGCCCCATGTCAGGCTTGTGGTGCTCAATCTCGAAAAATGTTGATAACATTGACCTACAGTAAGGAAACATTGCCAAAGAAAAAAAATATTAACTGACATATGAAGATGCATACATGGGATGGTGGACAATGGTGAGGCTTTGTGTTGGTGCATCTATCTTGATGTTGTTTGCATGGTGAAAATGACCATTGCCAAACACTTGGGTTGCACATCTCCAAAAGGGCGACTTGCAGGGATAAAACTTAACATTACATACCCAAAAGAGTGTGATTTACAGTCATGAAAGTAATGCAAATAGTAGCCAGCATATGAAGGTGTGCATGTGGGGTTTTGTTTGTATGTATGTCCATTTGAAACCTTTGATGTACTGAAAATTAGCATTATTTGATCTCAAACTTGCCAGCGTTGCATGTGTAACCAGAAGTTGTGCAAGTAGTTTGTTGGTGCATCCCTCCAGACTCGTGGAAGTTGTACTTCCATGCGTCCATATAACTTTGAACTGAATCCTTTTGTGACCATTAAACAAAAGCATACTGAGTGCATGCGCGGTGCATGGTTTCTTTAATAGGCCAAAACAATGAGCCACGGTTCATACGTCTTTATATTTGTTTTTTCATAGCTTCAAAGACAGAATAATATGAAAGATGCAATACTAGCAGTGCACAGTGCATTATACTTGTGGGCATTTTATGCTGTGTTTTGAATTGGCAACACTTCCATGTCATAAATGGCTATGAATATAGTGACAGTTGGAGGCATCTGTGTTTTATGGACACTTTCCTTGCTTACTATGTTTAAATTTATGATCATAATGTGTAACACTGGGAAAATAATGCATGCACTTTTGCTATGGTCCTCAGTAATGAGGATTTGTGTAAAAGTTTGCATTTTACAGTGATCCTTATTACAACAATCAATTTTTTTTTTTTTTTGGACAAAATATACATGTAATTGAGTTTTGCACTATAAAAAGTTACTTGAGCATTAGAATGTTGATGTACAGAGGTAATGTGAATGTATTCATAACTATAGGAGTTATTAAGGATATACTTCAGGTTAGCACAGGTGTCCACAAAATTGGCCATAAAACACAATAAACTAAAAATAAGTCCAACAAAGTATATATTTTTGTAAAGTGAAAAAAGATAAAAAAAAAAAGGTGTTTTGTCATTGTCATTTGTGTCACTTCTGTTGTGTTTATACAGCAATAGTGCAAAGTGAGCACACAATTTTCCCAATCTTTGAGTTTGAATCCATTTCAATTTTTGCAATTCTAAAGCAAAATAAACTACAAGAAGTAAATACAAAAAGCACATCTCCCCTTTTTGCAAATTTTCCTTTGTTTGGTTTCTAGGAGTGTCAGAGTTCTACTCCAAACAATAAGCCCTTTGATTCTGAAGTGGGTGTCAACTTTCCAACTTCTAAGAGTCCTAGAAACTACTATACTATCAACGTCTTCTTTCAGTTTACTAATGCAAAAGAAGCTTCACAAGTTTGAGTTGGCGGCGTTAGCGAACCTATGTCCAGAGAGTGCAGAGGAGGCCAAAGCTTTAATCCCCAGGTAACAAGGAGGTCTTCACTTCTTGACAGTAGTTCCTAAAGGTTGTATCTCCCCAGGGGGGTATATATGCCGCTGTTGCTTTTGTGACAGGTTGCAGTGTTAAACATTTGAAAAGTTGCAGTGTTAAATATTTAGAAATTGTACTTGGTGTGGTCAGTTCTAAGGCTGTTAGGAATAAAGGAGATGCAAGTACATACAGTGGTATGGATGGTGGGTGGGTGGGGGGGGGCTACTTTTGGAGCAGGCTGGGTACAGGATATTTTCAGTGAAATTGATCAGTGTCAAATAGTAAGAAGCTGTCCATGTGGTATATATATATATATACATATATATATATATATATATATATATATATGGCTATTTTGATTCTAAGAATAAAAAAAAAAACAAATTCTGTTGTCCCCCACTGCACAGCACCAGGCTGAGGTGGTCATTATCTGTAGCACTGGCATATTAGCCTTATCCTTTCATTATTGTTAACCAACACACTTGGCACCAGGAACAAGTATTCTGACCCAGTTCTCTTCATTTGTGCAAGAAGCATATATTTTGAAGATTTGATGTCAGTTTCGGGCTGCGTGTTAAGCTTAGGAAGGTTTGCTCATAATGAAAGTATATGGGCGAAAAGAGGCCAGGAAAAAATTATTGGCTTCAATGCAGAGGTGTTTGGCTCATTTGGGGTTTTACTGTACAGTGTAGAGCTGCGGACTACAAATAGTATATGTCCTTGCACTAAAGGCTGCAAACATACTTGGATGTCGAATGAAAACAGTGCTGAAGCAATTTTCTTATTTTATTGCAGTTTAGAAGGCAGATTTGAAGATGAAGAACTTCAACAAGTACTAGATGACATACAGACAAAGAGGAGTTTCCAATATTGATTTTTTTTTTTTTAATTTTTAACAAATTTATCACATAATCAGGGACCATGTGTAGTATAAGGTGACACTACCATGAGGATAGACCATTTGCATTGTACTGCCCAACAAAGTGTTCAATCATGGAAACCATCGACAGCCGGGACACCATGCTCAGATTGTATGGGGCCAGTTACATAATGAGTGCAATCATGGAAACCATGGACAGCTGGACAGAGTGCTCAAATTGTACAGGACCAGTTACATAGTGTCTTAGAGCATTGTTGTTAGTTTATGCCAATGTGGATCTGGTTTCAGAACTTGTAGTGTGGAAAGACTGAAGAATTACAGCGCGAGAGCCCACCTGGTACCATAGATGACCATCATCAAGTCGTACTCATAACCTCAAAGTTTTGTACAACTGTACTTAATTTTACATGAAAATAAATTATTGCTGACTGCCATAATTCTATGGTTTTTTGTATCATTTTCACTGTGTTGTTCCACTGGATGCCAGCATGAACAAGCAAACATCTTGGATTCTATTAACTTGTGGATATCTGCATTTAGCCAAAAGATCATGAAATAACATCTAATGCAAGGTATATGCTGTTTGATAGCAAAAATACATCAGTAGTCCTGCAAATTAAGGTAATGTTCTTTCTTAAAGACCAGCATTGTGGTTACAATTACATTTCTCCTATTTTACAAAGGGTCTAATTCAAATTTAAGAGGATCTTCCATTTGAGCTGTTGTAAAAGTTTCTAAGAAGGCACTTTTGGAATATGTTTTATAGAAACTTGTGTTATGCATGTAAATACCAAAAATCAAACGATACATACATATGAATTCTAAGTTTCCTTTATGTATTTTTTTTATAAATCTTCTAAAGTAAATGAACTGGATAAGTATGTGTATCAAAATCATACTTTTTGAGCATTTCCTTTCTGGTGATTTTTACTTTTTATTATCCAACTGTGTAGGGAACATCAGTTCAAATTCAACAATTAAAGCTGTAAAAATTTCAAGAAGGCACTTTTGGAATATGTTTTATAGAAACTTGTGTTATGCATGTAAATACCAAAAATCAAACTATACATGCATATGAATTCTAAGTTTCCTTTATGTATTTTTTGCAAATCTAAAGTAAATGAACTGGATAAGTATGTATCAAAATCATACTTCTTTGAGCATTTCCTTTCTGGTGATTTTTTTTTTTTTACTATCCAGCTGTGCAGGGAACATCAGTTCAAATTCAACAATCTTTGTAGTGATGGTCTGACAATGCATTAGCACACAGTGAAAATTGGTGATGACAACCAACATTGTCGATGTCAATTTTGCAGCATATCTTGGAACAGAATTTCATTTGTGTTGTAATACACAAGTTTCCTTGTTTCCCATGAAGGAGAATTCAAAGCCAACAGTATGGTATATACCAGAAGAGTCTATTTTCAGAATTTTGCTTTTTTGAATTTAAATAACTACATTTCCAGGAGAATAAAGTTCAATTTAAAATGTGTGCATTTTGTTTAAAGTAGACTACTGACATTTGTCAAACTCGTGGCAAAATATATCGAAATGTTTATCACTTGTGTCCACTCAATTATTGCTATTTCAAGATCTACACATGGGAGCTTTAAAGAATCCTACCACCTTCTGAGATGAATCTGTAGTTGTCCGCTTTCAAAAAAAGGTAGTTTTGGAGCATTTTCTACAGAATGTACAGAGATATGCAATTACATATCCACAACTGCACAAGTGTAAACCTGTTGTGTTGTAATGTAAAGCATTTTGTGTTGTAAATATACATGTGCCCTGCAAACCCACAATTCCCATCATTATTCAATCAAGTGACTCTATGGACAGATTTATTCCAAGTGTTCCAGTTAAAGACAGGATTCAATGTTCTACTAAATACTATACATGCATCCGCTGTCCGGGAATACATAATTATTGCATAATCGTCACAAATTTGGTGAAGATCCACCTGGGGAATGGAACATCTACTGGAAAATGTAAAAGCAAAGCACTCCGAATAAGTTTTCACTAACCCTAATCTATATATGCATAGCAGTTTTCACAATACATGCACAATCTTCCTTGTACACTAACTAACCGTTAAAGACACATGGTGTCACAGTTTGAAATTTCATGTCTGTTACGTTTCGTCATTTTTGCAGACTTTCATTATCTTAAATCCAATTATATTGATGAAATTTCAGACAATTCTGTGCAGCCACTCTGGAAAAGTCGAAAATAAGCTAACTCAGAAGTATTCGTAAAAGAATAGCAAAAATTGCAGCACAACCTTGTGGCCAAAATTCGAACCACATGACCCCATATGCAATATCAAAGCAACTGGTCCAGTACTTCTGGAGACCATTTTTTTTTTTTTTTTTTATCTTTGAAAATTCATTAAAAATGGGCAAATAATCACACCATTATCTCCTTCACAAAATTGGTGTGAGGTACATCTGTGTTTAAAATAAAGCATTCCATGCAATGATTTTGAGAAGTTCAGTCTACTGGACAGACAGACGCAAACTGATTTTTGGAGCTGTGCTGACTTGTAGATCATTTAATCCTGGGTTAGGTAAAAATGGTGATGGGCTTGAGGATAAGTGCTGTGTGATCATGCAAATCCGTAAGGCTTTTATTCTGCATTAGATTTCAAGTCCTGAATATGGCCACAAATTATTTGGTCCAGGTACTCTGCGGCACATGCTCTGCTTCAGGAAATGTTTACACACATGAGAAAAAAATGCAGTGTTTTTACATTGATTTTATTGTTATTTTTGTGACTATTTACATGATATACAAAAAGTCATGATGAAAAGATATTGCACAAATATAAAGCAGGAGAAGCAGGAATGTTTGTCCCTCACTGACATCCGCATGAACGTTTTCATTTTATGCAGGTGAGGTCTTGTCTTCATATTTATTTTACTAAAAAAAAAAAAAAAAAAAAAAAACATTTGCTTGTCCTGCTTATAACCAAATTGCCCAATCCATGCTACCATGTATCACGGCATTGACATAACCAGGAAAGAGCAAATATTGCATTGGATACAAAATTGGGTTTTCTTGCCCACACACCCTTGTCACACATGATCTTCAATTAAGGGGGTGTGTTTCAAAATCTTATCCCAGGTACTCCTGCATGACTGGCTAACTAACAGTTGAAAAATGACAATATACAACAAGTATTCTACTACAGTGCTCCCCCTCTTGACAGGCTCTCTGAGGAGAGGCTATTCCCTCCTATAAGACTATAAGACTGCTACTCGGTGCAGCAAGTGTAGCCTTTACATTATACCCTCTCCCCCCCCCCCCCCCCCCCCCCATGACAGGCCATCCCACTAGCTTACTGGTACAAGGCCACATTTGCAATGCATTTGGGGTGGCCTCTTCAGAGGGAAGCACTGCACCTGCCCAATGGATTGCCTGCCACCATCAGCCAGCTGACAATGGGTTATCTGCCACCCTCATCCACCTGACAATGGGTTGCCTGCCACCATCACCCACCTGACAATGAGCTGCCTGCCACCTGACGATGGGTAGCCTGTCACCATCAGCCAGCTGACAGTGAGTTACCCGCCACCATCAGCCAGCTGACAATGGGTTGCCTGCCACCATCAACCAGCTGACAATGGGTTGCCTGCCACCATCAGCTGCTGAACCTGCCAATGCATATCAACAGGCCTTTTGTGACAAGTCAATTTACCAAAGTAATTTACTGTGTCCCCGGGAATGTGGCCACATATGACAGGTACATGTTTCATTTTATGACATTCGGGACAATCTGCTGGTATCATGTGACTGAATATTTGTCTCATGCATTTTGTTCTGGGTGACTGATCAAAATATCAATCCTAGCACCAAGCGGTCAGCAAAGGGTCACAATTCTACAAGTGACACTTAGGGATATAGCTGTGTGCATATACAGCAAAAGCTTTTTCGTAATGATCACAAACACATCTGTCGTTGTGGCTCTGTTTCAAGACCCGTTACCATAGTTCGCCCTTTAACTTGTGTGCCCTGTTGGTTTCTTTGAAATAAGTCAACGATAATTGGCTCGACAGTTTATCATACAAATTCTTCAACCTTTTCTTTAGGAATGTCTTTAAATTTTCTAAACGTGCTTCTCAAGCCTAGTAGCTGCTTGCAAACTTGACCAGTGGCATCCTCCACTTTGCCATGTACCAGGGGCAGAAGGCTGAGCAGAAGAAATGCACCGTTCTGCTGTATGGTCCTCTTCTGAAATAATACCAACATACAAGCACCATTAGGGTTTTGCTTATATTCTGAAGTGATGTTAGATTAGTTTCTATACGTAGTTATTGGTGAAAGATCTGTATGGCTTTTGTTACCATCAAGCTTTGTAGAAATGTAATTATGCTTTTGTGGCCATTGTGATTCCAAAGTTCTGGTGCATGTAAGTTGCATGTTTGTTTGTTTTGTTTTGCTTTGTTTTGTTTTGTTTTGTTTTGTTTGTTTTTTTCTTGAAGCTTATCTGTGATAAATTGTTAGAAAAATCTTCCAATTTCTAAGGGTCCATGTGTTTTTGTACCATATGTCACAGTTCCTGGCTGTTGACCACTGCAACTGACAATTCACATGTCCATGCAGCTTAACAGATAATCATGTAGTAGTTTCACAAACTGTTTACAATTTTACCTTTTTGCAATATGGAGTGACAAGAAAACATTAAAATTAAGTTTTATACTGGATATAACATATCTACAGTTTAGAAACACTAACTAGGATTTCATCAGCATAAAGGTAGTTTAATTTCAGTCTTACTCTGTAAAATATTGGCCACTTCAAAGAATATTTGAGTTTTAAGGCCTCTGCAAGAGGCCATGAAATACATGCATTCACCTTAAAAGACCTCTTTTTGCTGTGTTCATTTTAAATCAACTCACTTGACATGTTCGATCATTGTCCTTATCTTAACTCTTAATGCGGTGATTTAAGATGGAGTTAACAGCTTTCCTCAGGACACTTTGCGCACAAAGTGCCCCAAGGAAAGCTGTTGACTAAGACTACTTTTTGCTTTAGACCAGGTGGTATTTGAATGAAAGGTATCTTCATGAGGAATTTGAATCTTTTAACCATTATATATTTAACTGTAATGAGAAAACGACTATAGCCATGATTACCACTTTAAGGGTTGATTGTTAATGGAGGGTCAAGCAGTCCTGCCACATAGACATTTCTGTAATTAAACAGCAAGTACCCAACTTGTGGCTCGGCCCAAAAAGCAGAATCTCAACTGGCTTCACACAGACATAGACATTTCTGTAATTAAACAGCAAATACTCCACTTGTGGCTTTGTCCAAGGCGCAGGAGCTCAATTGGCTTCATACAAACATTTCATCACCTCAACTACGTATATCCAACTCCACCTATAAGTACTTACCTCTCTTGCAAATTCCCTGGACTGCAGAGATTTGTCAACATGTTTGAGTTGTGCATACAGGACATCAGATAGAGCCAGGGTGATGCTTTGATGCAGCTCTTGACAGTACACCTTTAAGATGTCATCACAGAAAGTCAGGTATGCCTTGGTGAAGTGTATGGTGTTGGCAGTCAGGTAGGTGAAACACTCATCTGCACAATAAAATTGATTCAGTTTTTTAACTGTTTCCCCCTCGGACAGCTTTCCTTGGCATGGGTTGGGTACTATAAGCATTTGACCCATGCAAAGGAAAACTGTTGACCTGGGTCATGTCACTGTGATGGGTCTCATCTGCAATTCTCGTTAAAGTTGTTTTTCATTTCTGCTGAAATCTGTCCGAAACATTAAAGCAGACAACTAGCAGCTGGTTTAAGGGTTAGACAGTGAACAGCATCTTAGTTTAAAACCTATAAACAATACACACCTTTCTTAATCCGGATGTAAACTGTAATTCATTGTAACCGGATTACAAAAATTTACTCTTCAAGCAACATTTAATTTCTTTCTCTTCTAATTGCAGTGTATTTACAACATGTACACCCATAGTACACAAGGAAAGACTTCTCCAACCAAATCCCTCCCCCCTCCCACAAAAAAAGCGTTCTCAAATCCAGCTTTGGGTTGATACCAATAGGCACCAACAATGGGCTGAGGTCTGATGAAAGTTTATAGACTGCCACTGCTCAAGCGATTGGGTGCAATTGTGAAAACTTTGACTGCATGTTACACACAGCTCCCATTCTGCGATGGCAGTCATATTTCGCAGATTAGCTGTTCTGCAACACTTGGCTACAGGAATTGAAACCATCATGATGATCCTACCCTTCTACTGGCATTGAACATCAGTCTGAAATGGAAGGATTTTTGCCTTTTCTTTTTTTTCTTTTTTTTTTTTTTAGTAACTGATTACAGAGTAACCAGTCAATGAGCAAACAAATCTTACTATCATGTGTAATTTTGGTGAGCAAAATGACAAAAACTTTTTAAAAGGTTGCTCATGAGGAAAAACACATTTGTGAAGTTGCAAAACTCTGAATCCTATAATGAAACTGTGCATGCATATGTCTAGCCAGTTTCATGGTTACTTCAATACATAGGACACCCAATATGATCTAATTACAGCCACATAAATGCACAACAAAGGAGTGAGCAGGTGGAATTGGCACAGGTGGCATTACTACACAGGCGTTTCCTGGTCATCATCCCCAGTTCTCTGTTGGAATTGATTTGTGCTCCAGTTGGCCAGACGTCTCCATAGTGGGTCTCCTGACTTAAGGGAGCTATGCCCAATGTTTGCATAGGAGACATGTTCATGACAGGCAATGAGAAATAAGCTTACCATATGTATAGTCATGTATACTGAGAATTCCCAAGTCAAACATTTCTTCCTCAAATTTTTCTGAACCTTCCTTATTTTGCCAATTTACAGGTCGCCATAGGTCCTCCTAAAAATGAAAATATGACTTTAATCATGAAACTAGTCATGATGCAGGAAAAATTAAGACTAACATTAAGACATGCACATTTTAACATGGAAGACCCAGTTACTTTGGTAAAAATTACCTCTTTATAATTTAAATGTTGTCAGAAATTAAGGTTCTCTCATTTGAAGGATGGAAGAAATAGAATACTAACCAGTACTACCTTTATTCAAAAGTGTTCTGACTTGGTCATATTTACATGTACTCTCCTATCATTAGCACAGAATAGATGTTCATCCACCTTGTGTTCATTCACCAGTATGTGTAGCTCTCCAGATACACAATGCAGATGGATTTTACCTAGCACCACACAGTATGTCAATCATAGGCTCAAAAAGCTACAAAGAATTAAAGCTACAGTAAAACCTGTTTTGAAAGACCACCCCCAAGGGATGACAAAATTGGGGTCTCTCAAAGCAGTACTATACTTTTAACCTTGAACCCAACACAGCAATCAGCATTTTTCTCCACCTGTGCTTCCCAGACAATTTTAGAAAGTTGCAGTTAAGTCATTTTCTTACTACTGCAAGGTCCTCATCGATTTGTTTCAAATTTTGGGACATAATCACCAAGCTAGTTGTATGTTCAAGGAAATATCCAGCTGCCCATCCACTACACTGATCTTAAATCCTTCCACCGCACCACTCACTGGAACCAAGACTCCATCCCCAGTTTCTGTTGGGTGCTTTAGCCAATGAAAGCTGTTGATGCAGCATGTTTATTTTGATACGTTTCACTTCTATTTTTTCATTCAAAAGGTTTTCCTTCTTGATGAAATTGAGTAAAGTGACGAGAGGACTGTGATTTCCCACACTCAGCTGACTTTGCATGCATACAGTGGTAATTGCCAGCTGAAGGGTAATCCTGTATTTATGTGCATATGTCTAATGAACAATTAAATTTTGACCTTGACCACTGAAGGCCTAAGTTAAATATCACTGCAATCAAAGTCAAGCTCAAATGAACCTGTCTTCCTTTGTGGGATATGTGGTGGGAAGGTACATAGTTTATTAAAATTTGCTAAAACTGCTATGAGATTCAGGAATAAGGTCACGCAGTCACTTGTGAGCTGTGATGTGAGCTGATCTACATACCTATGTATAGTGGTCCCTCTTTAGAGAGACCACCCCACTGCCATCCAAGAGGTGGTAACATAAAGCAGGTAGTCTTCCAAAGGAGGTTTGACTTCTGCACCACCAGCCCACCAACTAACCACTACTTTGAATTCCCATCCATAATTTACATTTAAATGATTGTAAACTTATTAGACCCCACTCCACCTTGCTTTATTGGTATTGTAAACATAGTTTGAATTTGTAAACTGGTTTTGACAAAAGAGGTAAATTTTCATTAGAAGGTGCTTTTGCACAGTGAAAATGGTCACAAGAGGCACATGGTCTCCCAAGAGAAGCATCTTTCAAAAGGACTACTGTTCATACATTACACAAGTTCACCTATGTACAATAACACCTATGTTTAGCATGTTGACATACTCTCATATTCCCTAATAGGTAACTGCATAATTTCAAAAAATTGTTCACAATCAGGAAATGGTAGCCGTGCCACCTTGTGAACAGCTTTGATAGGAATGGTCCTTCAACAATCTTGGTTGATACCACGTCAAAGTACATTCCAACCAGGTTTAAGAAGAATCTAGCATGAAAAAAATACCAAAACACAACCATATATATATATATATATATATATATATATATATATATATATATATATATATATATATATATATATATATATATATACATATATATATATATATAGACATAATGCAGAAACAAATTGTAGCACCACCTGCTGAATTAGTGGTAACCAGAATCTCCCAAGGCCATTCTTAAACAATTAGAGAAGCCTTGCGGAACACTGTTCCAGATTATCCTAGAAAAATTAACAACAAAAATAAATAAAAGTCACTAAAGCATGACCAAATTGTTAAGAGTCCCATCCTCGACAGCAAATTTCCTTAGAATCTGGCTAATGGTTTCAAGAAAGAACTTGAAAATGTGAATTGCTGGTGAAGAATGGGTGGAGGACATAAACTCAGATGACTGACATGTAAGCTGTGCTATAATGCATCAAAGCAGACAACACTTTACATCTAGCCATTTGGACCCCTTTAAGAGGGGTTCAAGAGTATCTGCCCAGTTTTTTTTAACTCATGTACTCACAGATGCCCTGTGTTTGACTGCATCAAGCTGCAGCTCTCGATTTGCCTGTGTCACTTTCTCCAGTTCTGGTATCAGCAAGTTGTTGAAAGCAAATGTCAATTCAAGGCCAATCTCGATCAGCTGCAATCATAGCATAAACATTTGGAACAGTCATTTCCTTTAATGGTACCAGCTAATTCACTTTAGAATACACCAGGGAGAAAGTTGCACAGTTCACACCTTTCACAAATTTCCTTCATGGCTTTCAAAAAAAAAACAAACAAACAAAAAACTTTTTTAAAATGTTTACTTTTAACTTTAGACTGATTTACAGAGCAAAATTATGATTTGAGATGTATGATCAGATTGAAGTAGGACTTTTTTTTATATCCAATAGTCCTGATACATGTACATCTGCTTTATAGTATCACAGGATACAGTATATCATGCATGTGATACTGCAGTCACAATTTTTTTTTTTTTGTTCTGAGATAGTCAAATCAAGAATAGCTGAATTGGCATTTTTTATGTAAAAGTTGAATCAAATTAAATCACTATGGGAAAATAAACTTAAACGATTGTTTTGGATGCATTGTAGGGAAAGTAACTGCTTGGAAATATAAGTACATTGTAAATGATTACAATAAAAATGGCTCTAGCACCACATACAGTAGTTGACAGTTTTCTGTGTTTGTCACATACAGTAGTTGATTGTGTTCTGTGTGTGCCCCATACCTGATCACAGTATTTCCTGGCTTCAGCCACGCTCTCAGTCACAGTGGCCAGGGTGGCTTTACTGCCAAACACTTGTTTGCAGAGCATGTCTACAAAGCCCTTCAGCTCACTTTTGGCCCACACCACAAATGCTGCCAAAACAAGATGATTCAATGAGAATATCTGTAGCTGTAGCTTTAATGCAAAGAGTTTAGAGTGGCACAAAATGGCATATGAATAAATCTGTAGTACTGTAAATACTGGTAACTCTGGTAGATCTACATGTAGATGTACATAGCTATGACCATAGTCACTACAGCTGACCCAGAAATATAAACCCCAAAACAAGTCTTAATCAGCACTGGGCTCATATTAAGCTGCCACTTGGACTGAGGTAGATGAGCAGAGCTGACTTAAATGATTATAACTACCTCAGTTACTTGACCTGTGGCCCTAGTTTTACAATAAAGTGGCAGCAACACACGGTGGCCAACACAACAAGAAGGCTACCCCCAGGTGATCTTGTGTGCAATATCAATTTAAAGCTATCGGCCAAGCAGTTCTTAAGTAATTTTTATTTGAAAAAAATAAGAACTTTGAATCAAAAGGGCAAATTGTTGCATCATGTCCTTTGCAAATTTGGTCATGCAAGCCTAGAGACCACCTGTGTGTAAAATCAAAACAGTGCAAGAAACAGTTTTCGAGAAATAATTTATTCTCACAGACTGATAGATCAGTGACTGACCCCAACAGATTTTATGAGCTCTGCTGACAAGGCAGCAGAGCTAAAGACTTAAGGAAACCTGAGATGGACCTTCATACAAGCAATGGACCTCATGTTGCCCAACTAAACACATGTGCTGTGGTGCTATACATGTACTAGCTTGATCCCATAGGGTATTGGGGAGGTCATAAAGGGATACTGATTGAGATACTCTCCCCCCCAAGGGCTGGCCGCATGAGAAGATTACTGAAACATTTCAGGGACATGTACATATAATGTCAATACATGTTTGATCCAACTTAAGTTGTGTACATGTATGTTTCAATTTTTATATACCCATACCAGGTGCACATACAGTACCAGTGGTACACAGTACACGAATATCGTCGTCAAGTCATACCTGAATAGCAACCATAGTGTTGTGGGAAGGCTTTGATAAATTCTTTGCCAGTCTCATGTATGCTTGTAAAGAACACGGCACAAACTCGTTTGATATACAAGGTGGTAGCGCCCTCTATTTTCAACTGTCTCAGGTTATATTTGATGATGGCACTTCTATTATTGAGGAACAAGTCACACGCCTGCAACATTCAAGGATATTTATGCATATAGTATTGTGGCTGACCCTAGCCTTAGGCACCCAGAACATCAATGGTCCAACAGGAATGCTACACATGTACAAGTTACAAAAATTACAAGAAATCTCACAGGGAATTGAGGTTAACCAGTATTTGTGAAAATCCATCTACATGTTTATGAACTTGTTTTCAAGAATAAATCGGAGCCTTTGAGGCATAAATTTATTTTAAGTCATTTTTTTTTCGTGGAATGAAACAAATTTAACAAGGACTATTTATGTATTGTGCATATCCAACCTCAAACACCACAAAATACACATATAACTTAAAAGTACTGTAAAGAAAAAGCTTATATGCATCCAATTATACTGTTTCAGGAAAGACTGTTTTTAGCTTATGTTACAGCATGGAACAATAGTGACTGAAATTATCATCAAGTGACTCCCTGTTTCCCACGAATAACAGAGTGGCATAGTCAACGAATCATAGGCTTGGTAAGGTTTTTCCATACCTGTGCAGATCTACCCATCCGTACTAACTGGGTGACAGCGCGGCGAGCTGCCCGAGGTCCACCTCGCAGTGACCTTTCTGGGGATACTTGTAGCTCATGCATTAACACCTCTGTCAGCTGTTTGATCCGATGGTCTATTCTTGCTCTGAAGTCACCAAGATATGACAGACATATTCAACATTCACAAGTTGGGGGGGGGGGGGGGGGGTGTCCCTGGTAGGCTTGTACAAATAGTAATTTTGCCCTTACACCAGATACGGAAAACAAGAAAATGTACAAATAATGGTTCGTATTAAGTACAGACAGTAAAAGGGCTTCCAGTACGTAAGTACAGCAAATAAAAATGGCCAGTGAGCCAGTATGGAAAACCCCTTACTCTCCCCCAGTTTATTACATACATAGCCAATACAATGTATGTTGTGCTTTGGCTGCATCAGGTACATGGACACAGCAACTTATACATCCACAAAGGGAAAACAAGTACTAAACCTGAGAAATGTAACACAGTGATTTTTCTTTCTTTAGTTTAATATGTAGATGTACAAGTTCTGCTGGGTGTTATCTCACGAATGCTTACCTATATTCCTTTACTGCAGCAGACTTTGGACATCCTTGTAAAAATTCATTTACTGAAAAATATTTTAAAATATGTACATGTAAGCATGTATCAGTTTTTGACACTTGACTCTGCAAATTGTTCATTCCATGAAAATATCATCTATCTCACATAAGCTATTCTTTAGGCAAATCTGAAGCTTGGGTCCCATAATGAGCAAATAATTGAAATATTTCAATTTGAATGAGAAGGGGTAAATCATCCTAATGTATTTGGTGGTACAAGTGCAGTCAAGACGCTTACACCATCCCATATCAATTGCTGTGCAAACAAACAAAAAAACTGATTTGATTTATCTGTGCCATACATGAAATCATTTTAATTTTAAAAGTTTCACATGACTTTGTCTTTTTATAAAGTCCTTTCAGTCCTAAACTTCTCAACATTATGCATTTGCCAAGGTTATTTCTCATTTTGGGAATGTGTGCATAAAATTTGAATGTCATGTTATATTGTTGTTAGCAGTCGCCTCATGGCTACTCTCAGGCGCCATCATTTCTACACACAAAGTATGGCATTTCTATCAAACTGTGCAACTCCACAGAAATCTACTCATTCAAAAAGGTCACTTTCTTGTAACCTTACCCCGGCCTTACAACATGGAAACCACAGACCACAAAAGTAGGAGACTGGATACAAACTGTGAACTTACTTCACCAAACAGTTATATCAATACTGGATATTTGAAACTGCATGCATTAATGATCATTTTCACTATTCTCATGCTCAAGTTCCAACTGTCTAATTATAAAGTTTTAAAATGTTCCCATCATACAAATACATCCAGTAATAACAGGCAAAATTCTATGCTTATAATACTCAAAAAAGATCAAGATTAAGTGACAGTTTTCTCAGAAAATGTACATGTATACCTTTCTCCACCAAATCTACTGCGCCCTCGAAGTCCCGCTGAGCTATGCAGACATCCAGGTCTTCTGGCAGTTCCTGCAGCCAATCAGCATGCAGCATGTCAGTTTCTGTCAGCATAGGCGTCATCACCTCTGGCTCTTCTTCCTCCTCTGCAAAAGCTGCAAAATACAGGGGTGTGTAAGGTGTTTGTTCAGCAATGTACTTTGTGTCTTTATCCAGCATCGAGAGCAGGGTCTGTAATGTAGGCCTACATCTTGTTATCCCTCGTGGACATATAAGGCACTTTCCAAATGGTTAAATAGATACTTTGCATTGTTTTGAAATGTTTGGAATCAGAAAATGGGAGGGTTGTGACGAGGGAAGGAAAACTTACAAGGAATAATATTGTATTCAGTACTGCCTGCTGTTCCTAACTCCAGGACTAGCCAGCCACCCTGGTCTTGATGACCAGTTTTGAAATGCAGGGACGGTTCTCCTATGACCAATGACCTGACACAAGGTCCATCTGTAGACTGTGACTGTGACTGTGAAGATAATCAGTCAATGGACGATAGAAAGGGGTTAAAAGAACTGAAATCTAACCAATATATAGTGATTAAACCAGCAGATAAGACACAAGTGACTTCATTAGAAGGTTCGAGTCACTCGGCCCTCTGCCAGAAAATTCCCTCCTGGAAACTTCTGATGTCAACGAAGATCATTCTTCTGGTGATAGCAGTGGGGGGTGGGGCAAAAAAAATATGCCCCCTTCAAAGAATGACTTCTTCTTGAAGTGTTATTTTGTAATCAGATAAGTTGATGATGGACATGGTGACATTGGTCAATGGTTTTGTCCTCGTCCGTACAATCTTCCTCCATTGTTTCCTTTCATGGAACCTGCAGCCCATTTCTGTGTTCTACAGGATTGGCATTGGGTTTCTTCTGCTGCTTTTTACTTTGCTCTACATGTAGAGGAGGCTCCATCCTATACCTAGAACCAGTTGGTTGTGTTTTTCTTATGTTATAGTTTGCTACCACTTAAAAGGATCTGCTATTGTATGCAACCACTTAAAAGGGCCCACTGTCCTATGCAACCACTTTTGGCTGGCAGAAAGGGTGGACATAAGCAACAAGCACTACTGTATTGTCACTCAGTCCTTTGCAGCTCTTTACTCTTACTGCTCTTATTAATGACTAACACCATATTCACTTTCTCCGTGTCTTAGGAAAACGAAATAATGCAAAAATATTGTGACTAAAATGTCACTGTCCCCATCAGCTAGGAAGTACTAGTGTTAAAATGTAATTAACAACGTGTAACTCAAATTTGGGGCTAATGGGCATTTAAATCGACATCTACATTCACTCAGCACCGTGGACACCAGCAACTTCCATCTCTTGCTGATAAATGTACTCACGATTGTTGGAATCCAAGGAGAATGTGCTGACACGTGACACAGTGCTGAACCTGGTGGACAGTCTCTCAGCCTCCTTCCTCTGTGTGTCAGCAGCTGCTTTCTTCTTCTTCGTTTCCTCAAGAATATCCAACCATTGTCTCTAAAAAAAAGATGTTTTTAAACCACAGTGGATTCCCCATTCAAAGTGCAATTAGCTTTCAAAGAGCCTCATCAAGAATTTCCTGAAAATCAACAACAGAACGAACTGACTATTGATCCCTTACAATCTTCATGGGCACAGACGGTGAAGCCTCTGGCAGGGTTTTCATCAATGGTCAAGATTTCTGACCAACTGTTTTGGAAAGTGAATTAAATCCAATTTTGTTTCAGTCATACAAGCACCACATATTTAGCAAGTCAGAACCCCAATGATGAGGCTGCTACACAAATCACTGTTTATGACTTACAAACTTTCACATAAACCTGGTGCAGAATTTTAATGTCTTTGATCTATCCAATGAACATGTCCTCAGGTTTCCACGTAATCCTTGCAAATGTATGCCTTCCATACTAAGAATGTAAGCTTCATTAAGTTTCACATTTGTGCTGTTTTCATTTACCTCTAAATGGTTGTATCTTACCCTTTCAAATTAATACCATTGAGCAAAATCCACACACTTTGCCATAATCAATCTTGGCTTCAGTTTTCAAAATGATAAAAATACAAGACAATTACAGTGGTGCTAAAGACTTTGTGCAGTGGTAAGCCTGACCATTTCCAATATGATGTATTCACATTTAAGCGCGGTCTTCCTCTAACACCTATTGAGCAAAAGAGGGAGCCACCTGCATCAGGGCAGATCCATGTATTTAGCATGGTCAAAACTACTTTTTCAATAAAATAAACAACACGAACACAGAATAATCTTAATAAAATGTTTTAACATATATTTGAAACATAATGGATGCCTAAATTGATTAGAAATGAGCTCTCTTTCGGTTGAAAAGGTGTTATTTACAGATGTTTATGTAGTATATAATACAGATCTGCCCTGATCATGGTGGAAGCATCAGTCTGTTGCCCTGGCAACACAGGAAGTGAGCAGGCTTGCAGTTAAATATGAATGTCTCCTATTGAAGGATTGTCATCAGAGGCAGTTAGGAATGGCTATATGCCGCCTATACATGTATAGCAACAGGTAAATGTTACTAACTGACATTAGATGAAAGTCATAGATGACACACAAAACAATGCATGGCAAACCTACCAGTCCAACCATCCAGGTGGGTGTGTTGTCGTGATGTTTGGAAATCTCTGGCACATCAGGTGAATTATTTGCCACTCTGGATTACTAAGGAGAGGACAGTGGAAAGGCAACTATCTCCCATATCCTTAGCATGTCCATAACACACTAATCTGAAGGGGGGAGTGGGGTAGGTTCTAATTTGTTTATAATTAAAATATGACACCCATTGGTCCAATTTTCTCCCCCCCCCTTTTAGCCAAGCAAGGGGACAAATGTACATACCAAAGTTCATTGAAATCTGACCATGTGAAGGGAATCAAATAACATTTAAAACATATTTATTTTCATTTTGCTCAAAATTTAATATTGGTAAGGAGGCATGTGTCAGAAAAAGAGCACAAAACAACAACCATGCCACCCTGAAAACAAGCCCGGACAGAGTTTTAAAAAGAAAGAGGAAAAGCTGGGCATGTTTGGAGTTTTGAAAAAAAAAAAAAGCGTGTACCCTCATTTCCACATTTTAGGAATCCTGGGGTGATGACAAGATTTTTTGAAAAAATACACCTTGACCTTTGACCTGGGTCACTGACCCTATGACTGAGTTCTACATACATGTAGGTCACCTGGCACTTTCTGTCTTTGTTGGTTTTGTATAAAGGGTTAAACACATCGTGGTCAGTGTCATTTTAGCAGATTCTGTCAGTCAAAAATCTCTGGACATCCTGACGACATGGCAATACTGAAGGAACGACTCTCCACAAGTACTGCTCAGTGAAGGCAAAAGTATATGCCAAAACAGTTACACCATACTGGTAAGAAATTCTCTGGCTTACAGTATTTCAAGTACCAGCTTACACATGGACTGACATGAAGTTATGGTGGCACAGATAAGCACGAACTTTAGTTTGCAAAATATTGGAGAAAATACCTTCTTTAAGCTAATTAGTTATGCTGAATTTTTCTTACACAGGAAGCCACTGATCAGCTGCAAAAGTGGACAGTGACACACCTTGCAACCAGCAGGGGTGATCAGTGGATGGTTTGAGAAAGTTTGACACTGCACAATTTTGTATTGATCCCAATAACCAAAGATTTCATTTCATTGGAGTGCAAATAACTGACATACATCTCTTCCCTGCCCTTACCTTGGCTTTTGGATTCTCTGCCTGGTACATTCTGGTATCAGGAAACATCAGGATCTTGAATGCATTCTTGCACTGACCTACGTCTCTGGCATTGACCACTGCCAGATTGTCCAATTCATACAGTGACTGGAAACGATATTTTACAGGACCACGCCTGAAACCAATAAAAAAAAAGAAAACTATTCAGTAAACTGTTACATGAATTTTTTTACCAAACCTCATAAGTTTACATGAGGAACACAAGTCCTGGAAAATTTTAACAGCAAAACATTTCCTATAATGTGCAATTGGACTCTTAATTTCAATATTATCTGTTCTGCCCTGGAAGCCTAATCACTTTGACACAAGCATAGTATCACAGCAGGAAGAAAGTCTGGCTGATTGAAATGAAAGGAGTTAATTTGTGGGAAAAGATAACAATCTGTCTATCAGCGTATCTGCAGATGAGTGGTCATAAGGAACAACCCTTGAGTTTGGACAATAGAGCTGCTAGGGACTGAGAAAACCAGGTGATGAGTTCAGCACGATAATCTATCACTCCTCCCCCCACCCCTTCTGCATTCCCAATTGTACATCCATTGTCTAATAAATAATTCCTACAATAACTGTATACTGCACATACAATTTTTATTCCAGCATGCTGCAAAATCTGTAGCATATGAAGTTTCAAGCTGGCTAAAGACTCAAATGCTTACCAGGTTACCGTCACCATACTCAGACTTGCCACTCAGATAAGATAATAAGACAGTAAAGGTGAGCCCGTCTTATAATAAGGACAGATCCAGTATTATTTCAATGTAAATACTGGTAAGTCTTATAATAAGGACAGATCCAGTGTTATTTTAATGTAAATACTGGTAAGTCTTATAATAAAGACAGATCCAGTATTATTTCTATGTAAATATGGTAAGTCTTATAATAAAGACAGATCCAGTATTATTTCAAAGTAAATACCAGTAAGTCTTATAATAAAGACAGATCCAGTGTTATTTCAATGTAAATACTGGTCTTACAATAAGGACTCATCCAGTGTTGTTTCAATGTAAATACTGGTAAGTCTTATAATAAAGACAGATCCAGTGTTATTTCAATGTAAATACTGGTAAGTCTTATAATAAAGTTTGATCCAGTGTTATTTCAGTGTAAATACATGTACTGGTAAGTCTCATACTAAAGCCAGATCTAGTGTTATTTCAATGTAAATACTGGTAGGTCTTGTAATAAAGTTAAATCCACAGTTATTTCAGTGTAACCTTACGGTAGCCTCACCTGTGTGGTAACCAGGTGGCAATCATCAGACTGTCACTCAGCAGGAAAGCATGAACTTTCTGAACCTGGAGAAAAGACTCTGGGTCCAGCTCAAACAGGTCATCATCATGGACCAGGTACCTTCCAGGCACTTCTGTTACATTCTGAAAGATACACATCCATACATAACACCATCAAATTTGATTTCGTTCCACTATCAATGTACCAATGTCATGAATATCATATTTCTTTTTAATAAACCACACTGTCAGCTACTTATTTTAACATGTTTAGTCCATGTTGGCTTTGTTGACACAAAACATTTGTTCAATACTATCCCATGTAATTAGAAAACCATCGACAGTCTCAAAAAAACAAACCATTCTATATAATGAGATGAATTTAATTTAAGATTAAACAGAGTTCAGTACATGCATACCATTGAGTGGTCTGGTATTAAAACGAAAACCTTTTCTACTCTGCATATTTAACTTACACTGGATGGAAAAGATTTCCAATACGGTGCATCTGATGTTGCTTTTCAATATATTGTACAATTGTTTATTACTGCATCAAAGATGTCTCTTAATTGTTTCATAGGGCCGAGACATAATATTGACTAAGTACTGTCTAACTCTTGACATACACGGTGAAAGTGCACTTCACTCTTCACTGTAGCAAGGTTAAAACAAATGACCTAGACATGTTAATTTTGATCATTTGATGTGTTGTTTCTGTGTGTAAATTACCAATGGTGGCTGGTGGAACATGCAAGCTTAAAATTAATGTGGTAAATTCCAAAGCCCCATAATGCAGCAAAAAGGCTGCATTGGTTTGCAACGTTCACAAACAAGTTGAACATTTACTTACTGAACAACCCTCAACTTTCTCCAGTAAAAAAGCTAAATTTTTCTGCATGTCATCTTCCTGGGTGGGCTGCTCTGGCTCTGTGGGCCCTTCAGCTGGTAACAATAAAATAAAATGCTCAACATTGCATTATTGGTGCTCCTTCCACTTGATAACTGGGAATTCAGACATGTTAACTGTGTTCATATGTGGTGCAGCTTCCAAACTATTTACATTGGATCACCCCCACAAGTGTATTCCCTGCCTCTAGACAATATTTGACACTGGAAACACATATTGCATCTCAATCATTTAATTATAAATAAGCAAGTGAAAATATACACATCTAATAGTTTGTACACTTCGTACTTTTAGTTTCTGTCTTTAAGTGCATATTATCATAACCATACAGCGATTCACAACAACCTTCAGAAATGTAACTCAGATGTACATGTAAAGAAATCTAGCAGCACGCCCCAACACCAAGATTTGCTATAGGCAAAGCTCCATAGCATGACCAAAATGGGTCAAGTATGTGTGTGCACAGTGTGGTGAATCACTTCCCTGCCAAGGGTATAATGATGGGTGTATTTATATCACAAAGTCCAATGTCCTGCAATAATACCACATCCTCCATACATGTAAACAGAAAACCATTAGCCAGAGCCTCTGCGTCAGCTCCTGCCACTCCCTTTTTTCTAGTTTAAAAATTCTGAAATTTTGGAGCATAATGTAATCTTTCAAAACACTGGCTATATAAGCCTAAAAGATAGCCATGTGTCTTCAGTGGGCAACCATTGGAACACATTCACATCCTCAATACCCAGATGTGTATGCCTCATAGCCAAGATAGCAGCAACTTGTCTCTACTTCATACAGCACCAAGACAACCCACGCAATAAAGGGAAAAACATTGCAGTTTGCAAATGGCAATAGAATAATAAAAAAAGCTCTGTACACAGGTACTTACTTGTAAATGCAAGACCTATAAAATATGTAAAGCAAATGTGTAACTCATTTATCTTTTGACAGAGAATATAGACTAAGAGGTATACACCTTACCCACACTATCAGCCCTCTCATTTCATATCTACTTAACTGAACTGGGGGTCTTGCTAAACCCTCTATACAAGCCCCCCCCCCCCAAAAAAAAACTAGTCTTTTCTTTTGTGTGTATATAGCAACACATATGGAGATATTCCCAATGTCTTTTTTTCTTTGTTTTTTTGGGGGGGGGTGTTTTGTTTTTAAGTGTAACAAGCTACTCGGCTGATCAATTTTGAATGTGGGAAGCCAATCAACTGGTCGTTTTTGAATGTGGCAAGCAATTACTTGATGTGGCAAGCTGATCAGCTGCTCTTTTTTCCCTTTGTAATAATAATAGCTTTATTTCAAGATGGCACACCATGTCATTAATAAAGATAAACCATAGCTGTAACATACGTTCATTATCTGCAGTAGCTTCAATGATGCAACTTATCTGTATCACTGCCATCAACAAACAAAATACTAAAACATACTGAACTCCTGAACGTAGACATTCAATCAGAAGTGCCACCAAACAGCTCTGAAGATCTATACCAAATGATCTTTACCTGTAACTGGGTTACAGCATGGTCACAGAGAGGTCGGTCTTGAACCAACTACCTTTGGCACCAACCATCCAGCCGAGAAATGGGAAACGCACATTCCATCTGCACCAAATACCCATTTTTAAAAAGATTGGTTCAACAGAGGCTGGTATGGGTGAACCCCTTAATTGATATGGCCTAGTTCATTATTTTGTAATCCAGCATAAATACTATGTTTGGAGTTGTCCCAGACTGGGGACTGTACATGTCAGTCCAGAAATATCAAAAGGAGCACAGAAAATGCATATGTTTTGTCGCCACACCTGGTCGGGTCTCGAACTGGCAACCTTCGGCACCAGCCACCTAGCCAAAAATGGGAAACACACATACCAACTGCACCAAACACCCATTCCTAAAAAGACTGGTTCAATGGAGGCTGGTATGCATGAATGCCATAATCGACAGGGCCCAGTTCATTGTATTTAATCCAGTACGAGGACCTTATTTGGAGCTGTCCCAGATTGGGTACTGTACATGTGTGAGTCCAGCATCATCAAAGGAACACAGAAACTGTACATGTACATGTTTGGTGACCACAGAATGGCCAGGTCTCAAACCAGCAACCTTTGACACCAAGCACCTGGATGACAATGGGAAAGGCATATACCAACTACATCTCATGCTAGTGTTGCTACCTATTAAAGGGAAAGGTTGCATATTACAATGAAACCCTGTCCACTTGGAATTCAGTGCTCCCGGATACTGTTGATATTCATACACAGCCACCTGGTCACATTCAACTGCTCTATGGGCAGTCAATTAGTTTACCTATAGATGCTACAGCATGACATGACAGGCAATGCAAAAACCACTGTTCTTAGACTAGGCATGGGGGCATCTGATGAAAGCTGTAATCTTCATGTGAATTCTTGGTCAATTTAAATAAAAATCAGGCCTGGCTTGGGATAAGTCAATGAAATACTTCTCGGCGTTACAATACCTTTGTCACTTGTAATGGACATTTCCATCATGGTTGTCATGATGCTCTTCTGGTCTGTCAGCATGTGACTCAGTTGATACATCTCTCCCTCCAGAACTGATTGTTGTGGTTAAGGGTACATAGATTATAACATGGTTGTGCCCATAAGCCTACATCACTGTCACAAGTGGTGAGCCTTTATCATGAAGGAACTGAGCACAGCAATATGAACATGTTAGACCACCAGCGAGTTTTGAAAACAAGAGGGCTGTAAAAGTCCCATGCTCAGCTGACCTTACATGCAAAGACTGAAGTGGTCCTACGATCTTCAGAATGTTATTAGTATTAAAAAATCCATAAACATGAGGATCATGACGATTATGTGCTCTAATGACTGGAATCGGCTGCTTCTGGAAGTGCAGACTTTACTGCTCTGTTACAAGAACTGTATTAGTGCTTAACAATAAGTAACCAAATATTTAAGAATACCAAGATATAAACCAATATTTCAGTTTGAACTTTCAAGGTTATTCAAAGTCCAAATTAACAAAACAAAATTTAAAAACAAACAAACAAACAAACAAAAATAATACAAAGGTATCTTCCTATTAATGTTTGGTTTAAACATATTTCATTCAAAAACAATTGGCTGACAGGCTCATCACCCTATATCAGGGCCTCTTGTAATGTTAATGTTTGAAAGTAATCACCCATTACCAAGATTTAGGCCAGTGTGTCAGATATGCTGAGTCAGCAAAATGCTTCAGTTCTACTAAACATTAAGTATGCATACCCCTGTCAGAAAATGCAGAATTATTGCATCATCTTCTTCACAACTTTGGTGATGTTCCACCTGGGCAACATCTATGTATAAAAGCAACTTATCCCATTCAACAGTTATGACATTATTGCAATACATGCACTGTACTATTGCTGTACATATACCTGTATAGTTTTAGCACTTACTAACAAATGGGCCCCTTAATTCATCAAAACTTCACATAATCCAATCGTTTCTGCATACTCTCATTATCTTTAATTGCATTACTTTCTCATAAAATTCCACGCAATTCTGTTCAACCACTCTCCAGAAGAAGTCTAAATAGCCTGCACTGTTACAAATTTATTTAAAAAATAGGAAAAGAAATATAGCACCACCTGGTGCCAAAATGTGAACTACACAACTTCAAGTAACCTTGCATGTACACCCGTAATATCAAAGCAAGTGGCCAAGCAGTTCATAAGAAATTTTGACTCTTTTTTTTTTTCAACATAAAAAGTATACCATATTCATAATATTTCACCAAAAAGATACTGGAGATTTCCTTTGCAGTTTCAATGAACTGAGAATAGTTTTTGTAGACATTCTTCTTGAGTTCCACTGCTGTGTTCTCAGCAAGAGTCTGCACCGAACCTCTGACCTCCAGTAGTGCATCTTTGCCTCCTTCCCCTTGTGACTGCTTGTTGACAACTGAAGCAAGAGAAGAAACACAATTACAAGTATACATGAATTTTTCAAAACACCTAACATTAAAGTCACCAATGATAAAAATCACAATAAGACGTACATGTGGAATATTGTGTGGGCAACCAAGCAACTTTCATCAATGCATCCATATGGTTTCCTTAAATTCCACTTCTTGTGTTGAACAAAGGTGATGAAATGGTAACTCTGTGTGAGTTGTCAATTTGCCAGACTTTTCAATGAACATAGTATATTTCTATCCCTAACTCTGTGTAGGACTGAGTTATTAATTTACAACAATTTTCAATCATTAATAAACATGTATACTTCTATCATTATGCTAGGAGTTGCCAATGATTGATTTGTACAGGATATTTCTATCATGATGCTCATTTTAAAGATAAATTGATTCCTGCACTGTCCAAACATCAGGTGAAATGTCTGAGTGTGGCAAAAGGCAAAGAAGTGTGTATAGAAAGAAGGAGGTGCACAACAAAAAAGTCAATTGGACAAAATGTTGTCTCGACAAAAGGTTCATAGAACAAAAAGTTGAATGGAGAAAAGGTTGAAATGACAAAAAGTCGACTGTAGTTTTTCACACTATCAATTCTTGGATCCGTCAACGCGTCATAAGCTGCTTATCAGCTGACTGCTGTTGTTATGCAAATGAGCGGGCCCTGTGAAAACACGTTCCACATCGCATACAGTCCCATGTAAAATTAGACATTTTTATCCAAAATTATATCCATGTTGTCGACTGCAAATCAACAAAATAACTCTGAAGGCAGCATCATTTTGCCGAATTCTGCTACTGAATAAAAAATTGGAGCGATTTTGACGATCATAAAATGGGGTTTTAGCGCTGGTTTTCGGGTAACGCTTAGCATACATTGAATGGGTATCCACAGACGCTTTCAGGGAGATTCACCGAGTAACGCGGGCATGTAAACTAAGATTCCCGGATGTGCGCATCCGAGAATAGAAGCACAATAAAGTTGTTTGCTCCCAATGACTTCCCGCATTTTATGTTCTTGTAAACTTACAATATGGGCGAATCACAGGGAATCGCACCTGCAAGTTTTATTTACATGCATAACATTACAAACACGGTAAGTGATGGACATTTTCAGATGAACCACATCGATTACATGATATAAGATTTCCATAAACATATTTATTTTCTCTGGATTGCCTAATAGTATACAGACACTAATCTGAGGCTCTCCAGTACATCTAAGGAAGCACAGGAATATATACAATATACACTGGACGAGAACAGAAGACTAAATTCACAGCTTGTATGGGAATAATACAATTGATGCCAAATAATGGAGACATAATTAAATCATACACCAAATTAGGAAATAAAACATCTAGATTCTGATATGAATGTATGCACAGCATAAAGGTGAATACATTACCGGTGTCTAGCAAATCCTCACTACCTTTTAACAGAATATTTAATAAAATATAACTAGAGCACTGAGCTATTAAAGTCGCATTTACACCTTGAGCCAGTAAGTGACACGCAGTGTTCAGTAGACGGACCCTTTGCACAGTGAACTTGGGGCAGAACAAAAGGTAATGTTCCGTATCGTCAGTAGGATGAGACCATGCACACATTGAGGCTAGAAAGATATTGACATGATATAGATGGGCATTTAAAACAGAGAAGTTAAGACGTAGCTGCGTGTGGCATACGTTTAGGAAACGACTTCCACGTTTAAAGTATGAGGGCTTTATGTCAACATTTAAGAGCAATAGATTTAATACTTTCAGTCCATTTAGTGAACTGAGGTGTTCCAGCTGACCTACCTGTTTTGTTACAACTGACAATAAATCTACAGCTCAGCCTGTTCAGAGCATGAAAACCACGACATGCATGCATTTACATCTGAGAGGCCTTGTGCATCGATGGTATTTTTGCTATTGGACTAATACCTAAGGTCCAAATTAGCTAGTACCATCTGTAGCCGCTAAAGCACCAGGGTCATTTCCTGGTGCACCTTGCGGCAGGTTAGGTCGTTTCAATATAGCAGCCATATTGCGCCAGGGGTTAAAGTACAGGGAAATGACATAGCAAAGTTGATCGTTATTTTCCAACATACGACGGAAGTATTTACAAACTACAATGGCAGTCTACAATTGCAAAGTTCTTGACTGTAAGCCAGACACAAGAAAACTGGGTAAATTGGATAAATACCCCTGGATGCAAGGGGTAGCTTTCCATGGTTTTGCTCCAAAGAAACACAGAAACGACGGGAGTGGTTCAATATGGTGAAAAGACCAGAAGATTATGAACCACCAGGCAAATTTGACAGAATTTGTTCGAGACATTTTGTTGGGGGTAAAGGTCCGACACCAGAACACCCAGTGCGCACCTTATTTCCGTGTAACAACTGGACGATTGCAGAAAAACGCACAACAAACCGATGGCAGAACCATGTGAGACGGCCGAGGATTGAGTGACCTACCCAGCAACGGAGAAAGGCCAGTTGCTAAGTAGAGAGCAGGGGTGCAATCACTGCGTTGCAGCAGTAGCTCACAGTACTAGCTAATTTGGACCAAAGCTATTACCCACCCCCCTTTCCTGGTTCACTATGTGGCTGTTGCAGCAGAGCCTCCATTGCTGTTAAATCCAACTGTTGTATATGTTCTCCCTAGTTGTAAATGATCAGTGTGCCAGTCACTGTGGGCCACCATTCAGTGGCTCCCGCAAAGCTATGTGGAGTCATTGTGGGTGGGTACACGGTGCAATGAGCACTAAGGGCACATACATATAAAGGTACCACAATTTTTTATTCAAGATTTTTTATGGTCATGACAGCAAACTTTCATTTACTACTGCAATGAGTTTTGCTATTTGCTCACTCATTGTGTCAACTTTTGTTCAGTCCTGCTGCTTGCAGCATAGCGACAGACTTGGTTATATACTTAACCATCCCAGTCTTCATTTTTGTTATCTTTACCAGTTGTGCCATTACCCAACTGTCAGTGTCACGCAACCTCTGATAGACATGTTGCATGCCCAAACATAAGGTTGATTTTACATCTTTGCAACCACACACAGCATTCCCATTCTTTGTAATTTACATGTATTTTGTTATTATTGAATATGTGTCTTTTGTATACATGTTTTTTGTTGGGGCATTTGATTTGAAAACTTTCAGTATCGTATATGTATGTTACTGTGTTTACAGATTACTGTCCTGAACATCTATTCCATCTCAACCCTTTCCTGTATGTTCAAAATTCAGCTTCATGTATTGTATGAAACTATTTAGATGTTTATCTGTGTTTCTGTATAATTTTTGGAACCATGACATCCTTCTCACCTTCCTTCTGTACCAGCTAATTTTATCTCACAAAATTAGATGAAAACTTTCCTTTCTGATTAATATGATACTTATAATATTGAAGCATTATTGTTGTCTACTATTGACAAGCTTAATCACTGTATAGACGTTGGAAAACATCAGATGGTGTCTGTACTGCTCGTACCATTATCAGACTTACATTGCATATTGTTGTTAAAATGTATCAGTTAATTCAGTCTCTGACTAGCCCAGCACTGCGCAAAACCGGTTAGACTTTTCCAACATACAAACCAGCACACTTGCTTCAGCGGCACTCGCCTGGTTGAACATTGTTAAAAGGTAACTGTTACAATATGTGGCAGTGTTCTTATGTACACACCTCATGTTTATTTTCATGCTTTTTCGAAGTGCTCAGTATGTTGCAAGCAACCTTCATGTTAAGAATTGCAACACACAATATCATTCTGGATAAAGATTAGCACTTCATCATCCCAAAAGTTACAAAAGCTCATTTTAACTGATTTGAAGGTCTCAGGTAAGCTCCAATTCCAAGATTGGATCCAAGTTCTGCTGCCATGTCTTTTTCAATATGAACATGGAGCCAGCCAAATTTAAGTTCACATGATTGTTTTCAAGGTACATTTGATAAGTATTTGTTAATAGCTACCCAACTTGGGTACCTGCCATCAACAGTTCCAGAAATGCAACTATGAAAGCATCTCTGTGTGCCTTGAAAAATAAGCATAATTTGAAATGTTGAAACTTTGTGTGTGTGTGCACGCGCACGTGTTCAATACTTATCAAATATGACATACATGTATCAAATATACCTTGAAGTTGAACACCCAAGTCCCAAGCGGCAAGCCATGGGCAAGGCTTTCTTTCAATCTATTTTTTTTTTTTTTTTGCTGGCATTACGGTCACAGTTACCTCTGAAGGGAATCCTCAACGGAATCCCAAAGGTTAGCCTCGCTCGAAGAGGCCACGTCACACGACAGGCCCAAATAACCGATCATCTCCAACAGTAGATAATGCTGAAGGAGGCACATCAGCTCGGACGCATCCGGAGCTAAACAGAACCGCGACAGCACAGTCAGGTACTGCCAACTTGAATCAAGATCAGAAGGAAGAGAACCAAATCCCTCCCAAAGCTTTAAATAATTTTAGAGGTGCCAGGAGGGCACTACTGAGACTCGGGGAAAGCCCAAGCCCGTGTCTTTTTCTTCACACGCTGTATAGAGAGCCGCGACGTACCTGCCGAACTGTCATACAGGCCGAAAGTACCACAAGGCATTTTCCCCTCGAGATGATCTCTCATTGATTGGAAAGACAGTGCTTTTCAGGCAGAACTTAGGCAACTCACACTTTTACGTGATGTCCAACAGCAACAAGTTCAAGAGTTGGACACGGCGGCCAACAACGAACTGTCTAGTCTAAAATATTGCTATGGATCTGATTACGCAAACTTCAACAGGGCTAAGGATCTTCTTGGCACCCTAGTAGGAAAGGAAAAGAATGAGCTGATTCTACGACAGGAGAAGAAAATCTCCAGTCTACTTGAAGAAAAATCCAAGTTTGATAATGCAGACACAGACTATCTTTTTCTGCAGAACGGGCCGCAACGGAGCGAGACCTCTCCGTCTCGGACCCGGGTCCCTCCACAACAAGAGAGGCGCCGAACTTCACAACAACAACAACAACCGGACTCGAGGAAGCACCAATCCCAGTCCCGACCTCAACAACAGAGAGTGCAAAGAGACCAGCCCCCCCAGAGACAGGACAACAGACAGGGTCCTGCCCAACGGAAACGCCCGAGGAGCCGGTCACCCGCACAACAGTATCGACCCCCATCACAGAGGCGTTATCAGCAACCCCAATTATCGCTCACCACAAGTCAAACGCAGGCTCTCGCGAGTCTGTTAGAAACTTTGACGAACCAGCGTCAGGGCAACAGGACGCCAGGGGCCTCACAGAGAAGACCCCAGAACAACTACAGGCGCTAATAAACACGAACTACACCTCCAGTTCTACAAGTTGTGTTCCAAGTTCATTAAATATTTCAAGCAGTTGTCATTCGGATTTGTGGGATATTCTCCCCACCTTACAGTTACAGTTGGATTGCAAGACAAGTTTAGAACATTTAGTTGGACAAAATGAGGCCTTCAATAGCGAAGCCATTTGGGAAACAGAAGAGACTTTTACACTGGATTCCCCCTACAACCCACACCCCATGGGTCATTCTTGCTTGGTGGACCACTCTCCACAGGTGAGTAATTCCAACTTACTTTATTCTAACACTCACAGTCGTGAAGTAGAACTTATTCATCCTGATTGTGTGAACAACTCAAATAATACAGGGATACAAAATACATCTATACTTATCCCTGAAGATATGGTTGTAAATCTTTCAGACAATATTCTCTCTGAAGCACAAAAGAAGCTTTTAGGCAAGGGTTTATCCTTTTGCCCCACTCCGAGAGAACCAAACATGGGCAAAATTTTCCATGACACAGAAAGATTCTGTAGACAAATCAAACTGAAAGCCTTTTTTGAAACCAAGAAACTTGACACTGATAACCCAGATCATAGTGCCATGGATTCTTTAACGCAATCCAACACCAGTGAAAGGGATTCAAACGGACCATTTGAACACAAAAAGTTCAAACCACCCAGCACTTTCAACCCCAGTGAAATGCAATTGGCAGACCCTAATGTTGAGGCATTCTGCAGAACAGTGAAATATGAACTTGCACAGCACCGTCCACAAGTCCCACGTGTGGACAATTTAACAAAAGAAGAACGCCACGGTCTTAAATCACTTATGCAAAATCAAGAGATGGTGATAAAAAAAGCGGACAAAGGCTCAGCAGTAGTCATTCAGAACACTGGTGACTACATAGCAGAAGCCCTAAAACAATTATCCAATCGTGATCACTACCAGAAAGTAGGTGTTAACCTCACTTCTGTCCACAACAACAAGGTTGAATTGGCGTTACAAGAGATGGTAGACAATAAGTCAATCACAAAAGAAACAGCAGAGTTTCTTTACATCAAAGAGCCAAGAACTCTACTGAAAATACATAAAGGTATTTTACCACCACCAGGGCGTCCCATCTTGAGTGCAAATGAGTGCCCAACCGAAAGAATCTCAGGCTTTGTAGATTTTTTCCTCCGACCCCTGGTCCCACAAATACAAAGCTACATCAAAGACACCACAGATTTTATTAGGAAGATTGAATCACTTCCGCCCCTACCAGAAAATAGCCTTCTGGTCACTTTGGATGTAGCATCCCTGTACACAAACATCCCAATAGACGAGGGCTTAAGATGTGTAGCCTCCACTCAATTGGATAACAGAGACCGTGACGACAAGCCTGCAGTTTCTGAACTCATCAAGTTACTATGTTTGGTATTAACATGTAACAATTTTGAGTTCAATGGTGAGCATTATTTACAGATCAATGGGATGGCAATGGGGACACGGGTAGCCCCATCCTTTGCACAATTTTTATGGCTGACTTGGAGACAAAGAAACTATTAGCACACCCCACACAGCCACTAGTATGGTGGAGGTTCATAGATGACATTTTTTGCATCTGGACCCTCGGTGAAGAGCAACTCCATGACTTCATCGAACACATAAATTCATGCCATCCAAAAATTAAGTTTTCAGCAGAAATGTCAACGTCTGAAATTAATTTTTTGGACACTACGGTTAAGTTGGACCAGGATAATAAAGCGTACACCACCCTGTACACCAAGCCCACTGACACGCATACTTATTTGCATTACAGTTCAGCTCATCCAACCCACTGCAAAACTGGCGGCCCTTATAGTCAGTTACTTAGGGTAAAGCGTATATATCACTTCGAGGCAGACTTTGAGACAAACGCACTCAAAATCTTGAGATACTATGAACTGAGGGGATATCCATCCCAACAGCTCCAGGATACTCTCGTAAAAGTGAGGGGTATGAACTGGCAAATACTTCTCACTTCCTCTAATGAACAGACAATAGATCCAGATCAGGACAAGTTGTTCCTGATCACCGAATTCAACCCCAACCCCCCACCATTGAGAACTATTATACAGCGAAACTGGGGCACCCTGAAAGCCTCCAAACATGCTAACCACCTAGATGACACACAGGTCATCTTAGGTCACAGGAGAACCAAGAATATGAAAGATCTCCTAATGCGTTCCAGATTGCGGCATCCCAAGACCACCCCAGTGGCATCTATCTCAGGTATCACTGAACAGAACCCGTGCAACACTCTGACATGTCGTTACTGCCCAAAACTTGACGAGTCGGGTAGAGTAGTAAGCACAGTCACGGGGCATTCCTATTCAACACCAAAGGGTGGCACTTGTAAACACAATAACCTAGTCTATCTCCTCACTTGCTTGCATTGCAACAAACAGTATGTGGGACAGACCAAGCGCCCCCTGATGGACAGGTTACGAGAACATTTCTATTACATCAAGCATAAAGATGTAACTCAGCCCCTAGGTAGACATTTCCGCCTACCAGCACACACAGGAATCAATGTAAAGATTCAGATTCTGGAACACATATGTATTCCACCAGAGCTGTCCAGAACAGAGACGCTACGTTTAAAGAGGGAAAACCATTGGATCCACCAGCTTTGCACTATACAGAACCGTTTGGCCTCAATGTCATGGGTAGATAGGCACCCTTGCCTAGTATTATACCAAATTTTCATTTCCGTGTCTATCTATCCTAAGCAAATGACACCTGGCTACACCTGACAAGGTTAGCACCTGAAAACACTGTGAACCCCCTGTCAAGATAAGCTATCATTCGATACAGCTCTATACACTTGCAATGTGAGAGAATGTATGTTCATTCCCACATACATATTGACTAGAGACCGCCAGTCTCAGCCAAATACTACATGTGGCTTAGTAACCCCAAGTCACCCACATAACATGTCACCTGTGAAGGGCACGTGAGATCTATTATGACGTGAAGAGTATAAATATCTTCAAGCCATACTAACACGTCAATCTGACGGTTAGACCGGTAGATCTGTCTTAACGCATGGTCGTTAATTTTTACGTTACGTTGTCCAACCGTCCTTGGTAACGTTACCCCCTGCTATATAAAGCAGCGTAATTAACGGTGTTTTCAATTCACTCCCTGACGAGCTCAGAACAAAGAGCAAAACCGGTCGGAGTTTTCACTGGTCTTAAGTTTTGACTGCCACTGGCCTTGCCTAGTCTTATTTATTTTCTTTCAATCTAAAGATGATCCACTACGATGAAAACACGAAAGAACAAGAAAGGAGGGAAACACGCCTATATGTGTCCACCTTTCAATTATTTCATCAGACTTATCCTTTTCATACAAAATCCACAACCTTTTACAACAAACTTTTTGACCAAAAAGGAGGAAAACCTGTGAAAAGAGGGAAATTCCCATCCCTGGGAGGGCTGGATCCATTTATTCTTTATGGCAAACCTTTGTGAATTGGCTATTCTGTGTTCCTTGGTGCGTTACTGTCATTAGACATGAGAAATGGATCACAACTACCAAGACAAAACGACATGGTGGGTGGCAAAACTATGCTAAAAGTACAACTTAAAAGGCGCTTTTTGATGGGCGGATCATACTGACATCATTAAGACTTTAGTCAACACGTACAGATTTCAATGATATTTTTCTGTCGTGCAGTATTTTATGTTGCCCCAAATGACATTACAAATAAAATTATGGCTGCATGTTATTAACAGTGAAAAACTTTAAGTTCTTACACTTCTCTGGTTCGAACCCTGGTTTATCCAAAATTCGCCGAAGGCCCTGGCCAACTCCTTCGGTCGCTCCGTCCGCCATGCTTGTTTGGGTCTCGTTTTGGTTTGACCTTTAGGTCATAAGGATAATGCACTGCAGTGATACCTTGTTCAAGGCGAGTTGTGTCATGGTTGAGGAAACGGGTACCTTGTCGCAGATGCTCAGCTTCTGGCTTAGGAATGAAGTGTATGGACATCAAACCATTTTGAAATAAACCGCCCCCATCCCCAAAAGCAAAGGAGAATTTAAAAAAAAAAAAAAATCGAATGACCAACACCAGCACGGTAAATACAATTTCTTTTTTTTTTTTTTTTTTTTTTCCGAGCAGGCATTGATTGAAAGTGCCTGATGCCGTGTGATGGTATGAACATGGAGCAATAGTTTATCGCTTCATGCTATGAACCAGGTAAGAGTAAAACAACTAAAATTAAATCATGTGTTCAAAATTGCTCATGGCACAGCCCCACAATATCTGTCTCAACACTTTAATCAAATTCAACATCAGCATAGGTATAATATACGAAACAGCTCCACAAACTTCTATGTTCCCAAAGTAAATGGTCCTGCAAAGAGCACTTTCTATTTTTCAGCAATTCAAGAATGGAATTCTTTACCAGAAAGCGTGAAAACCTGCAACAGCCTTCAAAATTTTAAAACAGCAGTAAAAAAATGTTTATTGGAAAAAGCAGCAACAGAGGAGGACAGCCCCTTTATATATTACTAGATTGATAAATTATGTAACTGGCAGTATACCTACCTCTTATTTATTTATAATTATAAATAATTATACTCACGAACACAAAACTATACATACCATGAACATTTTGCATGAGATATATATTTATGTATTTTAAAATATTTGTATTAATATACAACATGCATATATCAAGAGCCAATGTATTTTTAGTTACCATGTATTTTTATAATTACTACATTTTTATATATGTTTTTAGTTATCATGTATCTATTATATTATAATATTTATTGAATACCATCTCTCATTTCATTATTATCATCTCATCCACTGATCACAGGACCCCAATGGAAATAAGTCACTTAGACTTTATTGGGCTATCCTGGGCAATATAATCCATATCTTATGTTATATCATGACTTTTATTTACTTTATGTTTATTTGTACCTTTTGTATGATTTACCTTTGTTACGTTTGTATTATATTGCTTAATAAAATAAATCAATCAATCAAGACCAGACTCGACAAATAGTTTTGTATCTGGTGTCGTAGATTTTGAAAAGTTTTGAGAGAAAAAACGGATTTTGGGGGGTTTAATTCTCTCAGCAAAAAGCATTGGGGAAAGCGACTCCCCCATTAATCTATATAGCATTTTATTTGTTTGTTTATTTATTTATTTATTTATTTATTTATTTATTTATTTATTTATTTATTTATTTGTTTGTTTGTTTGTTTGTTTGTTTGTTTGTTTGTTTGTTTGCTTGTTTGTCTGTCACTCTGTCTGTCTATCTCTCTCTATCTTTCTATCTATCTATCTATAAATATTCTATCTATAAATATTCTATCTATCTATCTATCTATCTATCTATCTATCTATCTATCTATCTATCTATCTATCTATCTATCTATCTATCTATCTATCTATCTATCTATCTATCTATCTATCTATCTATCTATCTGTCCATCTACTTTCATTCATTCGTTCAGTCAGTCGGTCAGTCATTTATTGCGTTTGCCAACATGGTATTACATTTTAAACGACATCTGTCGTTTTTTCAACTTTAAGAAAAATTAAGGTTTTTATAAAAATGGTTATATCCAATACCATATTGACATGAATTTTTCTAAGTTTTGATGGGAACAAATTTTGTTTTACTTAATTTCGTTTTTATTTCTCTTGTTTCAATTCATTGTATTAGTGTGTTTTGTCATGTTAACGGATACCTCTTTTGAATAATTATACATCTTCCTCGTATGTTCATTTCACTATTCTTTAAAACGAAAAAAAAAAGGTTCAGTATGACTCGTATATTTCGTAGTTTAGGTTACGATTTGTCTTTCATGGACTTAAGTGTTACACTTTTTTTAACTTGTCTCCGTGTTAGCTATCAAAAACATGAAATGACAAAGGCGCCATTGCGCTGAAGAAAACTGCATAATAGAACTGTCTGAGTGACGAGAAAATTATAAAAACACTTAAAAAAGGTGGCTTAGGCTCAAGCGTCTTCGATCATTTGACAGTGTATGTATGTATGTATGTATGTATGTATGTATGTATGTATGTATGTACGCATATACGCATGCATATATGCGTGCATATGCATGTATGTATGTATGTATGTGTATGTATGTATGTATGTATGTATGTATGTATGTATGTATGTAACCTTTCCTTATTTGCCACTTCTTAAAAAATCTGAACAAGGAGTTTCCAGAAAGCCATCTTGAGTATTTTCACAAAGGTTCCACGGGGGTAATTATGCCTGTGCTGAGTGCAAATAAAATATGACACATAGGAATGCCACGGGCTGTATTTAAAAAAAAAAAATACTACCAGAAAGGCATATTTTGGTTTCATTGTGGAAAACAATGTATGCCTTGAGCTCAAATGAATATTATCAAGGTATGTGTATACTGGCACCAGTATACACTGTGGTTCAGCTGGAGTCAATATACTGTGTCCGCTCAATGATATTGCAAGTAGCACTATGCAGAGCCGGTTGCCATGGCAATTTGCTGAAAAATTTTCGGGTGTTTATTTGATGTAAACAAAATTGTCACAAACATTTTAGCGTATAATACATGTATGTTTGTAATCCATGTTATGAACTGCAAGGTGGTAGCTCTGTTTATGATATTTTCACAGGTTGAATTACTGTCGTGAAAGCTTAACTTACTTTGCTTGCTCATTGGTTAAAAGTAAGGTGTGACGTTGGAGCCTGGATCACCGATGACACATGCAGTTATGAGCATCATGCAATCATTGAAGCTTTAACCTGTTGTAGCCAACCTTTATCACAATCATGCATTGTTTAAAACAATGGACCTATTGCTTATTCTTGCCTGGATTAATTGGGTTGTGGTATTTAGTTTACTTTACATGTTTCACGATAATAAAGACGACTGCCACACAATGGGATGTTGGTTTCACCAAAATTTCAACACGGAGAGGAAAAAATCTTAACAGAAGAAAACTGAACCCAACACAGAGAGATAGTTTGTTGGTATACAGTTATTTTGTAAGGTGAAAACAGAAGTGTAAAGACCTTGGATGTGAAACTACTGAAAGAAGAACAAGCCAGACCCTACAAGTGAGTGAAGAAGGTTCTACGAATTATGAGAGCAGAGAAAGATCGCCGCCTCAGCGGACTCACACTTCGTGCTATGTCTACTCCGCTGGGGCAAGTATAGTAGAGATAACGTGCTTGGTCTGCGTTGGAGGCAAAGAGAAAGGGGGCATTTCAGAAAAACAGAAAGAGCGCAACCCTACAAAGGTAGACAGTTTCGTGAAGAGTGTGATACGACGTGCAGTTTTTTCTTTTTATGAGCAAAGAAACCTTCCAACAGTCCCGAAATTGCTTAATTGTATCAGACCATCTGTTGACATTGGTGCCTCAACATTGCCCAAAATTTTGATTGACCTAGCTATGCATACAGAAAAACAACAAACAACAGAGGGATGTCTGTTGGGCGGCACGATACTGCAGCTCAAACGGCAAGGTTCCTGAGGCAAGTAAAGAAGTACAGAAGTGATGGCTACAAAGTGGTTTACTTTGACGAAACCTGGGTAAATCAAAATCGCTGTCGCCAGTATACGTGCCTGCCATACCCCAGACTACTTAGAGTGGGAACATCAAAAGAAATTTTAAAATTATCCAATTTTCTCTCAGGAAATGGTAAATGGCTTATTCTTATTCTTACCATTATTCACTGTTATTCTAGACAATGCCTCCTGCCACAAGAAGGTATTATATATATATATATATATATATATATATATATATATATATATATATATATATATATATATATATATATACATATATATATATATAATTTCAAGGGAACAATATATATATGTATGTATGTATGTATGTATGTATGTATGTATATATATATATATATATATATATATATATATATATATATATATATATATATATATATATATATATATATATATATATATATATATATATATGCTCCTACTATGAGTAGCAGGAAGGCAGACATGCAAAAATGGTTAAAGGAGAAAATGTGAAATGTTCGAAATGATTAAGAGAAATAAGCCTCTCATCAAATACCTCACTGATATTGCTCATTCTCACGGACATAATTATGGTCTTACATGCACCTGTGAGGCAATGAGGATTCAATGCCACTGACCTCATATGGGTAAGTTAAAAAGTATGTTGCAAAGAGGAACAAAACGTTTAATCTTGATCTGTTAAAGGTTTAGTCCTAAATGTCATGCACTATGTATCCAAAGAGGAATTGGGGTCTGTGTGTGCAGCATACAATTGAAATTGAGAAGTACTGCATGGAGGGCGGATGGACTGCAGGATGAGCTGGATAATTTTATAATACATGGACTCTGATGAGAGTGCCTAGGACAGTGACAGTAGCGATTAGGAATGCAGTTTCATTCGGACGAGGTGTTTGGGTACTATATGTATATATATATATATATATATATATATATATATATATATATATATATATATATATATATATATATATGTTTATCAAATAAGTTATCTTTTTTACACACACATGTATATATGTGCATGTACATATACTTTGAACAGCCGAGGGGAGATGATCCCACCCTGGCGTATACCCCATTTGACACAGAGAAAAAAATAAGCAGTTCCCCCTGCCTTGTCAGGTCATTTCTTTCTTTCTTTCTTTCTTTCTTTCTTTCTTTCTTTCTTTCTTTCTTTCTTTCTTTCTTCTTTCTTTCTTTCTTTCTTTCTTTCTCTCTCTCTCTCTCTCTCTCATCTCTCTCTCTCTCTCTTTTCTTTCGTTCATGGTAATATTTGTGCACACAAGTTACAACAAAATCCAGCCAATTTTTGACCCTTCACTTGGCAAATATTGATAAAAAAAACTGTTATCATTGTGTGTGTGTGTGTGTGTGTGTGTGTGTGTGTGTGTGTGTGTGTGTGTGTGTTCATCATTCTTCTTGGGCAACAAAACTTTGGGTGTATTTATTTTCATATATACATTTCTCGTCATTTCACCAAAGTCTTGTTTTACAATTTTTTAATTGGACGTGTTTCCAGTTAAACCCATGCCTGTTTCAAAATCACCTAGGCCCGGGATATTAAGCTCTGTTTTAATCATATAATCCAGCAGTGGAAATTATCTTTGTACATGTGTTTCCTCGTCTAGTTCTATATTTATATTTCATCTTTTTGGATCAGCAACACAAATACATATAATGTGAAAATAAAACAATAGGCCTAATTGTGAAGTAAAGCTAACTTAAGTATCTACAAAACAACAGGAAAGCTATCCTGAATAAAATATGTATAAAGCAAGGCTCTTTCGCCAAATAAATGAACAATTTCTCGGTACCAGGAGCACGGAACAACTAGCAGCACGGAACAACTGGCTCTCACAAAAGCTACCTGCTGCAATACATCATAATGCAGACGAAGTTTTGGCAGATGGCAGCATGTTGATCTATTTTTGGTCATGCACGCAAAACACTGGGCATTGTCAGATCTGTCATCCCCCGCCAGATGTCTTTGTAGCCAGAGAACTGTCACCTGCCATGTGTCTTGTTCGGTTGCGCTTTCAGACAAGAAGGAAGCCATTGCGAGCCTGCTTCTTTTTGTGGCGGTGTTGACAACAGGCGAGGCAGCAGGTTTGTGTTTTTAAATTTTTACACACACACTCGAAAACAGCCACCAGAGCAGATCGGTTGTTGTAAGGCTCAAACATGGAGGTACCTGTTTACTCTTGCGATGGACGGGAAGTGGTATGCTACAGATTTTGTTTTGACGAATAATATCAGAAAATGAATGGATGGACAAGTGCTTTGACAAGGGCCAGTGCAGTAGTATTTCAGTTCAAAGGATATTGCAATCTTAAGCCAAGGCGTTGAATGATTGGTAGTGCCAGTGGTACCAGCTGCATGTGACCACCTTTTCTGCCACAAAAGTGGCCACATACAGCAGGTTACATGTCAACACAGGTAAATTGACAAAGAAACTGACTCTTGCAAGGGGTAAAGAGGTTATGTACAGGTGTACAGCGTATTTTTTATTGACCGTACTCGCAAAGAAACTTTGTATACAGCACATCATTACGGCTGAGTGTGAACCCACACATTTTGTTTTTCCAAGAATTCTTTCTTTCTTTCTTTCTTTCTTTCTTTCTTTCTTTCTTTCTTTCTTCCTTCCTTCCTTCCTTCCTTCCTTCCTTCCTTCCTTCCTTCCTTCCTTCCTTCCTTCCTTCCTTCCTTCCTTCCTTTCTTTCTTTCTTTCTTTCTTTCTTTCTTTCTTTCTTTCTTCCTTCCTTCCTTCCTTCCTTCCTTCCTTCCTTCCTTCCTTCCTTCCTTTCTCTCTCTGTTTATGTCTGTCTGTCTGTCTCTCTACCAAATTTGTCCAGAGTTTCTCGGACACCATTATTCCCAAAACCACCAAACTTGCCACTGTGACTGTACTGAAAATAATGCATATGGTTTTGAATTTGAATAGACATGATGTTTACAATTATGCAAATTAGGGCTAATCAAAATTTTAAAAGCTCTATATATCTAAAATTATAATAAATTGACACGAAGTTCTAACTTGCACGTGTAGGTTTCAGACATCTGTCAATGGACAGTGCACAAAAGTTCTAGAAGTGCAACTAAATGGCAAGTTCGAAGCTTTTTTGCCATGTAAATAGTGTGAATATATTCTTGTGCAAGGGGGGGAAAAGAGGGCCAAGTTGTGTTGAATATAAAATGATTTGTTACATTGACACAAAATAAATTAGACTGTAGTCATGGATTATATATGATATCAAGTCAGATTCAAATGTCAATGTAAACTGAAAAAGCATGTCTCAGATTTTCAATAACAAGTGTAGTTTTGTCAGCAGAATGAGTCAAAGTCTGGTCCCTTTGATGTATTGAGTGAATGTCATCGATGCGACTCCAAACGTGAATAGAACCATAAAAAACCATAAATCACACAAAATGAGACACGCTTTTTCAGTTTACATTGTTATGAACAGTTTGCCACAAATTTAATGTTTTACATCAGAAAAACAAAAAAAGTTGAATCCAAGTTTCTTCAAGGTTCTTTGAAAAAGAGGACGGCACTTGGTACAATTGCTGTATAAACATAGGACAACAAACACACAGGACAGTGAGAGAAAATCAATTGGTTGTTTGTTACCTTTCCAAAAATGTATAGTTTATTGCAGTTTTTATGCATATTGATTATTTTGTGATAGAATCTTTACAAGCACCCTCAAAATAGCACTGAACCAGATGCTCATCCTTAATTAGAATGGTCATGGCCCAGTGATTTTTAGATTCTTTTACTACTAATTTTTGTTGTTGTTGTTGTTGTTGTTGTTTTTTCCCAAATCTTATCAAATTTTCTCTGAAATTGCTTGACCAGGTGTATTGAAATTGCATAGGGATACTTAATTTGTTTTTCAGATGGCACTATAATTGCAAAATTTTAAGGGTCCACCCCATGGGGGAGCCTTTATGTTTTCGGGGTGTTGGTCCATCTGGATGTCTGTCCAGATGTCCGTCCAGATGGGCATGTTCTTGTTACTGTCATTTCTACAGAATGCTTCCATGAATTTCATTCAAGTTTGGCAATACGGTTATCTTACCTGGCAAGATGAACTAATTAGATTTTGGTGTCACCATAACCTAATTTGAGCAAATGGCAGACTCTTCAGTCAATGCTTTGCATTGAAGGTATGTCTAGTTTTAAAAATAAGTTTTTTTTGTTTTTTTTTTTCACATTTAAGCTATTTTGACTTATTTCCAGTATGGCAGCACAGATTTCTTCTAAAGGGTTTACAATTCTGTTCAGATTTTATGCTTAGTTTATTCAGATTTTGGCTTGTTGGTGAGAATATTTTAATTGTTGGTAGAATTTTGTGATTTGAACTTTGACTTTGACTGTTGCATGAGTGTACAATAATAATGTTGGGTTATCTGGATAATGTTACATCCTGGGTGCATAGTTATTATTGAGGAGTTATGTATGGAAGTACCTAAGGAGTTTCTTTTGATGTTGTTACCTTGGACTCTGCGTGACCATGAAAGGTCATACAGGGATCAATGACTATAGACATTATAGCCAACGTGTATCAACCTTGCTCTGTGGAAGCGCATTATGTGAATATTACAACAATGGATTGTTACTTGCAGATATATCCAATGCATAACCGTGTCTCATCAATGTACCTTATTGTTGAGGCATATGTGGTAACTATAATAATGCACTTTGTAATTCTGTTTAGCTGCATTTTGGTGCATTTCTGTGGCCGCAAGCAAAACATGATGCACTCCATATCATCCAAGAGATGGTAAGTGCGTGTGCACAAATGTGATTGACAGATAGTTTTAAAATACTGGCAATGTTCTTAAATAGGCCGCAAAAAAAATGCGAAAATTGATGGTTACAGAAATAAATGCAAACCACACTGCAAGCAAATTACTTTCAAGAGTAAGTTTTACTGCTCATATTTGGTTACGTATGAAATACATGGTCCACCCCATGGTCATTTTGTCCGCTATGTACGTAATATTTGCAAAATCTCCTTCCATAACACAGGGTTGACAGACTAGTATAAGTTTCATCTTTTACTGACAACCTGTCGGCTGCATCCAACTCAAAACTGGTAGGGATATTCTTTCAGTGGGTCTTTGTGTCATGCTCCAATAATTTTTAGATTTATTATAACTTTTTGTATGCTTTTGTAATTTTCAACTTTAATTTTAATTTTTGATGAATTTATGGGAAATCAAACTTTGCAACCATAGGTAAGTGTTACCGCTGTATGGTTATATTATTTACATTTTTGACTTCTAAAAAGTCTGGTGCTTGGCATGTTTTGATTTCGCATTTTGATGTTCCTCAGGTCGACCTCTACCAAGTTTGCAAAGGAGATAATGATGCAATAATTTTTCTATTTTTTAAGAATTTTTTTAATTGATTTTTTGAAAAAAAAAAAAAATCTTCAGAGAACTACATGGCCAATTGCTTTGATATTGCACATAGGGTCACCTCATTCTTATTTTGGCCACCAGGTGGCACTGCAATTTTTCTGTTTTTTTTTTTTTTTTAAGAACTACTTGGCCAATTACTTTGATATTGCAGGTAGGGTCACCTGGGGTCACCTCGTTCTTATTTTGGCCACCGGGTGGCACTGATTTTTTAAATATTTTTTAAAAATGGAATTATATATCAAACTATGGTACCACTGTGCATGTATACAGCTGTACAGACTACAGTGCATGCTTTGCAATACTGTAAAAGCATATTCCAGTCAGCAGAGCACAGGATCATCATGATCCTCTGTTGAGTTTTGGAAGACATAATAGAAGCCTGTTCAATTAAAATGTCCACTAGATTAGTGTCTGTTAAGTTGATTTTCTACTAATAGGAAAGTCCAATAGGGTTTCTTATGGTGTTGTTAATTTTGACCTTGAGTGACCTTGACAGGTTAAAACTGGCATATTGGCATGTATCTTGGCAGTTGTGGATTCTGTCACATTGTTTGAAAAATGGCTTGTAAACTATATGAATGAAGCCTGATATTACAGTGATGATGGTTTTAAACAAACGTGACCTTCAGATAATTCTGAAGTTCCCATGACCATTTCAGTCTGTGCATGTAAGGTCAGCTGAGCACAGGACTGTCATAGTCCTTTTTTTTGACGACATTGGTAATAAAAGGTTACAGCTCGTAGATACCACAGATCTCGAACTTTAATTAACTTGTGGCTCTTGAACAGGGGTGCAGGACATGCATTATTATAACACAAATTACTTTTAACACTTTCCTCCTCAAATTGCCCAAAATTACATGAATGTAAGTTGCTATCTACTTTACTATTTTTTAATTAAGTCTCATGTTAATAGAAATTAAGGGTTAATGGCTTACAATAAACAAAAATATTTGTCTTTGAATGTCTTGAAAACCAGATACAGGATTTTTTTATTTCCTTCAATGGAAAAGTGATAAAAATATTCTAATAGAGAAAACTGAAGAACTTGATTTCTTGTGGCTACTAATTAACCAAAAATGGTGATTGGAATTTCAAATCATTACATACATTGGAATAATATATGTGATAATTTGAGATTTTTATCTAGTCATCCTTGGACTTTTTCATACATAGTATCATATTCATCCCAATCAGCACACATGCCCCAATAACCACACACCCTGACTTTCTGAAAAAAGAAATCTGTATCATCACAAAATGTTGACATCAAGTTTCCAGTGAGTATCTGAGCACAGCTGTCATGCTATTGGTGCTTGTTTTTGATTACAGTAGACCGTCTGTCATACCTATAGCCTGGGGTCCCCGCTGTAATTGAAAACATGAAAACCCAAAACCGCTGTGCATGGGGTCTCCAACTTCATATGTTTCGGTTGTGTCTCGAGAAGTACTGAGGCAAGTGATGCTGTCTCTGAAGTTTGCAATCAGGCATGCAGGCACATTGCAATTACAGACTGATACAGTTTCGGGCAAATCGTTAGAGAAAACCAAAAGCATCTATAGAAGCAAATAATTTATTGGGAACACTATTAGGATAAAAATAACACACAAGGTCAGTATCAGCCCAGCCAGGTACCTCTACATCAGGGTAAAAATAACACACAAAGTCAGCATCAGCCAGATACCTCTACATCAGGGTAAAAAACAACACACAATGTGAGCATCAGCCAGATACCTCTATATAAGGGTAAAAATAACACACAAAGTCAGCATCAGCCAGATACCTCTATATAAGGGTAAAAATAACACACAAAGTCAGCATCAGCCAGGTACCTCTATATAAGGGTAAAAATAACACACAAAGTCAGCATCAGCCAGATACCTCTACATCAGGGTAAAAAACAACGCACAATGTGAGCATCAGCCAGATACCTCTACATCAGGGTAAAAACAACACACAAAGTCAGCATCAGCCAGATACCTCTACATCAGGGTAAAAAACAACACACAAAGTCAGCATCAGCCAGATACCTCTACATCAGGGTAAAAAACAACACACAAAGTCAGCATCAGCCAGATACCTCTATATAAGGGTAAAAATAACACACAAAGTCAGCATCAGCCAGATACCTCTATATAAGGGTAAAAATAACACACAATGTCAGCATCAGCCAGATACCTCTATATAAGGGTAAAAATAACACACAAAGTCAGCATCAGCCAGATACCTCTATATAAGGGTAAAAATAACACACAAAGTCAGCATCAGCCAGATACCTCTATATAAGGGTAAAAATAACACACAAAGTCAGCATCAGCCAGATACCTCTATATAAGGGTAAAAATAACACACAATGTCAGCATCAGCCAGATACCTCTATATAAGGGTAAAAATAACACACAAAGTCAGCATCAGCCAGATACCTCTATATAAGGGTAAAAATAACACACAATGTCAGCATCAGCCAGATACCTCTATATAAGGGTAAAAATAACACACAATGTCAGCATCAGCCAGGTACCTCTACATCAGGGTAAAAAACAACACACAAAGTCAGCATCAGCCAGATACCTCTACATCAGGGTAAGAAACAACACACAAAGTCAGCATCAGCCAGATACCTCTACATCAGGGTAAAAAACAACACACAATGTCAGCATCAGCCAGGTACCTCTATATAAGGGTAAAAATAACACACAAAGTCAGCATCAGCCAGATACCTCTATATAAGGGTAAAAATAACACACAAAGTCAGCATCAGCCAGATACCTCTATATAAGGGTAAAAATAACACACAAAGTCAGCATCAGCCAGGTACCTCTACATCAGGGTAAAAAATAACACACAATGTCAGCATCAGCCAGATACCTCTACATCAGGGTAAAAAACAACACACAATGTGAGCATCAGCCAGGTACCTCTATATAAGGGTAAAAATAACACACAAAGTCAGCATCAGCCAGATACCTCTATATAAGGGTAAAAATAAAACACAAAGTCAGCATCAGCCAGGTACCTCTATATAAGGGTAAAAATAACACACAAAGTCAGCATCAGCCAGGTACCTCTACATCAGGGTAAAAAATAACACACAATGTCAGCATCAGCCAGATACCTCTATATAAGGGTAAAAATAACACAGAAAGTCAGCATCAGCCAGGTACCTCTACATCAGAGTAAAAATGCACTTAAGATCTGCATCAGCCAGATACCTCTACATCAGAGTAAAAAACAACACACAAGGTCAGCATCAGCCAGATACCTCTACATCAGGGTAAAAATACACACAAGGTGAGCATCAGCGAGGCACCTCTACATTAGGTAAAAGTAACACACAAGGTCAGAATCAGCCAGGTACCTCGATATCTACATCAGGGTAAAAATACGTACAAATTCAGCATCAGCCTCTACATCCCTCCCAGTCATACAGATGATTAACTGAAAAAAAACAGCCTTACCACCTGAGGTGGGATAACGTGGAATGCGATACCATACAGCCTCAGACCTCTACCCACTCTCCTCTTTGCAAAACCAATTTTTCCACCATTTAATCTTGGCTTAGCCCTTTACTTAATACTTTGAGACCTGTTTGATGTGTGGCCTTGGTGACCTCATAAGTGAACTGATTTATTATGTTAGAGATTAGGCATGTTGATTCATACCCCTAAATTTTTTTCTCAAATATAACATATTCTAAATTGTTTTCTTATGAATGTGTTTGTTTTGTATTTATTTATAAATGTTATATCACCTGCAATCCTGTCACCAATTTGATTTTACCATGTATGATCCAGGTCCTGACAGAAGATCAATATTGTTTTACTGAGGCAGTGACCCTGGTAAGAGAATATACGTATCAAACAATCAATCAACACTTGTCAATGAGAACTGGCGGTTGATAACCACCTGTGCAAGCGATGTCCTTCTGGTACAACTTCCAGTTTTGGTTTTGTTTCTCAGCCTATGGAGCATGCAAACATATCAGTATTGCATTGGAAATTACCCAATGTCAGTGAAAATGATTGCCTGCTATCACTCTGTGGAAAAATTCTTCATTTATGTACAGATCTGTTATGACATATAGAGGTGGTGAGTTGAGGAGAAATCCATAGCTTTCTGTGGCAGCTGGGCAGGGAGTTTTATTCCATGTATATCCCACGGCACAGGAGGAGTGTAATGTGTGTTTGGGAACCACTTTTTTTTTTTTTTGGTGACCATATAAAGGTAAAATACCGGTAATGTTTTTGGTAGTAAGAGACCTGCTATATACGTACAATATTAGGGAGCATAGGACAAGTGCCTTCAGTAAGACTGACAAAGTAAATCAGATCAGATATTTTGAGTTCAAATTTGTTAAAGTTGCACAATAAGGCTGTATGGATTAGGTCCTTGGTTCCAGTGCATCAAAAGTAGATGCAATATATATACAGTGCTCCCTTCTTATAACCCTTGTGTAGGGATCTCCAGAACAGACGGTGTTTATTATTACAAAACCACCTAACAGAGGGACTTTTAACAGAAGTAATGGGAAAACCATTTCAGTGGGAACCATGCATGGTACACACCATTACATTATATCAGAGAAGCTGTCGTATAATGAGGGGTGTTATAAAGAGGAAGCACACTATATATATACATGTGTGTGTATATATGTATGCTGACATTCAAGTCTGTAAGTCCTTTACATATTGATTTTTATATGCCATATGTGAATTAAGAGCCCAAGTCTTCCATGTTATTCATTGTCTGTGTCTGTGAGTGGTGTGAACACTTCAGTTAAGTGCTGTGTGGATGAGTGGATCGATCATTAATGTTAAATAGATTCATTCAGTCAGATGGTTGTTATTTAAGTTATCAGTCTGGACACAAAGATTCTGGACATCGTAGGGAAGATTAATTGTTAAATTGGTAGGTTACTGCCAGCCTGACTGATATGATGTTATGGAGTGGATATAGGAAGTGTTACCAAGGTGTGTCAGATGGACACAAGAAGTGCTACCAAGGTATGCCAGATGGACACAGGAAGTGTCACCAAGGTGTGCCAGATCAACTGCTGTAGGTAGTAGACTACAGTTATAAATCCTTCTATTTTATATGTTGGTGATTTTGAGTCTAAAAATCAACAGCATTTAACACATATAAATGTCACAAAAACATGGGTAAAATCCACGTGGTCAAACTGTACACAGATCACACCCTCTTAGGTAGTAGACTACAGTTATAAATCCTTCTACAGTGAAAACTTGATATAATGACATCATTTCTTCCCTTAGAAATGTGTCGGATAACTGAATACGTCAGATAAATGAATCAAATAACAAAGAAAATGAACTTTTGCCATTCAAAACTTGTGTCATTATAATGAACATGTCGGATATCTGAGTGTTGTTATAATGAAGTTTTACTGTAGTTTATATGCATGTATTAGCCTTTCGAAGTCTAAAAAATTGGGAAGCATTTTTTGTTGTGCTCTGTCTTCAAAGAAGTCTTTCAGAGAGTCAAAAGAGGCAAACAAAAAGCATGTATAAATTAGTTGTGAAAGAGAAAGTTGTTTGTACAATAACTAAAGAGGCCAGTAGGCTCATATCTGTGGTCCAGCTTTGTTCTTTGTGGACAATCATTACATAAAGAAATCAGTGTATTTGTACAAATGGGAACTTGAGATATTATCATGGTTGTTAGTGGTGGCCTGCCATTGTATGTATACATATAATATTGATCATCATATGTCTCCTTACCTACATTGTGCACATAATAGCTAATGATATTTAGGTCTGTCTCAGTGCTCTTTTTTGCACATGTAGATTTATCTTTGGAACTCTCATGATGGATGCCACATGGTTTAACATGTTAGAATATTATGTCAGCTGAATCGCCCCTGTGTGATTTCAAAGGCAAAACAAGGTCTAAGTTCAGCTTTGATTGATTCCCTCATACCTGCTGATACTGACAACCTCTTTTTTTCATTAATGAGTCCTTTGGTTGCTTGTGTGAACATCCTCAGTGTTACTGGGCCTGACCTTGTGACACTGTGCCTGCCAGTACTGAAACGATCCATGTTTGTGTTCATTGTGACCCTGAAGTAAAATAACTCTTGAGTCTCTCATTGGATGGACTAGGTATATGAAATGAGATGGATATAAATGACTCGGGCCACCATCATCATCATCATCATCATCATCATCATCATCATCATCATCATCATCATCATCATCATCATCATCATCATCATCATCATCATCATCATCATCATCATCATCATCATCATCATCATCATCATCATCATCATCATCACGTGAACCCTTGACTTCCCATTAAACACCATTCAGTGTACCCACTGTGCCACAGTTATGATCTTCATATAAGAAAACTGAAAAAGCTTGGCTGAAGGACATTTGTGTGTCTGTTTGAAATTTTAACCAATGACAAGTCATGTTTTCAATAAACAAGTATTGCCATAACTACTGTTACCACATTAAAGATTATTGGACTTGATCCAGCCAGCTGCCAAAAAGATCAGACTGTAGCATGGCAGTAAAAAGGCAGCACCAGGAAGTCCAGATGAAGAGAAAGCACAACTTTGACACATTTTGAAAAAAAAATTTACTGGTGCTTGTGTGTATCAGAATATCATATGATACCTACTGTACTGCTACATTATAAGGGGATACGATACAGCTGTACCTAGTACCATACTGCTGCATTAGAAGGGGAAATGATATATGTACCATACTGCATTAGAAGGGGACATGATATGTACCATACTGCATTAGAAGGGGACATGATATGTACCATACTGCATTAGAAGGGGAAATAATATGTACCATACTGCATTAAAAGGAGACATGACATACCATACTGCATTAGAAGGGGACATGACATATATCATACTGCATTACAAGGGGAAATGATATGTAGTAATGTACCATACTGCATTAGAAGGGGACATGACATATACCATACTGCAATTGATTTTCTGTCTGAAAATCAGCCTGTGGTAGTTATTTTATGTATTTTACTTTTCTCCGCTTGCGGAGGCTTATTATAAAATCTTAAGGACACAGTTTGACTTTACTCTTGATTGCACAATCTTCATCACTATTTACAAATTTTACTGTCACTATATTTGTAATTCATAGCCATGCATAGTATATCCCTCAAATTTATCAATTTCTCAGAAGGATGTAAGTAATCTTGGAAGCATATGGTATAACCATAGATATCAAGTATAGAATCAGAGGACTGGGCTCATACTATTGGAGACAAATTGACTACCCCAGGTTATATATCACATTGAGAAATCCTCATCTCATTCAGGGAGGGCAAGATTTGTCTTTCTTGCCACTGATTTCTATACTTGTGGATCCACATCAACACCAACCACTGCTGTCCTAACACACAACTCCATGAACTCACATTTTCTATGGTTGGCAGCTTGTACCCCTTTGTCCCTCAAGCATTGTTGCAGTATGATGATTCAGTTTCCTTGTCAAAATTTTTCTGGGGGCGGTCATTATTTACGGGGGGGGGGGGGTAATCGGGATGGCGTATCATCATAGTTTTTGTGGCCCGCTCCATAAAAACTGACAAGATTTTGCGCCCCCGCCCCCAGCAAGTCTGCAGAATTTTGTGACTCCCCCCCCCCATTGAGCCCCCCCCCCCACCTCATACTGGTTTTTGTTGTATGACTTTTGTTATTTAACTGATTCACAATTTGATGACCCCCCTATTAGGAGCACATGTAATTTTTGGGGCCACCCTCCCATAATTGGGTAGAGAAATTTTGTGACACCCCCCCAACTATCCTGAGGGCCCCCCCCCCCGATAAATAATGACTGCCCCCTTAGTCATATTTGAAAAAAAAAAAAAAAACTTATGCAGAGAATAAGTGAAACAAAGAAAAGTGATGAGTGACCAGTGCATGGAGTGTAGTGTCTTTGGGTGTATTTGCCTCATTGACCTCACCTTAGTTTGTCGTGGGGGTATTAAAGACCATGTGGCGGGGTATCATGTATCGACTACTGGAATTCCAGAGTAGCGCTTTGCTCCACACTCCAGTTCTGTGGTTATGGAATCCATAAAGTTGTCAAAACAGTCATTGTGGACTGAAAGACTAGTGATTCATTGTGTTTTCCAGCCAACTCAACCCAGCTCTCCCATACTACATGTATTTGTGATGGGCGATGTCACATATACAGGCAGCTACACACAGATCCAGTGGTCTCTTGGGAAAAGGAGCTGGCTCATATAGCCCCAGGCACAATGCTTCTTCCTACTATGATATAAAGCTTGCAGCATTGTGATAGGCCACTCAGTTATTCAGGCCTTAGAGATCTGTTCAACAGGAACAGTAAGAGATTATCTATATTTTGTTGAGAACCTAAGTGATCACTCAGTTTTTGGGAGGTTTTTTTTTTTTGTTTGTTTGTTTGTTTCTTTTCTTTTTCTCATTTGCTGCAAGACCTAAGCCTTTCAAAGTAGACAGTCAATTCAATTATGGTATAGTAAGTTGCCAAGGAGACACTTTCTGAGAGTGCAAGTCAATTTATTTGCATGTAAAATATTGATAGTTGCATAACAGCATGGAGGTGGATAACAGTAACCAGCTTCTTTGTACATATTGCGTCACTGTGTCTTGTGGGGAAATTTAGTGAATCTAGCATTAATTGAAATTTCTCAACTTTCCTTTGCATGCCATTGGAGTTGCCATTGACACAAACCCATATGTTGCACTGGCTATGTCACTTCTATCTAGAATAGCTTTGAAACATGGAAGATTTTATTAACATTTCCATTTTTGTATTTTACATAATTTTTAAAATATCAATTATTCCAAATCAAAGGACCAATTTCAATAATAGCCCTATAGTCATGTACCAGTTTGGATTTGTAACAATGGTGGTCTCAGGAATAAGCTGCAGACTTAGGTGTGGGTGAGAGAGAGAGAGAGAGAGAGAGAGAGAGAGAGAGAGAGAGAGAGAGAGAGAGAGAGAGAGAGAGAGAGAGAGAGAGAGAGAGAGAGAGAGAGAGAGAGAGAGAGAGAGAGAGAGAGAGAGAGAGAGAGAGAGAGAGAGAGAGAGAGAGAGAGAGAGAGAGAGAGAGAGAGAGAGAGAGAGAGAGAGAGAGAGAACACTTATTTGGTGCTTACTGAAACCATGCACATAAAAAGAAATGATTTTAACTTGATTTATTGATATTACACAAGGTTCATGGTGTTTCTCTGCATCATGCTTAGAATAGTGCCTCTTTCAGAGACCCATTCCCTTCCACAAAATGGTCAGCCAGAACAGGAAAAACACAAGCATTTGTAATTAAACCATGTGGCCTCTTACAGGAAGGCTCTCTAAAACGTGAGAGGTCACTGTACTATGAAAACAATAAATTAAAGTTTGAGTGAATGTCCTGGAAAACAAAAGCTTGAAAAAATTAATTATACTCTCTTCAGAAATGCATTTTCACACGGTTACCCTAATTATGAATTCTTTTTTTTAATGCCTTCAGTCTGAATAAGGATGAGTTGTGATATGGACAACACTTGCCCATATCAACACTTTCCGGCTCAAATCACCCAAAAGCACCCAGATATAAACTCATCTGCCCAATCATATTTACTTCAATTTCTCATTACTAGGAGATCAGTATGTAAGCCCATTCACAATGGCATGCCCAAAGTCAGTAACTTTCCTTGTCATGGTTTGTGCTGAGCCCATGCCAAGAAAGGTTATTGACTTAGTTGTACTCTGACCAGGAATGAGTTAAATGTATTATGCCAATTTATTATACAAGTGCATGCTGTGCTTGTAAGTTGTACAATCGTGCAGAGGTTATACAGTAGATGTCAAGTGTCAGTGACATTCACAGATACAGAGGTGGCTTAATTGTGCACATAATGAGCAGATCCAAGCTTACACTGGGAGAGTTCAATCACTTCATAAGTGTCCCTCCTTTAGCTCACAGTAATTATAGGAAATCATTTATTGACAGAAACTGCCGATTAGATTCATGTTTGACACTTCCTGTAGTTTTATAAATGTTATTTCAGTTGGGGAAAGCACTGTTGGGTTTTGTATCTGTACGTCGTACGCCATGTGATTATTGTGGATTCTTTGAGGAGCAGCATAGGTTTTCACAATTAAAGTACACTATAGCTCCTGTCAACTCCCTGGGATATTATTCTCTTGTTTGAAAGCACCTGAGATTAGAGAGGGAGGGAGGGAGAGATGGTGACTTTGATCCAGCAAAGTGATGGCTCTGTATGCATGGTGATCGATATACATGTAGTTGACATCACAAATGTGGAATCAATGGTCCAAGGTATTCAGGCAAGACTGTATATGTGGGATCAGTGGTCCCAAATATTCAGGCTAGACTGTATATATGGGATCAATGGTCCAGGGTATTCAGGATAGACTGTATATATGGGATCAGTGGTCCAGGGTATTCAGGATAGACTGTATATATGGGATCAATGGTCCAGGGTATTCAGGATAGACTGTATATGTCTAGTGGTCCAGGGTATTCAGGCTAGACTGTATATATGGGATCAGTGGTTCAGGGTATTCAGGCTAGACTGTATATATGGGATCAGTGGTCCAGGGCATTCAGGCTAAACTGTATATATGGGATCAGTGGTCCAGGGTATTCAGGCTAGACTGTATATATGGGATCAGTGGTCCAGGGTATTCAGGCTAGACTGTATATATGGGATCAGTGGTTCAGGGTATTCAGGCTAGACTGTATATATGGGATCAGTGGTCCAGGGTATTCAGGCTAGACTGTATATATGGGATCAGTGGCTCAGGGTATTCAGGCTAGACTGTATATATGGGATCAGTGGTCCAGGGCATTCAGGCTAGACTGTATATATGGGATCAGTGGTCCAGCATATTCAGGCTAGACTGTAGTACATCATGTAATTGTGGCTGTTCTTATCACTCATCATGACAGCCTATTCATTAACATTCCAGGAACAGACAGGTTCACAACGAAGGTCACTGTGCTTCAGGGTGTTTACCATCAAAAGCGCTGGGTTTATGATTTACAAAGATCTCTGATCTGTGTATACATGCATGTAAATATGGGTATTGTTAAATAGTCTTCAATAATTTACAGACTTTCCAAGTTTAAACTCAGTCTATTTTAACTAAACATCCTGTTGATCTGTGTTTTATACACCTTGGCCAATTGGTTGCCAGGCAACTATTTTAGTTTTATATTATTCAGCTAACATGCATACATCCATCTATGCACTCTTATTATCAGAAATGACCTTGATGGTAGTCCTTCCATATTTCTGTTTGCAGTAAATGTACTGAAGATTGGACTCACATACATCAGTCCCGGTATCTGTGTCGTGGATGTGGCTCCTTTGAAGTTTGGTAGATGAGCAAGAACAGGTGTTTGAAGATGAGGTGAGTAACAACACTGGTTATAAGATCTTTGTGAGAGTTTTGTGATATGAAATCATCAATAGTTTGTGGCACCTAATGACTCTTGTGTGTCAATATCAAATTTCTGTTCATGTTTTCCATCCAGCACTATTGGAAATTTATTATTTTCTGATCTCTCAGCAGACCAATACGCCCAAAGTATGATTTTCACACCAAATTAAAAATTTTGTTACCCTTATTTAAATTTGGTAGTATGAAGTAAAAAAAGCAATTTCAAAAATAATTATACGATTTTAATTTGTGATCCAAGGCTCTCCCAAAGAATTGTACATAAATTTGTAAAAAAAAAAAGCTGCTACAATTTTGTAGCTATTAAAATATATCAACATTTTCAAAACTTTTATTTTAATGTAAAAATCATCTACATTTTCGGTGAAACCCTTCATTGAAAATTAAAAATTTTTGCTGCTAGAGATGTACTTGTTGGGTTTTTACTAGCTCTGATGACCACAGGTCACAGAGCTTATGCAATCAATCATGTCTGTCCATCTATCTGTAAACTTTTTGATTGTGAGTGCGATAAGGTCCACAGTATTCTAGATAGCCCCATATAACTTTTGGGACTTACCAAGCCTAAGAAAATCTACATTCAGTTTGATATTGGTAGTGCGACATACAGTATTATGTAATATATGGGTCAAAATGTGAAAATATTGTGAGTGCTCTGCTATCTTATGATAGATCATCATGAAATTTAGTGGGATTGTGGAGGAGGTCAAAATCTAAAGCTTGTGCTGCTTCTGGCACCACCTATAATTTGATGGAAATAATGAGCCAAAATGTGTTTAAAGATATAAAATTCCATGTCTCGAAAAGTAATTGAAATAAACATTCCAAATTTATAGGCTATATAGACCTTGTCCAATGCTAATAATTTACATGATATCAGTGACCTTGACCTATTTCTGTTAGGTCACCAGGCCTGTAAGGTTGAAAGAGGTGATTTTGCTATGACATTGTGTAGCTTAGATATTAATGGCACAGAGAATTGACCTCCAGATCAAAATTGCACTTGAGTACATTGTATATAAACTGTACTTGGTGACCTACTGTTTGGGTCACGATGACTCCATGATTATGGAATTTCTTGCTTGTCCAAATTTATTGTTTTTCTTCAATAACTCAAAAAGTTATTAAATTTGAACAGACCATTCATGGAAAGCTGGAAGTGGGGCGCACATTTTGAACAAGTTTTTAATCCAAGTTAAAGATCAAGGTCTAATGGCCAGTTGGAATACAGGGGTCATCTTGTGAATGCTGTGCACCCCACAGTTTTATAGTTAGGCCTATATACATGTAACTTTTAGGACTTGTAAAGGGTATGAAAATCTGTGTCGACGTCAGTGTTGGTGGAGCCACCTATGGTATTATGTAATATAAGGGTCATAATGTGAAAAACTTGTTACCAGTCTAGCATCCTTAGTTTTTTATAGATCTTCATGAAATTTAGGATTGTTGAAGAGATCAAAATCTGTTGCTTACGATACTAGTGGCACCACCTATAATTTGACAGAAATTATAATTTAGGATTGTTGAAGAGGTCAAAATCTGTTGTTTATGATACTAGTGGCACCACCTATAATTTGACAGAAATTATGATTTAAAATGTCGTAAAAGATATAAAATTCCATATCCCGGAAAATAATTGAACTTGACATGCCAAATTTATAGGATACACATACATATTTAGCATGTCCAATGCCAAGATATTACATAAGAAAGGTGACCTTGACCTATTGTTGTTAGGTCACCAGACCTGTTAAGTTGGAAGAGGTGATTTTGTAATGGCAGGGTGTAGCATGGACATCAATGGCAAAGAGAATGGTGAAGATAATCAAAATTGCACTTGAGTACATTGTATATAAAACTATATTTTGTGATGTACTTTTTGGGTCACCTTGACCCAATGACTGTGTGACCTTGACCTCTTTTTCAAGGTCATTAATCACTTAAGAAAAGCACAGTTTAATTTAATATCATGGTAAAGAATAAGGCAAGGGACGCCAAATGCCCTACAAATGTGTATCATGTAGAAGTTTGATATAGATGACCTTGATTAAGGTTTCAAGGTCATGGAGGGAATAGATTTCAGAAAATGATTTTTTGACGATGGTGGTCATCAGAGCATTAGGCCCATGGGCCTCTTGTCATGAAGAAAGAATGTGTCATCATAAACTTACCTATTGGTCCCCTCTTACAGGCTCATCTCACCAGAAGCCATTTCTTCATGCAGAAACTGTGGCACTTACATGCCCCCACCCACCCCCAAGATAGGGTCCACTTCTCTTATAATGTCATTTATTGACTGCATGTGGGTTAGTCTTTAATATGTGAATGTTACCACAGTATTGGTGGATTTTTTGTTTTTGTTCAAAAACTGGTAAAATTTATTACCAGTTAAAATTTCCAAATGTCTACTTCAGCAAATGTGTACAAAAAATTTCCTAATGTCTACTTCTGCAAATGTGTTCATGTATAGTCCATGTGAACTCAAAGAAGAACTATAGTACATGTATACATCTATCTATATGTTTGAAGCAAAGTCTTGTTTTTTGGTTGTACGATGCTCTTAACATAGCCACTGTTTATAGATAGATGTAGGCTGCATGTTCAACTAGCATTCAGCAGCATTCACTGTTGTCATAGTTTGCTGTAGGCCAGTGACTTTTACACATGTGACAAGTATGGGATGCTGTGCAAACAATTTCTTCAGAATTGTGCTGTCCTACACACTCTGTCAGTTGCACCTGGACTCCTTTCTGCTGTATTGCTTGCCTGCTTAACAGACCAATCTCCACGCTGTTCCCACTCCATACAGGTAGTGGAGATAGTACAGAGTTTGGTTTGCTTTGGAGGCACCTGTATTACCTGCTGAACTTTCAACAAACTCGAGCTTCGGCAAGGCCAATATGTGTTCCATCAGTTGTACCTGACAGGCACAGAGAATTGATCAGGAGTCCAGTTTCCTCGTGTACGTGAGGTTAACTGCTCTTTGATAAGAGTGCCTGGCAGTGGCACTGTTGCATGGCATGTTGCCTTAATTGACAGCTCTTTGGTGAAATGTGGTGTCAAGACTGGTACAATAAAAATGACCAATGTTATGCTGGGTGAATTTACAATGAAAAGGGATGTAAACATGTGGAAACAGATGTACCCCCAGGCTTCTCCCCCAAAATGCCAATTTTAGATGTATAAAAGTTCAAATGCAGGACAATATGTTGTCCATTACTGTGTTAGCCCAGGTGTCACTTTCCTGTTTTCATCTTTTTTACCTCAGCTGGCTTGTCAGCCACCAGAGTTTATGCAACTGAAACCGTCGTCCAGATTCACTTCTAACTTGGTGGCAATGTACCTTGGGTGGGTCTCTACCAAGTTTGTTCAAATGGCCTCGCCCCAGTGATTTTTTATTTTTTTGTTCTTTTTTTCTGGCAAATCTTAAAAAATTTTCTTACGCCGAAACCGACACTCAATTGTTTTGATATCACACAGGAGCACTCCAAGGAAATCCTAGTTCTTAATTTGTTCACCAGATGGCACTGCAATTTTTTTCCGAATTTTTAATGATTCTTTATGTGTTTTTAATTTTTTCGACCTCTTGTCAAGAACCATCACTCAGATTAAGCTGAAACTCAGTGGATATGTTCCTTGTGAAAGTTATTCGCTTTGTGGCACTGCTGTGGATATCTGATTTTTAAAGATTTTTCATCTCAGGTACTTATCCGTAAATGCACCTTTCCTATTGGTTACAATGTAAGTAAATGGGCATTCTAATGGTAATTCACATTTTAATGAATTTTATCTTGAAACAAATCTTAGAAATACTCCTAAATGTCATATGCACTCAGCTAAAGCCTAACACAGGTCTATTCAGTTGAAACTTTGATTTTGTGAACAACCTCAGATAAGCCGAGCAAGGGCTTTTTACACAGCTCTCTGTTTTTAATGATTTTTAGCTCAGCTGACTTGTCAGTCAGCTGAGCTTATCTTATGGTCCTCCGTCCATCGTCCGTCATCCATCCGTCCGTCGAGGCTAAGGGACTTTTTTTTTGTTCATCCGTCAGTTAGGGGCTGTTTTGTTTTAGGGGCTGCAGCCCCTAAAACTGTTGAGAAGTGTGTTTAAAAGTTACTAAAGGCCTTTTTCTTTCATTTGAAACTCACTTTAAAAATACCACCTTGGTAATGGACTTTTTTTTGGTCCATTTGTCCAAGGTGATACTATACCTGTACCCCCTCTAGAAGCAAAATCATGTACCATATAAAAAATTGATTAGCATGCGCAAGACCTGATCGGACAACTCATCGAGGCTTAGGGACTTTTTTTTTGTTCATCCGTCAGTTAGGGGCTTGAGTTTTACAGTTTTACCAATAGATGGTGCTGTAAAGAAAAGCCCCTAACACCCAATTGCTGAAACACTTTTGTTTAGCTCCTAAACTGAAATCCCCTAAAACTTTGTCTGAAAAACATACCCTAATGCTCATATGTTGGTATGTCTGTCCATCTGTCCCTCCGTCCATCCGTCCGGCCGGCCGGCCGGCCGTCAACAGTTCACATTTTCGACTTCTTCTCCGAAACCGTCAGCCAGATCCACTTCAAACTTGGTGGGGATGTGCCTTGGGTAAGTGTCTACCAAGTATGTTCAAATGGTTACAGTCCAGTGATTTGGGGATTTTTAATGAATTTTTTTGTTCTTTTTTTGGGCAAATCTTAACAAATCTTCCCCGAAATCGCTCACCCAATTGCTTTGATATCACACAGGAACACTCCCTGGGACTCCTACTTCTTAATTTGTTCACCAGGAGGTGCTGCAATTTTTTGCAATTTTTTTATGAATTTTTTTTGTGTTATAGCTATTTTCGACTTCTTCTCCAGAACAGTCACTCAGATTAAGCTGATACATGTTGGATATGTTCTTGTAGAAGGGTAAACAAAGTTGTTCACTATGTGGGAATGCTGCAGATTCCTCATTTTTAACGATTTTTTCAATTCGGGTACTTATTGGTCAGTGCAGCTTTCCTATTGATTGCTATGGAAGTCAATGAACATTCTAATGCTAATTCACATTTTTGACTTCTTCTCCAAAACCGTCATCCAGATTAACTTCAACCTTGGTGGCAATGTACCTTGGGTGGGTTTCTACCAAGTTTTTCAAATGGTCATGCTCCAGTGATTTTTGGATTTTTAATGATTTTTTTTGTTCTTTTTTTGGACAACTGTTAAAAAATCTTCTCCGAAACCGCTTACCCAATTGCTTTGATGTCACACAGGAAGACACCTAGGGCCTTCTAGTTCTTAATTTATTCACCAGGTGGCGCTGCAATTTTTTCCTTAATTTTTTGTGATTTTTTTGTGTTTAACCTTTTTTTTCGAATTCTTCTCCAGAACCGTCACTCAGATTAAGCTTAAACGTGGTGGATATGTTCTTTGTGGAAGGGTCAAACAATGTCGTACACTATGTGGGAATGCTGCGGATTCCTGATGCTTAACGATTTTTTCAATTCAGCTCCTTTTCGGTAAATGCACCTTTCCTATTGATTACCATGTAAGTCAATGGGCATTCTAATGCTAATTTACATTTTCGACTTCTTCTCCAAAACTGTCTTCCAGATTTACTTCAAACTTGATGGGGATATACCTTGGGTGGGTGTCTACCAAGTTTGTTCCAGTGGTCATGTTCCAATGTATTTTGGATTTACTTATGACTTTTTTTAAAAAAATCTTTACAAAAGTTTTAATAGGAAAGTTTAACATGGGAATTTCTTGTAATGATTATAACTTGAACAATTTTTGCCAGATTTACTTCAAACTTGGTGGGGATGTGCCTTGGGTGGATCTCTACCAATTTTGTTCAAATGGTCAAGCTCTGTTGATTTTTGGATTTTTTATGATTTTTTTTGGTTCTTTTTTGGGGCAAACCTTAAAAACTCCTCTCCTCTGAAACCGCTCACCCAATTGCTTTGATATCATACATAGACACTCCCAGGGATACCTAGTTACCAATTTGGTCACCAGGTGGCGCTGCAAGTTTTTGCTAATTTTTAAAAGAATTTTTTGTATGGTTTTTGCTTTTTTTCACTTGTTCTCAGAACCGTCACTCAGATTAAGCTGAAATGTGATGGATATGTTGTTGTGGAAGGGTCAAACAAAGTTGTTTGCAAGGTGGCACTGCTTTGGATTCCTGATTTTTAAGGATTTTCAATTCAGGTACTTATCGGTCAATGCAGCTTTCCTATTGATTACTATGTAAGTCAATGGGCATTCTAATGCTAATTCACAGGATAACTGACACGAAATTTACTGTTCACTTGATAACTTGAGATCTGTTTTGAGTTAGTACCATGATGCTGCACATGTTAATGTTTCTGTATGAGGGTCATGCTTAGACAGTACATGCATGACCTTGACCTTGTTTCTGGGGTGACAGTGCAACATACATGAATTTTACTCTTCATTATAACTTGAGAACTACTTGAACCTTGATGTTTCACATGTAAGTGTTCTTGTATAAAGGTCAGACTTACTCAGAACATGGGTGACCTTGATCCTTTCCCAAGTTCATAGAGCTGCAAGTGTGATGAATGTCAAGATCAGCTGAGCATGGGCTGTTCACACAACCCGCTTGTTTTGTGTGTTTTCGCTATTTTCGACTTCTCCAGATGTGTTATTCAGATTAAGCTGCAAAATGGTGGATATGTTCCTTGTGAAAGGGTCAAACAAAGTTGTTCACTAGGTAACACTGCTGTAGATTTCTAATTTTTAACATTTTTTTCCTCAATTCTGGTACTTAACACACTGAATGCACCTTTCCTATTGATAACTCTCAAAGTCAATGGGCATTCTAATGCTGAGTCTTATTTTTCGACTTTTCCAAAACCGGCAGCCAGATTCTTTTCAAACTTGGTGGCAGTGTACCTTGAGTGGGTCTTTACCAAGTTTGCTCTAATGGTTACACTTTAACGATTTTTGGATTTTTTATGAGTTTTTTTGTTTGTTTTTTTTGGAGGGGGGGGGGCAAATCTTAAAAAAATTTCTTTAGAGAACTGCTCACCCAATTGCTTTGATATCACACAGGAATACTCCTATGGACTCTTAGTCGTTGATTTGTTCACCAGGTGGTGCTGCCAATTCTGTTAGTATATATTTTTTTATGTGTATTTTTGCTATTTTTGACTTCTTCTCTAGGACCGTCACTCAGATTAAGCTGAAACTTGGTGGATATGTTCCTTGTGAAAGTGTCAAAGGTGTTCACTAGGTGGTACTGCTGTGGACCAAGTAGCAATGTTCTTTTTAAAGTTCTCTTTAAATACTCTTCAATTTCTCATACTCCAGGAAAATTTATAATTTTAATGAATTTTTCTTTAGGCAAATCTTAGAAATACTTCTAAATGTAATATGCACTCAGCTAAAGCTCAACACAGGTCTATCCAGTTGGAACTTTGACTTCATGAACAAGTTCAGGTCAGCTGAGCACTGGCTGTTCACACGGCCCTATAGTTGTATGTTTGCACTATTTTTGACTGCTCCAAAACTGTCAGTCAGATTTTTGTTGAATGGTGACAGAAATGTTCCTTGTAGAAGACTCAAACAAGGTTCTTCACTAGATGGTGTAACTATGGAATCCTGATTTTCAACGGATTTTAAATTTTGGGCACTTATCAGTAAATGTATATATATATAGAAATCTAATTTTTGTGGACTAAGCAAATATGATATATTGGCTTATATCTTCGTAATGGTGTATCCTAGACCCGTGATTACTATTATACATTGGAACACCTATGGGATTTGAGATAAAGATGTTAATTTTGACCTTGAAAGGTCAAACTTAGGGTCAAAAGGACATATTGGCCTAAATATCCTGTCAGTGGCTGCTAGATCTGTGGCTACTATTTGATATTTGTAGGATAACTCATACGGGGTTTATGATGGTGATGTTAATTTTGACCTTGAATGACATTGGAAGTTCAAACTTAAAGTCAAATACAAATAGTTGTTTGCATCTTGGAAATGGCGGATCCAAGACCCATGGTTACCAATAATTGTTAATAGGAAATGACCCACGTTTTTGTGGGGGTTTTTTCCTGGCATTGTGACTTTTGATCTTGAGTGACCTTGAAAGACTAAACTTAAGGTCATGCTGACATATTGGCTTATATCTCGGAAATTGTGTGTCATAGATCCATAGTTATTGCTGAACATGACCCGTAAAACCTATGGGACTTCTTTTGGTGTGGTCAATTTTGACCTTGAGTGACCTTGAAAGGTCAAACTAAAGGTCAAACAAATACTGGCTTGTAGCTTGCTAATGATGGATCCTTTAGTTACTCATTCAACAACCATAACTTAGCCTATCGCAGCCCTACCGAGGCTGAGGGATAGCCTAATTCTGGGCCTTGGTCTTAGTCAAGCCTAGCCTTAGCCTTAGTCTTGTCAAGCGTAGCCTAACCTAGGCTAAGTGAAGCTCAAGCTCTGTCATCTGAGCACAGAAGTTCCTTATCTTCTAGTGTAATGTATCTGATCTATTTGCTCCTCTGCATTTCTGTTTCTCGGTCTCTTGTATGATTTTTGCAGATACAATACAGTACAATACCAAAAATAAAAAAAGGATCAATGATTTAACCAGTGATCTGAAGATGGGAGAATGTGATGATGATGATGATGATGATGATGATGATGATGATGATGATGATGATGATGATGATGATGATGATGATGATGATGATGATGATGATGATGATGATGATGATGATGATGATGATGATGATGATGATGATGATGAATGATAATAATCTTTATACTGGATAGCCTGTTAAGTCAAAGACTCATGATTCTCCCACAGAAGATTCCAGTCAGCAGATTTTAGGACAATTATTCTGAACTTAATGTAGGAGGAAACTGGAGTACTTGGAGAAAGCCTACATAGGTTAGCAGGTGTTTGGGGACATTGTCACTTGCAACCATGAACCCCAAACCAACACAAAATTCTGACCTTTGAAGGAATATCATGGGGAAAAGCTTCCTGGGATGAAAAATATGTACCATCTGTAGGAATTGAATGTGGGACACAGTGGAGGTAGGCCAACATTCTATGGTTAAACAACTGAGCTTTCCCTATAATGAAAAGGCAGTCTTCATGATATATGTATACATGTATATATCCTATGACAAACAGATTGTGCAGTCAATAAATCTTGTGACATATAGATCACACTCTGTAAATCCTATGGCAAATAGATCATAGTCTGTAAGTCCTATGGTAAATAGATCAATCTGTAAATCCAATGACAAATAGATCACAGTCAGTAAATCCTATCAAAAATAAATCATGCTCTGTAAATCCTATGATGTATAAATCTCAGTCTGTAAATCCTGTGACAAATAGATTAATATGTAAATCCAATGACAATGGATCTGTGACAACAGATCACAGTCTGTAAATCTTACGACAAATAGATTACAGTCTGTAAATCCTCTGTGGCAATTTGTAGGTCACTATGATTTTATACCAAGAAAGATATATTTTATTTAAAGTATTTAATTTTTAATGTACACATTTATATTCTTATACAAGGGACCCCAATGGAAATAAGCAAGGATTTTTATCCAGCTTTCTTGGGCTATCCTGGTGCTGGCCAATTTTATAATTTATTTAAGAGTAATCTATTTTTATCGTGCATTTTATGTACCCTGTGCTGCAATGTTCTTTATGTGACAACATTATATGTATATTTTATTTATTTTAATGTGACATTGTCTTGTGTACTGTGGTTAACTACCTCTTGTGTTCTTTTTAGTTATGTTACACTGTGATATTACTTTTGATTTTATTTCGATGTATTATAATTTTATGTAGCCTGGCTTGCACCAAATAAAATCAAATCAAATCAAATGATCAAGAAATCATAAATAGATCTATCTGCTGAAAAAAAGCCAGCCCTGGAAATCAGTAAGATGAAAAAATTGAAGTCCGCATATCACTATGATAAAAGGTCCCAGTGTGATTAGGGTCACATTCTACAGAGCCATGTGCCAAGATCACAGGCTGACACCTGTCAGGCAATTACTTGTTACCTGGATGGCATAGTCATTGGTACCAATGGCTTAATAAGGTTGCAGAATGGAAAATGTGTTCCATATTCATATACATGTACATAAGTGTATGCACTCATGGTGGTCCTGTTTTAATGGAAGTACAGATTTTTTTTTTTTTGTCTGCTGTGGCTGAGCTTTGAGCAAAGTTAAGAGCATTCTGTGTTACACTGCAGCACAGGTAATAGGCGTGATAAGGCATAATCCAATTTCACCATAAATATTTGTGGTTATTGAAATATTGATTTAGGCAATATATATATATATGTAATGGGAGCAGAGAGTGTTTCGCAGTCACTTTCAAAGTGGCCTTGCCAGGCAGTTGTAAATGCCTCCTACTGGCAGGCTGGAACCTTCACATGGCTATGTAGCCTTGGTCTAGCTAGGCATTGGCTAATCAATTTTCTGCCCGAGAGATATGTAAAGGAAACCAACGGACATAAACAGCCAGCATTGGGTGGCCCACACTTTTGTAATTGATGAGAATGGTATATTTTAGTCTCCAGAGTGGGCAGTGCATGTTATTGGGAGGTGTGTGTGGCATGTAGATTTACGCAACCACAGGATTCACTTCTGTTGGGTATTACATGTGGAGAGCAGCAGCTTCAAGGTATGATTTAAACTTCATAAATTTATGCTGTGTTCAATACTGTATGCATTATATACACAGAGAATAGAACAGTGAATGCCCATAGTACAGTATTAGGTATATTGTTGTCTGGGCATCCACAGTGGTAGGCCACTTGCATAGGCAATGTTTCAGGATGCATAAGCCAGGCCTGAGCAAGATACCAGTCATTTAAATCAATGAACTTTACATTATAAAGGCACTGTCCTTTTTCACTTTTATTATTCTGGTTTTCTTATAGCAAAACATATGCTGAAAGTTGTTTTAGTCAGACATGTGGGACTGGAGGGCCAGCTGTTCAAGAAGCTCTGCCCTTTCTCCCCCCCCCCCCCCCACACACACACACAAGGGGGAGTAGAGAGAAAAAAATGATGTTGCAATATTGATCTCAGATACATGTATTCAAGTGTGAAATTGGATACAAAAGGACTTTATTGTTTTTGAGGTAGGTAGGGAGGGACAGGCAGGCAGGCAGGTCAGTCACCCATTCTAGTGGTAATAATTTGACTATTAGGTTTGTGTACTGCATGTCTCAGAATATGGATTTTTTTCGACATAGTAACGTAAAAATTGTGCCCATTATTGAAAATACCCTGAACTTTGACAAATTTCCCCTGGGATATTTAAATTATATTTTTCCAAGAAAAACATGTCTTTTTTTCCTGAAAAATGTGAATTTTACTGGGAATTTCCATTTGAAAGAAGTAGTTTCTGCTTTTCAATTATGTTGCATGGAATGTCTCACAGGAAAATGATGTTTACCTAATAATGACTTTCATATCAAGTATGCATGATACAATGTAGCTAACAAGTGCTATTAATGTTAGGGTTATATAATAGTAAGTAGGAATATCAGAAAGTAACTTGTATTAATGATCAGCTTTTGATACCTAGCCACTGTAGCCATTTGAATGAATCCACAAAAACACTTTTAAGCTGTCTCAAATTGTTACTTTAGATATAATATAACTATTATACATGGAGCTGAAAACTCTACCTATCTGCATAGAAAATTTGCATGGTTTGTATGGAAAACAAAGTAAATTTGTAAGCCTCCTGTCAATAGTGATTTGTGATTACATTATTATGTATCGTAAATATAGATTACAACATAGTTGTACTTGTCATTTTTATCACTACGAGTGATAAAATGAAACACAAATGCAGCTGTGTTATGATTTTTATTGAATGATTAGGCCTTTTTTATGGTTTTAAATGTGGTTTAATATCTTAGGCATAGTTGACTGCTTCTCCTGCGGTCTTATTGTCGTGTGCAGAGATGCCATGTGCTTCCGACCACCTATGGAATTACACGAAGGGACAGCGTATATCACTGATATCATTAATTGTCATGTATGTCGTCTTTTTTTTCACGGATATCAAATTTTCACACGTTTGTGAAAAAATATCAAAATCTTTAGGTATAGCTTAGAGATATTGGAAGAAGTCCAGCAGTTGTTTGCAGAATTGTTCATGACCACTGATACTAAATTATTCATAAATTGAGTGGAAGAGACCCACACAACAGGTTAATAACTAAAACTTCAGAACTTGTGCTTTTTCTGCTCACTTAGTGGCATCTTTACACATGAAAATTACGTTGAAAAATGCACCAAAATATTTTCATGCAGAGTTTTCACATTTATACAATCAGACAGTATAATGTGAAAATACAGCATACTACTATAAATATAAGCAAAAACATATAAATTAAGTATATAAATGCAAGTTGTTTTTGGTGTCATTATGGAAAATTTTGAATTTCTTGGGCATAGTATGTATTTAAAGGATGCAGTTTAAGGATATTACTACTGTACATTTAAGCATTGCTCGAGAAAATAGGAATAACCATAAGCTCTGAATATCATCTTTTCATGGAATATAGCCCAACAAGAAATTTTAGCTTGCAAATCCTAATACATTGAAGAAAGGCCAGGTCAACAGCGAGATGGGATTATATATGGATATAGAAGATACAGGGTGCAGGAGAGCTTGGTAGTGAATGCAAGTATAAGTAATGATCCTGTCCAACATACATAGATGAATGAAGTAATCGTCAATTGATGAGGTTTATTGGATTACCCACTGATTTTTTGCACAATGCCTTTATCATGGCATCCAGTGGAAACCAGTGGCTAATCTAATAAACATTCATTCATCTTTATAACTTGAAAATAAACGTTCATCTTTATTTGTTCACGACAACATTATTAATCTTTATATCTGGATAGGATCACAATTTACTTGCACAAGTCCTAATAGTTACTGAATCTATTTGTTGTTCTCTGTAGGGGCTGTCCCCCTCAGCAAGACCTCCCATTTTGACAGCGTTGCTGCAATTCTGGCTCCAGACCCTCATTTGTGCTCTGCTTCTTTTCTTTTAAACTCTGCACTTTTCATCATTTTATGTGTCCATTCTTTCTGTGACTTGGCTTTCAGTTGGCAGCTGAAAGCTTTTTCCTTCCTTTCCATGACACCACACTTTAGGCTTATCATAAATCCTCTCGGAAGTGAGCATATTTGTAAAGTTAGTGTTAGTACTCAGTAGGCCAACACTTACATTAAGGCCTATACTTGAATGGGATACAATTATGTTCTGGAATTAGAAGTACATAACATGGGTGGGAAAAGTGTGGGTGAAACACCCAGTATATCTTTAATGTGCTTGTATCATCTTAATAGCAATTAGAGAAAAATCAGGTAATCACACATAATTAAAGTACATGTATATTCTGGCAATAAAAAGTGCAAGTGGAATGGGTGGAATGTTTTAACCATTTTGCTTCATTGTAATGAAAAAAAGGCAAATCTGTGTAATTTATTGTACATTCACCTTGATCTTAAAGCTTTAAAGTGATATCATAATATTAAATATATGGTTATGGCAAAGGAGGTCAGGTCAACAGTAATTACGGGCAATATATGGATCTCTTAGATGCCGGAGACAGGTGAGTTATATGATAATGTAGCAAATAATGATCCTGTCCAACATATATAGATGAACAAAGTCTGTGTCAATTTGATGAAGTTCATGTGATCTGACCAGTTTCCACTAAAATGCCTTTGTCAAGCATGTACGTAACTTTTTATGAGAAAAGTGATATCCAGATATTTAGAAATCTGTATCCTTTGAAATGTCTGTGAAAGCTGTTGAGTACTGGGGGCTGTATCCATCATGGTCATTGATTCATATTAGTTTTGAAGAGATAGCTGTAGCCACTTACTCTGAAATTACATGGGGTCACCACAGGGGATCCCAAAATTTCAATTAGTGAAACATGTAGTTCTATAAGTTCATATATATATATATACTGTAGTTCTAGAAATTTTCGCGCTCGATTTAATTTCGCGCTTTTCGCGCTACCACCTACAGCGCGAAATTAAAATGCGCGAAAATAAGTTGCATTGTATTTCACTACATTGTTTGGCATTGGATTGCACGAAACTAAAATGCGCAAAAATTCTGTAATTTCAGAAAAAATCAGTTTGCGCGAAATTAAACACGCGCGAAAATTTTGAGAACTACAGTATATATATATCCCGAAACCTTAATTTGCGAAACAAGTAGTGCTGCAAATGTGCATATATGTATGTATGTATTTATGTATGTATGTATGTATGTATGTATGTATGTATGTATGTATGTATATATATATATATATATATATATATATATATATATATATATATATATATATATATATATATATATATATACATTCATTCATCTTTATAACTGTTCTATATATATATATATATATGGTGAATTTTTGTGTTTTCTTTTTTTCTTTTCAAGTTCTGAAAAAGACACCTCTTGGATACTGCTGAAACATAGTAGAAATGTTCCTTGTGGAGAGGTCAATCAAAGCCATTCACTAGGTGGCATTATGGTGTGTCCTTAAGTTTTAATCAATATTTCCATCTGGCTCTTATCAGATAATATATGTACATTTCTATTGATTATTATGGAAGTCCTTGGGAATTGCAATGGTATTTCACATTTTTCTTCCCCACCATCGAAGGTGGTGTAGGGGGACATAGAAATAGTAGGGTTAGGGGCTGTCTGTCTGTCTGTTTTGTTTCTGTCACGTCTGTCATGTCCGTCACATCCCACAACTTTCCAGGTTATTATTCAATTGCCTTCAAAGGTGGTCAGAGTATGCATCTATGTCAAACCTTGGCTGGGATTGTTTATGGGTGACCTTGACCTCAAGGTCACCTATGCATACATGCCCATTTGATCACTATGTGAGTGAATGGGGATTGCTTTGGTAATTCACATTTTTGACTTCTTCAAAATCGTCAGCCAGATTCACTTTAAACTTGATGGGGATTTACCTTAGGTGAGTCTCTACCAAGTTAGTTCAAATGGTCATGGTCCAGTGATTTTAGGATTTTTTATGATTTTTGGGCAAAATCTTATAAAATCTTCTCCAAAACCCCTTGGCAAATTGCTTTGAAATTGCAAAGGAACGCTTCTGGGTACCCCTAGACCATAATTTGTTCAACAGGTGATGCTTATTTCTTTTCCATTTTTTCTGTTTTTTTAATTTTTGGGTTTTTGCTGTCTTTGATTTCTCCAAAAGCGTCACTCAGACTATGCTGAAACTTGGTGTAAATATTCCTTGCAGAAGGATCACACAAATTTGTTCACCAGATGGTGTTGCTGTGGATCCCTGAATTTTAACAGTCTGGTGCTTAACAGTCAATGGATACATATCTGTTGATTGCTATGTAAGTGAATGGAGATTGCTGTGGTGATTCACATTTTCAACTTCTTCTCCAAAACCGTCAGCCAGATTCACTTCAAATTTGGTACGGATGTACCTTGGGTGGGTCTCTACCAAGTTACTTCAAATGGTCACGTTCAAGAGATTGTTGCATTTTTTTTTATGAATTTTGTTGATTTTTTGGCAAAATCTTAAAAAATTTTCTCTAGAAGTATTTGATAGAAGTTCCAATATATTTAGACATTTTATGTATCTAGAGGAGAGTTCACTTTTGCCTGGTCATGAGTGATTGTGGGGTCAAAGGTCAAGGTCATGGGGCTGTTTGATAGAATGAGTTCCATGTAGTATACAGAAGGATTCAACTAAAAGGCTAGGTGCCTGTATTATATTTTGGATAGAAAACAATGCAATATAAATTCCAATGTTTCTTTTATGTTTATTATTGCATTTATATTGTGCAATACATGTTTTATGTTAGACATGCTTTGAAATAATGATCCCCATCCCCGTCGTGGTGTGGCGGGGGACATCGATCCATTGGATCATCTAGTTTTCTTTGTGTCCAAAACTTATTGGACAGTCTACTAGATCCATTTCAGACTTGATGGGGATGTACCTTGGGTAAGTCTCCACTGTTTTATCAAGTGGTCATGCTCCATTGATTTTTGCTTTTTAAAAATTAATTTTTGGTTCATTTTTTTTTGCAAAATCTTAAAAATTCTCAAGAACCACTCAGCCAATTGCTTTGAAATTGCATAGGAATATTTCTGGGCACAAGGGAGAGGCTTACACAATGCATGGTTGACCTTGACATCATTTCCAAGGTCACAGGGCCACTTATTGAATTTTACTGTTCACCTAAAAACTGTTTAAGCTAGGACATTGTTGCATGATAGTGGTGGTCCTCTATGTGGGCCAGATTTACACAGTACAAGGAGGACCTGGATGCCATATGTTCATTGATCACACAGACACCAGGAAGACTTCCTCCATTTTTCACATGCAGACAGGTATACTGTTGCAGACCCTTAATCATATGAAAGCCACACAATAGAGTAGAATCTCTCTTCAAAAACCACTCCAGATTTGAGAAAATATATCTGAATATTGAGTACGGGGCTTAGTGAGTAGAAATGAGGCTGTGACAAAGTTGTTGCTATGGGAGCCTATAGTTTTTCGACAGAGAGCTCAGAAGGGATATTGACAGAGAACTCAGAAGGGATATTTGATTGTATATGTACAATATAGTGGTAGCCACATGAGATGCATACCACAAAAGAATACATTTACATAATAGTTACATCATATAGGATTCATAATACAGTTACCTTGGCCATACACTTGGTCACATTATCCTGCCCTTTAAAAGGCCGAGGTATATCTAACGCAGCATTCAGTTTCTGTTGAATCACAGAACAGAGATTTGAAACAGAGACCATCTCCCTAGCTGTCACTAGTAAACATAAATACAGTAAAACCTCCCTATACCGAACACCCTTGGGACCGAAAAAAAGTGTTCGGTATAGGGAGGTTTGATAACATTGAACGTACAGTAAAACCTCTCTTACCAAACACCTCCGTATACCGAACACCTCGCTATACTGAACACCATTTCTCGGTCCCGAATATATACTTCCAATGTTAGCAAACCTCCCTATACTGAACACCTCCCCATACCGAACACTTTTTTCCGGTCCCATGGGTGTTCAGTATAGGGAGGTTTCACTGTATATACTTGGGACCGAGAAATGGTGTTCAGTATAGAGAGGTGTTCGGTATACGGAGATGTTCGGTTAGAGGTTTTACTGTAGTTACATTTACACTGGAGTTGAACAGAACTCACTCGCCTCTGATTAGTCCAGTTATGGACAAAAACGGTCAGGCATTTTGGCACATCATGTGTCTACTTTTATCAGCACTTGCCGTGTCTTTCTATTGCACAATAGATACACACCACGAGAGAAGACATTCATGTGTATCATTAAAACCAGGGACCAAATCATTTGTCAAGTTTGCAGTGTCACAGAGACATATGACATGCTTCATTGGCTCAATCATAAATGGATGTCTGTGATATGTTCTATTTTTATTTGTTCATTCGAAAAGCTTTTACAAAAAATGTCATGATGGATGCATGCAGTCAATATTTTCTTTAAACTGTATGTGCACATGCAGTTGTCAGATCTAAACGCACCAATTTCATGGTAGGAACACATACAGTGACCCCCCTCTCATGAGGCCACCCCAAATGCACCAGAAATCTGGCCATATAAGATGGGGGTGGCCTCTCATAAGGCGGGGGGGGGGGGGGGGGGGTAATTTAATGCAAAGGCTACCCTTGCTACTTTGAGATGTGGCCTCTCAAGAAGGGATGGCCTCTTGTCAGGAGGGCCCCCAAAGAGGGGAACCACTGTACATGTACATCATACTTTTGATATGACGAGATAGAACCTGTGGAGGTTCCTGATTGAAGTAGCACCAATATGTCAACTGTTGCCTGCTCAATGTTGTAGGACTCAAGCTCAAAGGGTTACCTCATTCCCCCATGAATTAAGACTGAGTCAATAGGTGTCCTTGGGGCTAGTTGGACACCAAGTACCCAACGGGCCTCAAGGAGAGCTTTTTACCTGGGGCATGCTATTTCAGAGAGGGTTTTCTAGGATTCTCTCGCTGATTGTTTCTCATTAACTCAAAAATTGATTTTTGAAAATCATTTAAGCGAACAGCATTTTTCATCCTGCTGGTTTTGAACAGCTTGAGGTCCCACGGTTAAGGAACAATAATATATGGTGCATATGCAAATGGTATAAGACTTTTCTGTCTACCTGCAGTCAAAAGGTTAAGAAACAAGAGTATATATGGTGAGGCAATCATGCATTTGAGGGACTTTTCTGTTTACATGCAGTGAAAGGGTTAAGGAACAAGTATATAGTGCATGTACAGGGGCATTTTAAGGGACTTTTCTCTCTGCCTACAGTCAAAGAGTTATGGAACAAGAGTATATATGGTGCGTGTGCATGGGTGTAGCTCAGGTGACTTTCCTGTCTGCGGACCTACTGTCTACGTCAGTGGTTGTACCAGCTGGAACTGAAATACCTTCGTTAAGCAAAGCTGGTATTTATAAGATGGTGCAGTTCAACGTGGCAGCTGCATATAGCAAAAAAAAAAAAAAAAGAGGGGGATGAAAATTGAGTGTATAGATGTACACATGTAATTTGAAGGACATGTGTGTTCTAACCTGTAATGTCACTGAGCGTAAAAATGTAGCTTTTCCCCTTCAAGTGTCACCTCAGTGTTGATACACATATACCGTGACTTTTGAGGACATAGGACTTTCTGATACCTTATTATATGGGACTGACAGCATCAGAAATGGATCTCGGTGGAGTACATAAAGTACAGGCCCATAATCAAATCACTGGGCAAACTGCACACTGGCTCTACCAACAAGATTCCAATTAACCCACTGCATGCTGGAAGAAGATACAGTCAACAGTTCTGGCTTGTGTGTGTATTGAATTATAGGAAGCTGTCAATCTGGGCATGTCAGTCCCTCTTTTTTTTTAATCTCCAGCACATACTTGCTATTTTTTTTTTTCAATGTTGCAAAAAGTAAAACAAAGTATTTGAGTAGATATTTGGACCATGTCTGGCACTTTTAGCAGGAAGGGGTCAAATCACTGACACTGCAACATAATGCTGTTATGTGTATGTATACATGTATGTATTAGCATAAAAAGCTGATAATCCTCATTAAGGACTGGCTGAGCCATGTTCTCTTACATATGGTTGTGTAATGTTGGGAAAGATGATTACGTATGTGTGCACATCCTCTTTAATTTCTGAAAGTCCCTTATTGTGTGCTGAGTATGGTAACCGTCATCACTGTGTGATCATTGTGGTTATAATCATTACTGATCACTGTGGTTACAGTGTTCACTGATCACTGTGGTTACAGTGTTCACTGTGTCCTCACTGAGGTTACAGTCATCATCATTACTGCCTGGCACAGGGACCTTTGTAGCAGAATTTACAGTCTGTTCTCACCGGCAGAGTAAAGGGAAACAGCTAATGATATGGTCAAAAATTGCAAAAACTGTTTAAATCTAGCTCTCATGTCAAGTGAAATTGTATGCTCAGGTCAAGTTAGTCCTTTGAATAGAGTGGCTCTGTGAGCTTCGCACCAACATAACAGGAAGTTTTGTTGTTTCTCTTCAAAATACAGGTGCGTACTGTATTTTATTTTAAAGGAGGCAGACCAAGCTTTATAGGAGAAAACATCAGCAAAAATATTTCAACCCCAAATTATCTGAAGGTATGTTTCACTACCCAGACATGCCAGAATACATTTTGTATACACATACATGTACATGTATGTGTACACATGCACCCCCCCACACACATATATATATATATATATATATATATATATATATATATATATATATATATATATATATATATATATATATATATATATATATATATATATATATATATACATACATATATATATATATATATATATATATATATATATATATATATATATATATATATATATATATATATTTATATATATAGACCAAACCACATGCTGGAAATGATCAATATTGTACATTTTTTATTGTCATTAATCATCATATTTCCAGGTTACTCCGTGTATACCACATATGGTGTAGGTCTGTCAATAACTGTTATTTACATATCTGTGATTTTACTTAAAATTTATTTGTACAGTCATGGGTAAGTTTGGGGCCTTTCTCTTTCAGGAAGATTAACCTTTTTCACATGTAGTGTTGCCAATTTTATTTTGCCTTTGTATGCCAGCTTGGTGATTATATTTACATATCTACAGGAAGATAAGACCGAGAGTAAAAGCCACAGGTTCATGTGGTATAGTTCAGCCTGTCTTGAAAGACCAACTAAAACAGTGGCCAAATTATGGTCTTTCAAGACAGGTGGTCTGACAGTAGGTACATGCATAAAGAATATGACAGGTACTAAGTGAAGCATCCTCAAACGAAGGTTTTTCAACAAAGATGGTCTCTCATTAAGGTGGTCTCTGAAGACAGACTACTGTATACATGAACTTGGAGGTGTGATTTAATGAAAATTCTCGAGGGGAAGGGCTTTTCTTGTGTCAAACCATATACCAGGCACAGGACACTGAGCTTCAGGGACCCAGACTGTTCTTGGGGAGCTTTGTCTTTGCATATGTCAAATTTAGAGGCAGCCTGTAATACAAATTGACAAATTATTACGGGAAAAGAAATGAGTCAATCTGTAACATAGTTTAAAATTGTCACAAGCAAGATTACCACAAACTTAGCAGGTACACAAATGATGAACAAACTGTCAGCTTCAAGTTTGAGGAAAAATGGTCCAATGTTTTTGTTAGACATGGAGGTACAGATAAGTCAGTCTAGCTGGGGTTTACCTTGCAAAAGGTGGTGCTTTGGGTGACAAGAGAAAGTTTACTTCCTGCTTTGTACACTGCACCTCTACAATTATTGAAACAACAGAAACAGCAGCACTGTTATTTTGGGACCATATAATCAACAGATACAGTAGTACCTGTTATTTGGGACCGTATAGTAAACAGGTACAGTAGTACCTGTTATTTGGGACCATATAATCAACAGATACAATAGTACCTGTTTTTTGGGACCATATAATCAACAGATACAGTAGTACTTGTTTTTTGGGACCATATAATCAACAGATACAGTAGTACTTGTTATTTGGGACCATATAATCAACAGATACAGTAGTACCTGTTATTTAGGACCATATAATCAACAGATACAGTTGTAACTGTTATTTGGGACCATATAATCAACAGATACAATAGTACCTGTTTTTTTGGGACCATATAATCAACAGATACAGTAGTACCTGTTATTTGGGACGATATAATCAACAGATACAGTAGTACCTGTTATTTAAGACCTAATCAACAGATACAGTAGTACCTGTTATTTAGGACCATATAATCAACGTATAGAGTAGTACCTGTAAGTTGTGACCATATAATCAACAGATACAGTAAAGTAGCACCTGTTATTTGGGACCATATAATCAACAGATACAGTAATACCTCTTATTTGGGACCATATAATCAACAGATACAGTTGTAGCTGCTATTTAGGACTCTCTGCCAACCAATGGTGGCCTCATGTAGTAGTTGCTTTAAAATATCAGTACAGGTGGCAGAGCTGTTAAGTGTACTGTTTGTCATAAGAGGTGGTCTCTGAAGCAAATATTTCTATATCTTTATCACATATTAACCTGCTTTATCCAGGGACTGATCTAAACTTTAAAAAAGCTGTAATTAAAATTGGAAATATAAAGGATCTGTAGTGACCCTTTAATAGTTCATTTCAAAATTAATAAGCAACCACATTTTTTATCTCAATTCTAGAAACATTTAAGCATTTGGCTAATAGACCCTTTTAGGACACCGGGTTGCAGCACTGGAGGGTGATTAATTGTATAGTTTTTACTTATTTGCATGACAGCAAATCCCTTTGAAGGTTTTGTTTGGCAAACAGCCAAATTGATGTAAATGAACACCATGAAGTGCTGCCACCTAGGGGCCCAGAATGCACCATTGTCAGAGCAGACCCTGATGTCATGCACAGTATTCATTTATTAAGACCACCCCTAAGGCCATCCAAGAAGTGGTCACATAAAGCAAGTGGTCTTCCAAAAGAGCTTAGAATTTTGCACCACCAGCCCAACAACTAACCACTCCTTTGAATTTCTGTCCATAATTTAGATTCAAACATGATTGATATGTACTTATTTTACCCTATTCCATCTTGCAGTCATAGGTTTACTCATGTATTGGTATTATAAACACATTTGGAATTTGTAAACTGGTTTTAACAAATGATTTTACCAATCTTGTACAAAGTAGATGGGCTTTACTTATCTGAAATGGGGAATTTCAGGATCGATCAGTGCTCTCTAAGGCCATTTTGGGTGGCCACTGATCAGGTGTCCTCCCATAAGAGTGGTCTTTTGAAAGAGTGACAACTTTACATTTATCTGTCAAGGCAGCAGTTGTCTCATAAAGGAATCTCTGAAATCTGATACCATACAGTGGCTTTTCCTGTGAGAGAACGCCACAAAGATTGGCTCAAGTTGACTGTGGCCTCAAACTGCAGGTGAATTGTCCATAAAGCTATAACGAACTGCAGGGTAAGGATCTGTCAACAGATGGGTCTGTCCAAAGAGGGACTAAGTACTTCAACAATATAATTTCATGATCATGTGTGTTACGTAAATATCACCGATGCAGGACATATTGGAATCAACACCTTGTTTTGCTTATATTTAGCCTGCTCCATTTTCACAGTCAGGAGCTGCAACATGCCAGGGAAAAGTTGTTGACCTGATATTAAGCTCCATTTTCATTTACCACCAGTTTATCTGGCCCTTTCTACATCCTTTGAACACTCTCATCAGAACACTGGTCTGTGTTTAATACCCAGGCCATACTGGGCAGAAATGATGACTGGAGTCAGAGGTTCACACAGTTCAGTAATTCCTGTTGACATCATTGATGAGAGGGCTGTTCCCACGGGGCTGAGATCTACTTGGGCAGACAGTCTCCCTAAGAGCTTTGACCACCATATTATTATATACCTATACTGAAACCTACAAGTCATATTGAAATGAGGCTCATTCACGGTAACAGTTTGTCTTGTGACCAGCCTGATGACAGACCTATGATAAAGTAAATTACAGTGAAACCTCATTATAACAGCACTCAGATACCCGACATATTCATTATTATGACACAAATTTTGAATGGCAAAAGTTAATTTTCTTTGTTGTTTGATTCATTTGTCTAATATATTCAGTTATCTGACACATTTCTGAGGGAACAGATGGTGCCATTGTAATGATTTTTCACTGTACTTTGCGCTATGGTCGTTTCACAGGCAAGGCTCCATTCTGAGCACCCAATGCTGACTCGATATGGAAATTAGTTGGATGTGATGATTTATAATGGAGTCAAGTCCGTGCTCAGTGTGGTGAGGTATTTAAGTGGCTGTAATTGTGTTGCAGAGTGATGGGACAGAGGGACCAGCCGTTACACACCGCCACCTGAACTACCACCCACACTAAGCACCAGTGCCTGGCAACCCAGGCACTGTTTGACCACAGCCAGACACGTTCAGCTTTTAATTCAGGGTTGCATATATATCTGTGACATATTATGGTCACTAAATAGGCCATCTGAAATCACTGGGGTCACAATATTTCCAGATTCAACAGCATCAAGCCACATTTGGGACCGTGGAAATTTCACAGAGATCAAGTGAGATTATTTCTTGGGTAAATTCTTTTGTTTTAATGTGACAGTTAGATTCTGAAGTGACCATCCATGAGGCAGTAGAGTAATGCATGCCAGACCACAGTGCACTAATTGATGAGGTTTGGCAGTTAATCTCTGGTCATTTTCTTCTAACTTTTCAAATTTGTCCCAAGATATGATTTCTCCTTTGTGTATTTGAAGTCAAAAGTATTATAAACAAGTGATCATTGAAAACACATATATATAGATAATATATATACATGTAGATGCCAGGTTCATTTTCCTTTAAATTTTTATATCATCACTGTGGTAAATTAGGTATAACAATTTTTTGTGACATGCCAACTTTTGCTACATTTGTTTCATTTTTAACAACTGTGTAAAATTTTTACCAAACAGTGTTGCAATTCATTTCACACAGATACCATGGCAACCACGTTTTGAGTGCATGCATGTGGACACAGACATTTAAATACACATGTTACATGTGTGTTTGTGGCAGTCCACAAATGTTGTCTGGAGACAGATGACTAGTCCTCATAGCTTATGTACATATATGGTCAAAAGGATTGCAGGATAGTTACCTGATCGATATAGCTACTCATGATGGCTGAGTTTCCCAATCCCCACCCCCTCTCAGGTTTTCTGTATACATGTATGGTAAATTGAAAATTTAATTGATTTCATGGTCAGGGTGAAAGATGATTTTTTGCCAATAATTTATTTCCATACACAGACTGAGCCATGAAAAGTAATGCGTAGCTTCAGGAAGGTACACAATTTGATTTATCAGCCAGTTGTACCTCTTTTTGAAGATTTTTTATATGAAATGATCAAAGGACATTTGTGTGTCAGTATTGGATACATCATTACTTTTGCTGTTGTGCATCAGGCAAGTAAGGAATACTTCTCAAAGTAAAATATGTCTTGGTCATTTGCCTCAGGTCAGCAGCTTTCCCTGGGTAGGCTGAGCCTAATCATCAGAGTAGCATGTCCTACATCAACAGCTTTCCTTACGGCAGGCTGGGTTCTAAGTGTCAGCACCAAAGGATAGAAGTTGATTTCAGCGAGGGAATGTTTGTGTAGAAACTGATCTGCAACTGAGGGGTTAATGTGGGAGCTTGTCCACAGCTTTCCTGAAGTCTCATTTTATGCCTGCATGTATGTTTGCTGCACACAGGGGCCTGTTGACTCCATCTTCATTCAAGAGATCTAGAGAAATGGTTAATGTAAATATATGAGCTGATCCACAGGGCTTCTGAACTAAAGTCCTGGTTTGTGCCTGGATGTTTTGCTGCATACATGGATCCACCTGAACCCTCAGTCAGCCTGTGGTGCTATTGATGTTGGCCTGCAGGACAAGCAAAGTCTAAGGTCGGGATTCATGCAGACACAACTCACCCACTAATTAAGATACATGTCTGGGGCTCATCCTGCAGACACAGGGCTGAGCTCCTTGTGGTGTGTTCCATTGAAGCTGACTGACATGAAAGCAAGCAGTAAGATTCTTGATAACAGTGTTCACCACAATTTGTGTTTCCAAATGATGAGGCATTTGAACTGCTGGGCACTCCTCCTCCCCCCCCCCCTCCTTTTTTTTCTTTCTATTTTGGCTCATTCTGCCACAAGGGGACACCAGCATCTGATAGTACATTAGCTCTTTAATATCCGGAGCTAAATCTGATTTGACATACCACATTTAAATGTAATTGTGCATGCTATCTTTTCCATTCTGCTGCATTAAGTATGCAAAAAAGAAAACTGAGAAAACGAAATTTGCAATATTTACATCCATGTAAAATAAGGAGCATGATTATGTAATGACATGAAGCAAAAGCAGCTCTAAGTCTGTAGCATTTCATCTCAAGTCTCCTTAGCATATCATCTCAAGCCTACATCTTTAGCATGTCATCTTAAGTCTACATCCTTGGCATGTCATCTCAACTCTATATCCTTGACATGTCATCTCAATTCTGTATCCTTGACATGTCATCTCAACTCTACATCCTTGGCATGTCATCTCAACTCTACATCCTTGGCATGTCATCCTAACTCTACATCATCAGCATGTCATCTTAACTCTACATCCTTGGCATGTCATCTAAACTCTACATCCTTGACATGTCATCTCAATTCTATGTCCTTGGCATATCATCTCATCTCTACATCCTTGGCATATCATCTCATCTCTACATCCTTGGCATGTCATCTCATCTCTACATCCTTGGCACGTCATATCAAAATGTACACCCTGGACATGTCATGTCAACTGTACATCCTTCACATGTCCTCTCAGTAACACTGCAGATATCCAAGCGAGTTTAGCATTGCCAGTGATAAAAAAATCTTGAGAAAATTTGTAAGCTGGGCCTAAATCCATAATGTTTTGTGTATTGAAGATCAGCATGCAAGTCTGAAGAGCTGTGGACTCACTGTTTCTGTTTTTTGGTTTGGTCCACTTTGCAAACTATACGTAAGTATCTCTAAAATCAATAGTTTGCCATATGCATCCTGTTTGATGCTCTTGTTCTAGTTAGTCCCCCTCACATTTTACCACCCACTAGAAAAGGGTAGAATGATAAATTCTGGACCTACTTTAAGTGGTTTGCATGCAATTCCAATCATTAAAGTGATTATTCTAGCCATATTGCAGGTGTCTCTGGACTATTCTTTATATCTTTTGTATGATATGTTATTACAAGTTCAGACTGCACAAACATGATACAGATTCTCACTCCGTAATGGGAGCATTTGGCATGTAATAGTTGAATACACAGACATAATGAAAAAAAAAAAAATCATGGTGGCCTTGTTGATAATTAGGACAGATACAGTGTGCTAATACCCTTGTGGAAAGTGAAAATACAGGATAGCCTTATCAGGAAAATGGTTAAACTGCTTCGACTCTTGGATGCTCATATCAAGGTTGTCAATAGCTTTCATGGCATGTCAACATCTAAAAAATAAAACGATTAATCCAACATATGCCAAGGAAAGCTGTTGACCTTGGAATGTACTTCCACTGACAAGTGCTCCTAGAATTTGAGTCTTTTTTTCTGTGGATTGGTTTGTTCAGTTGATCAGTTCTGCAATGATTGTCATCTTCCCATAACAAAATCCGCAGGGAGGAAGAACTAAAAGGCACTGTACAGTGAGAGAACACACAAATAAACAGTCTATGTTTAGTGTTATATCGAGAGAAATCTGATCATCAAACCCTAGGAACATAAGGATTCCTCATGGGGGAAACTATATGTTTTACAGATATCTTCATATCCAGTCAGACAAGGCATGAAAAATAAGTTCATATTTTAGCCAGCAGATGACTCTGCTGCATAAGACTAGAGATAAGTTAGTTACTATATTGGTCAACAGAGGGCATATCACATCAACTATGAAGACGCATATCCCTGATGATTGTCTTTCATAAGCTCAGTCCATTTATACATAGGCGTTCTGGGAAGATTGAAAAGCCAAGTAGTAACAATTGTATATTAAAAAATTGATCTGTTAAAATGTAATTAAGATTCATGAAACTTGTTTCTTTGAACAAAGGGGACAACACACATTCCAGTGGCTCATATTAGGAGTTCATAAGGCATTTTGTTGCAGCCAGACCTTGTAAATTTACTTACTTTCTCTCTGACTGTATTCACTGTTTCATTTATATTCTGTCCAAAACACTCCAATTTTGATTTGCTATGTAGCCATAACTGTCAGTCAGTATCTCAACATTTCCTCATTTGGTTCCAAAAAGTCTTAATTATTTTTTTTATTTTTTCCATTGTTCAGTATAATTCTTCTGAAGAGTTATTCCTATACACGTCACTTCTTGTAATATCTGTGCTGAATAATAACAGAACTATCATCTTGAATCTACCGCTAGATTATGCGATGGAATTTGGAGGCTTTTAATTGACTTAACTTGGACAAAAGTAAGGAAACAAAGTGGGGTCTTTTACATGTTGTGTCTGTCTGGTACTTGGCGCCTAATATTAGATTATAAATATGCTTATGTCACAATGAGACTATTAGGGCACATTGACAGCAGTGGTAATGGGGCTTGGGAAAAAAAACAAGGACATTTTTCATCCTGCATTGCAACAATGTAAATAGCAGCCAGACTTAAGACTTTTTTACTTTCCAAAGAGTAAACATGTTAAGCACTAAGTATTTATTTATGCTGAAGATAGTAGTGTCAGGAACGTGTTGGTTGCCAACAGAATTAATACCTTTGACTCTTTGTGGAGGAAACAAGTATTTAACCCTTTCAGTGCCAAATTTTGGACCAAGTCAACAGCTTTTCTCGGCATGCATTGGGCACATTGCACCCAATGTATGCCGAGAAAAGCTGTTGACCTGGGGTATTCTCTCAGGAACTGTTGGCATACTGGTACTTGAATGAAGAGTGTTTTTACAAGGAATATGAATCTGGGATCCGAATGATAATTCAGACCTGTCTGACTTAAGTAGATCAACATAAGATGTGATTGGCACTGAAACAGTTAATCTGCTTCCCTGGCTACAGCACAGTCACATTCTTTTGGTATCTGGTGTATTATCCTCTGACATTTTTTGTGTCCCCTATCATTAAACACTTGAATAACTTGCTGTATTTACACAAGGATCAAGTGATACTTGTTATGTACTGGGCAAAAGTTCATGTATTTTCACTGTATTTGTTAAATCTGGAGTTGTCCTGATATCTGTGAATTTTGGCCTGTCAGTCTGCTTAACAAACTGCCATATTTCTTCTTTTCACATACATACATACATACATACATACATACATACATACATACATACATACATACATACATACATACATATATAGTCTATCTATCTATCTATCTATCTATCTATCTATCTATCTATCTATCTATCTATCTATCTATCTATCTATCTATCTACCTACCTACCTACCTACCTACCTACCTACCTACCTACCTACCTACCTACCTACCTACCTACCTACCTACCTACCTACATACATACATACATACATACATACATACATACATACATACATACATACATATATATATGATCTGTCAAAATCACTCAGGGCAAGTGGGATGGCCCTTTCACCAAATCTGTCTTGTTACTGTGTGTATTTGAAACCCAACAACAAAGTTTATTATTGATAAATGTTGACACTTGACATTATGTGCATAAGAGACTTCACCTGAGGCACAACAGTGTACTGTATAAGATTATACATACACTTCATGGAACAAAGAAAGGACATAAAGACAGGAATTCTGCTCCTTACTGATTGTTTTAGGCATGATAGGCAGTGAATTGGTGCATCTTACAATTAACATGATAAAAAGTTTCTACTTTTTAGTTAAGTACAACTCTATTAAATATGTAAAACATAAACATTCAGTGAATTCAAGATCTGCTGCCAGCAACAATTTATATGTGGTCAAACCAAGAACTCAGTACATGAAAAATGCCTTTAGTTACTCAGGTGCAATATTATGGAATGGTCTTCCAAGTTCTGTCAAAGAGTCTCCATATGTATCTTCATGTAAGAGAAAGTGTGCATCATATCTGGTGTCATTGAGGGTTTAGCTGTTGTTTGTAATCATACGAGTTTACCTGTTTTGCCTTTTGTATATGATATTCTGTACCTTTACATGTATATGTACTTAATGAGGGCCTCAGGGGAGATTAGTGATGATTCACTAACTGAGTTACCCTCTTGAAATAAAGTTTTATGTATATATATAGTGGCAACAGAAAAATAAAGGCATTCTGGGTGCTTGTCTTCACCAGCAAGTTTGTTTACATGTAATTGATCTGGGATTCTATAATAGTGTAGCACATAATATTCAGTCATCATGTATTTGATACGGGATTCCTCGATCTTGAAGCCTAGTATTCACTCATACCCCTTTAGGTACAGCTCTTCTTTCAACAGAAAAGATGTATTCTGGCACAAATCTCATGTTAAGTGTTTTTTATTTGTAACTTCTCACAAGTTATGCTTGTACCAATCTGGACTAAGAAGCTAGATATTCTGTGGATCATTGCCTGATGCTTCTGAAAGTCACTGGTCTCTGACTTTGCCTGGTTCAGTAGTTGCCAAAAATCTTAACCAACAGTGGTCAAGATTTGTGTTTTCTTGGGACACTGGCGCATGTATACAGGGTTTTATAGATTGAGATTTATGCTCAGCAACTTCCATGATTACTTACAAGATTTTCTTCACAAAACTAATCCTCAGAAATTGAATGATTTAAGCTCAGATTAGAGCATTTCTCTTCCTTCACTCTGTGAATCACTTCCTTCCCTACCAATGACTGTGTAATCTGTTGGCTTGGTTGAACTTGTCTCTCTTTTGATTCTGTTCATGTGATCACGACGCTGGCCTGCCCAGATTGTATGAGTGGCAGTAGAGACGTCCTTTAATTTGGTCCAGTTGAAAGACATTTTTTTATTCACTGAAAAGTCATTCTGTGTCTGTTGCAATTTATGTTTGCACACGTCACTTCAATACAACTCTGATCAAAGGAAGATGTAAGGCATTGGTGACTCAATAAAAAGAACCTTTAAAACTGATTTTCACTTCCCTTTCCCACCTTCCCAGCCATTTCCTTTAATGTTGGACCCTACCATGATTTTGTCCACCATCGGAATGAAAATGTCCCCACTGTTCTCCCAAGCTAGGATGGTCTTATGCCATGGGCCTTTCAACTCTAAGATGGGATGGTCTCATGGCATGGGACTTACAACCCCATGATCATTGTACAGTAGTCCCTGTCATGAGAGACCCCTGTCGTGAGAGACCACCCTCTCATGAGAGACCACTTTTCAGATTCCCAAGTCCTATACCTCCCATGTTAATTTACCTGTCATAAAAGACCACCTGTCTCATAAGACCACTTTTTTGTTGCTGTAGGGATGGTCTCTGGTGACAGGGAGCACTGTACTCGCAAGATGGGATGGTCTCATGGTATTGGTCTCTCAACATCAGGATCACTTTACTCCCAGAATGGGATAATCTCTCATGGCATAGGCCTCTTTACACCAGGATCACTGTGCTCCCAATATGGGATGGTCTCATGGAATGGCCCTTGGGTCTCCCAAAACCAGGATCACTATACTCCTAGGATGGGGTAGTCTCTTATGTCATTGGCCTCTTTACACCAAGATCACTGTACTCCTAGTATGGGATGGTTTCATGGCATGAGTCTCTCAACCCTCAGATCACTGTACTGTGATGATTTGAAGTCATTACATGTATAGTGTTTTGACCCTGGGGTATTTTTGCTGTTTATGAAGAGGCCTACAAAATGCTATTTGGGCTTTAAGACCTATATACTCCAGGTTAAAAGCCCCAAACCTAACTTTTATATTGATCGCAGCAGAAAAACACTGTGACACTTGGTATACATGTATGCAGTTTTAGCCTAATATATGTGCCAAGAAAAGACAAGGCTCATTTGCAGAAGAAACTGAGAAGACTCTGCATTTGTGTTGATCATCTCTTTGATATGTCAACTGACAGTGCCCTACTCTTGTGTAGATATCTTTCCAAATTCTTTGATATACCGGGTATATCAACTGAGATTGCCCTATTCTTCTGTAGACATCTCTCCAAATATTTTGGTATTTCAAATAACATTGCCCTATTCTTCTGTAGATATCTTTCCAAATCCTTTGATATGTCAACTGATAGTACCCTAGTCTTATCTAGATATATTTTCAAATTCTTTGATATGTCAAGTGACAGTGCCTTACTTCTCTGCAGATGTATTTTGAAATTCTTGGTCGTATACAAAAACGTTTGTTGAAAAGGAAATGCCAACCTACATACCTTTCCCATTTTTTTGCATATAACATCACATAAAGAATTTACATGTGGTGGGAGTAGCTTTAAGTATCTCAGAATTTGCTTGGAAGGTATTCCACACTTTGATCTTGTTTTATCATAGTGAATAACATTTAGACATTTTATTAAACACAGACGACATAGAAACAGAGAATTGTCCCCAGCTTGAGCCTCTCTGTAACATGTAAACATGTAAGCTATGTATAATTTGCTTGTCAAAATAATATTTAGTCTGCAAATGCATACATCACGGATTTCCTTAAGTATTCACTGCCTCACGGCAGGTGTTTGGGTCTGCCATATGATGCCTTTGTAGTTTTCGTCACAATATGTAAGGGTGACTGCTTTCTGACAGCAGGTCAGTGTTTAATAGAATTTGATCAAGTAATCATCTACAACAATTTTTTCTGCTCTTAGTGTTTATCCCATGGACAGAAGGAATTAAGAGGTACTTTTGGTCTTTGCATGACTTACATCCACCACAGTTCATGCGCGCCAATGCAATATAATATTTTTATGCCTGTAACAACAGATTCAATAAATCTTGACTGACAGCATTTTTTTATGTTGGTTTTCTGATGGGTTCCCATGACAGTAACCAAGACACATTGAAATGTTGAGATAAAGAAAGAAAAAAGTTGATAATCATGGTACCAGGTACTATGCAGTCCTTTGAATTGAAATCATGGCAAAATATTAACAAGTTATTTTTTATCCTAGTCATGTTGCTGTGACATGAATTTTAATTCACCGCCTTGTAGATGAAAAGGAATTAATGAAATGTGTAAAAATTGAACCCATCAGAACCTGCAAACATTAAAGTGCCCGCCAAAAAACAAGATTTAAAAAAAAATTGTGAGAACTGTTTGTTAACCTGTCAACTGATTGTATGACAGCTGATTTTGAGGCCTATTTTTGGTATCTGGCACTCATTGGTAAAAGTAGAGCAGACGGACTTGAATTCTGAACTCCATAATCCCCCCCTCCCCCATTTTTCTTGCATTGGAGTGGCTTTGTAGGAGATGAGGAATAAGGTGGACCACTTTTATAGATGTATAGCAGCCCACTATCCTTCCATCCATACAGACCAAAAAGATCATTGCACATTGATGGATGATTTCAAAAGGATGTAGCTGATGATGAGAAGGTTTTACCCTTGATGGGTGACTTCAGGAGACTCGCTCATGGTGGGGAGGTTTTACACTGATGGGTGACTTCAGAAGGATGTATCTGATGATGGGAAGGTTTTACACTGACGGGTGACTTCAGAAAGGTGTAGCTGATGATGGTTAGGTTTTACACTACTGATGGGTGACTTCAGAAAGGTGCAGCTGATGATGGGAAGGTTTTACACTGATGGGTGACTTCAGAAAGGTGTAGCTGATGATGGGAAGGTTTTACACTGATGGGTGACTTCAGAAGGATGTAGCTGATGATGGGAAGATTTTACACTGATGGGTAAATTGAGAAAGATCTAGCCCATGGTGGGAAGGTTTTCCAGTTTTTTTTCTCTCCCCTGAATAAAGACAGTCCAGTAAACACCAGCAGTGATCTGGCAAGTATCTTGTACATGGACTCAAAGCAAAAACATGGCAGTTTGGTCCTCTATTTTTTATCGCAGCTGACTTATCAGTCAAAAATGAAATTTTCTAACAATATTTAGCTTGTTGCATATTCTAAAACTTGGTGTATTGCTCTACTTAAGCTTTTTGCTTTCTTGAGTTGAAGATCCCAGTGAATATGAGTACCATTTACTGATATTTTGGACTTCATCTCCAAGACTGTTTGCCAGATTCACTTCAAACATGGTGGGGATGTACCTTTGGCAAGTCCAGTGGTTCTCTGCCAGGTTTGTCCAAGTATTCATGCTACACTGGTTCTTATGATTGTTTTGTTCATGTCTTTTTTTTTTTAAATAAAAAAATCTTAAAAAATCATCATTTCCAAAACCTCTTGCCAATTGCCATAAAATTGCATAGGGACAATTTTGGGGACCCAGACCTTAATTTGTCCAACAGGTGGTGCTGTAATATTGTTTTTCATGGTTTTAAAGAATTTTTTTTTTTTTTCATTTTAGCTTTTCTTGACTTCTTCCAAACTGGAAGTTGGATCCTCTTCAAATTTAGTGGGCATGTAACTGGACTTGATCTCCACCAAATTTGTTCACTACGTTGTGATGCCGTCATTTTCTGATATTTAACAAATGATCAAAATTAAGAAAAGTCAGTTAGGCGATAGGTTCATGTTAGCATCATTACTGTACAATAGGGTTAGCAGCAAATCTGACATGGTGGCTTATGTCTTGGTAATTTTGGATACAAAGCACACTATTGCTGTTTAAACATGACTAGCAAAGTACCTATTGGGGTACTTTTTTTGTGTATGTGTGTGTTGTTAATTTTGACCGTGAGTGACATAGAAACATCAACTGACATAGTGGCTAATATATTGGTAATGGTGGATCATAGAGCCATTTTTAGTATTAAATGCTGATTGGAAAGTACCTGTGGGGTTTCTTTTGATCTTGTTAATTTTGACCTGAGTGACCTTGCAAGGTCAAACAGACATATTGGTATATCTTCCTAACAGTGGATTCTACAATTTTTCATTTGAAAAATGACTCCTCAACCGTATGAGTGAAGACTGATAGTACAAACAGAATGTTGATCTTAAACAAATGTTATCTAGGTATCACTCTGAAGTTCACATGACCACTTCAGTCTGTGCATGGGCAGCTGAGCACAGGACTGTCACAGTCCTCTTTTTATGGGGAAAATAGACAGTTTTTTGTGCCTGTTTATTTTTTGGGAAAAAGGTACATGTAGGTCTGAAAGTGTGCACCAGTATACTGGTGAGCAGATAAGTAAAAGTTTTTTGTTTTTTTTTCATTTCTGCATTTGTTTTTCAGGACAATGCAAACTTCATGTAGCTGGTGAATGGCTGGGTTCTAAAATCAATCCGAATTGCAAGGCAGGCCATAACATGCTGTGGGAACGAAAGGAGAAATTGTGAGTTAACTCTCTAGGAGCCTGATAGTGACACCCATTTTATGGAGTTGTCATTCGGTTTATGTGATCATGAACAAGTTGAGCATGACACTCACAACTGGCCAATATTTATTCAGTAAAACCCACGGCACTTCAATAGCAGGACATACTCCCCTTGCAGAATTTAAATTGGATTTGCAGTGTCAACATGAGCAACTTCCACATGGGATGTGATTACCAAAATTCCGCACAGCAAACTTCGAGTGAAAGTGGGGATTAGAAGATATAGGGTATTATTTGTTTTGGAAATAGGTTGCTTGAATAGTACTGTATTGAATGTGTAATGAAGAACTGAACATTCCTGTGTCCTGGATCAGATACATTTGATGAGGGCGGAGAATGTTAAGGTAGCGCTTGGCGCTTCCTTTAACCTTTAACATGCCCACATTCCATCCAAGTTTTTAAATGTATTTTAACTTAACTCTTCTTATCCTGATATGGACTTATAACTTTTCTATCACTTTGAGAGGCCTTTCCCATTTCAACATAAATTATTTTACACAGTGAACCAAAATGAAATGTATTGATTTTGTTATCAGTAGAAGATTTTCTTGATCTTTCAAGTCAATACCATTTACTTGTTAAGAGCCCACAGTTAGCTTTTTTTATGATGCTTTCGCCAAAGCAACAAGCCTGAAACCAGAGTCACTCAGACAGTTAACTACAAACTTTTTTTTTCTTTTGTCAGGATAAAGGTCAAAAACTTAGAATTCCTGCTTTGAAGAGAAAGCCAGTTAATTACATATACTATTGGCTGATAAGATCTGATAACTAATACTATTCATTTACCACTTTTTGTCAAAGAAAATTGGTTGTTTGTATTGATGAGGTTTATATAATAACAGGGAGTTTTTTGGGGGTTTTTTCTTCTTAGTTTTCTACCTCCAACCAGACAATGTTTATGTTTTTGTTTGCAAAGTTTAAAGAACCACCATTAGTTTTCTTAATTTCAAGAGGGCTTTGTTTGCTTTTCCTTAATACCCCACTTTCCTCTCCCTTTTTTTCCCCTGTCCTTTGTTATTTGCTGTCATCATCTCAACCGTAATATGCACACACATGGTAAACCCAAATGACCTGTCTCAAAACGTGTATACACTTATGGGACACTCTTTCACATGAGCGTGTCTCTTGAACAAGTTGCTACCTCCTGGCAGCCTCACTTTGCTCGCTGTCATAACCCTGGGCATTTAGAAGGGTGGGTGTCATGACCCGTGTTGCACCCTCGTCACACCATGGCGACACGCCCCCAAGCGGAATTTCAACAGCCTGTTATTAGGGAACTAATTCAGGCTGTAATTTGAGACAAAGACCCGTACGATTTATTTGGTTGCTGGATGGCAAACCATGGACCAAGAGCAAAGCACTGCCATGTTCCATGTCCAGCTTGCATACCTTTTGACAGGAGCTGAAATGTTAAGAAATGGCTGCTGTTTATGGCCATATTCATCACAATTTGTAAAACAAATACAAAAATGATGATTAGTGTGTCAGAGACAAGAAGGGAACACCCTTGGTTGCAGACAGGTGTGCTACTGTCCACACCAGATGAAGTCTGTATCATCCTGTGCCTCACACTGCTTGGTCTCAGTCTGGTTCTGTAGCTGCTACTTGGGCTACAAATGTCCCTGTAGACTGAGGACGGGCCTAGTTTGCTTTGCAAACTGTGTGTATTCGCTTTGACGTATAGAACATTCTCCGAAGCTATTTGTCAAGACTTGAAAAATCATGTGCGAAACTTAAAAGAATATCTGACAGCTGCACACCATAAGTGTCCCGGTCAAAAGATGCCTCTCCAGCATCAGGGGGCTGTTGTCAAGAAGATGTTTAGCACCATTGAAGGTTAGGGAGGCAGCATATGGGCATGAGAGTGTCAATTTTGAAATGACAGAACCAATGCCAGGCACCACATTTCAGGGCATAAGTTGTACAAATCCCATCAACAGCAGTAAGGACCTTGGTCATATAGTTACTTACAAGTCAAGACTTGCCAGGCAATGCAACTACCACTTACTTCATACCAGGCATGTGGTTGCTGAACTAAAGCTCTTTTTATGATGAAATTGAAATGTGATTTCTGTCATGATCCTTGCAAAACATACAAGAAGATTTTCAGCAGCATGATTTATATGGACATCCAGTGTTTATGGGGGATAATGCTTGTACAAAAGTGACGATGCTATAATCTTGCTTCCTTTCATTTGATGTGTGGTGCCTGCCACCTGTTTGCATATTTTTTAAGCCAATGAAGCGTACAAGACCTATAATTGTACTCCCGTAAATAAGAAAAAAGTACAAAGTTGAACCAGAGGAAAGAGGCAGTGACAGGTGGAATATGCTGTACAGTACCGCGAACAATGCGAGCCAATTGTGCATGGACGTCAGTAATCACAGGCCCATGTCACAGCCCACCCACAAACATAACCAGCAGCAATGCTTAATATTTTACATGCTTAGTGATCTAAAGTAGTATGTCTGCAGAAAAAAAAGCATTTTCAACCATTACTTCAGAGCACGCAAAATAGTTGTAAAAAATGTTCTCTCCTGAATGCTCAATTCAATCATACATGGCTGTCAATGCTGTGGATAAGGACGAGTTTCCTAGTCATATTGCAAGGGTGATTTTATTTTAACTCTTTCCTGATGGATTGATCACAAGGGACAGAGAACCATAAGATTAGCTCACAAGATAAGCTCACATTTATAAGCTTATCTTATGGTCCTTTGTCCTTTGAAGTGTGTCCATCATCTGTCAACCGTTTTACATTTTTGACTTCTCTGAAACATTTGACTAGATACTTCTCAGGCACGATGGTGATATATCGTGGGTAAACCACTTTAAATGTTGTGCTTCATCAATTTTTTAAAAAGTTTTTTGTGACATTTAGCTCTGCTGAATTGTCAGCACAGCATAAAATCCATTTGCATCTGTTGTCTGTCTGCCTATCTGTCAACTGTGTCTCTTATATTTTTTACATTGTCAACTTCCATCTTAAAAGCGGTAACATGGATCGTTTTAATTTTACACAAGAATGTTCTTCGGGTAGTCCTCTACCAAGTTTGCAAAGGAGATGAGGATGCAATAATTATATTTTTGGTGAATTTTTTAAAATTTATTTTTTGAAAAAAAAAAAATCTTAGGAACTGTGTGGCCAATGGCTTTGATATTGCATACATGGTTACCTGGGGGTCATGTAGTTCACATTTTGGCCACTAGGTGGCTCTGATTTTTAAAAATAATTTTTTAATGAATATTTGTGCACCAAGGTAATTTTTCGACTTCTCCACAACAGTCTTGCAGAATGGCATGAAATCTTATCATAATATAATCTGATGAAGGGTGATGAATAAATGAAGAAGGATGAGGACATGTTAATTTCTGATGAAGTTTTGGGATGTCAAACTTTGTGACCATGTGTTGGTAAGGTGCTGCTACTGTGCATATATATTGAGATAAAGTGCAGATATTGCAACATTGTAAAAATGTTTGTATGGAATATTTTGATTTTACACACAGATTTTTCCCAAAGGGGCCTCTACTAAGTTTGTGAATGAGATGAAGATGCAATAATTTATCTATTTTTTATGAATTTTTAATTTGTATTTTGTATTTCTTCTTGAGGAGAACTGCTGACCCAATTGCTTTAATATTGTTAACCAGGTCACTTGGGGTCAACTACTGTTTGTTTTGGCTTCATGCTGCACTGCAATTTTCCTTATGTTTTTAATCAATTTTGTGTGTTAGTCTGTTAAGGCTATTGTCGTCTGCTTCTCCAGAATGGCAGAACAGAATTGTGTGAGATTTTATCAGAATATGAGCTGACTGAAGATGATGCAAGGTGTGAAAATGATATAATTATGTTAATTTTTTACACAGTTATGGGATATCAAACATTGGGACCATGCGTCAGGAAGTGCCACTACTGCTTAAGTATACACAAGTACGGTGCATGTGTTGCAGTATTGTCAAAACTATCATATGGAAAGCTTTGCTTTTAACACATATGAGGGCCATTTCATAAGTGTTGAGACAATGGGCTTTTTTGTCTCGCCAGCGTTAGCTGTTTGCGAGACTAAGCTGTCACTTTCCGTCCGTCCGTCCGTCCGTCCGTCTGTCCGTCTGTCCGTCAGTCCGTCCGTCCGTCCGTCAACCAAAAACTTCGGAGTGGCATTATTTCACTAACTAGATCAGATAGGGCTATCATACTTGGGTGGATGATTGATTGTAATCATCACTAGAGATGTGGGCCATCAATGTTACACTTCATTGATTACTTCTTGCTTCATTGAGCATTGGAGAAAAACTTCGGAGTGGCATTATTTCAGTAAATAGACTACATAGGCCTTTCATATTTGGGTACATGATTTAATGTAATCATCCCTAGAGATGAGGGTCATCACTGTCACACTTCATTGATTACTTCATGCTTGATTGAGCATTGGAGAAAAACTTCGGAGTGGCATTATTTCAGTAACTAGACTACATAGGCCTTTCATATTTGGGTGGATGACTTATTGTAATCATCCCTAGAGATGAGGGTCATCACTGTCACACTTCACTGATTACTTTATGCTTGATTGAGCATTGGAGAAAAACTTCTGAGTGGCATTATTTCACTAACTAGACTAGGAAAGGCTTTCATGCTTGGGTGGATGATTCATTGTAATCATCCCTAGAGATGAGGGTCATCACTGTCACACTTAGAAGCTTCAGAAGCCTGTTGAAATTGGATGACCTCAACTGATTTCAACGACCTAAATGTATTTTCATGGGTGAAATGCAAAACATGGCGTTACCACTGCAACTTTTGACGAATTCAAGCCAAGTTTACCAAACTTACACCACCTTTGCTTCTTAGGAAAGCTTTAGAAGTCTATTGAAAGTGGGTGGCCTTGATGTATTTTTGACCTACTTTGGAGGTCAGATGCATTGCATCCTCGAATGTACCATGCTATTCATGGCCAAGAGTCAAACCAAGTTCACCAAATTTATACTAGCTTTGCATCTTACAAAATGTCAGAAATCTCTTGAAAGTGGATGACTTTGACCTACTTTTGACTCGACAAATCTTATTTTCCTTGTGTGTCTTGGGTATAGTTGATTGTAGGTCCCTAGTTACTATTTAACATGAATAGCAAAGTACCTATGCTTTATTTTTGGTGTTCTTAAATTTATCTTGAAGTGTCCTTTGAAGGTCAAACTTAGGTAACTGAACATATGAAGTCACGTTGGCCAAGGGGTATTAAGTGCTTTACATGACATCTATCACTACGAAGCTTGAAACTGGCATGTCAAGCTCTGATTTGTATTAAGATGTTATATACTTTATTGGCCATTTTGTTTAAAAAAAAAAAAAAAAGAGGTATATTCTGAGTAAATATATTGAGATTTACTTGATACATTCAACATCTACTAAATACCATTATAATGTTTGGTCTTACAATTACATTGCTACTGAATGCTGGCGAGACATTCATGCCCCCTGGGCATGGCTCTGGTTATTGAAATAAGACAGAATCATACATTTTACACCAGTAACTTGTGCGAAGGACACAAAATAGTCCTCATATGGTGTATCATCCAGATACTAGTATACAGTTGAGCCAATTATATATCTCTTTCTTGACATATGGTCCTTCAACTTTAAAAACAGGTAAAAGTCGCAGGGTGCCAAATCAGATGGAGTATGGTAGATGTGGAAGCACAGTGATGTTTTGTTCCTTGAGGAATATCTGTGTTATGTTACAGGTGTGAGCAGGGGCATTGTCGTGCAATAACTTTATCCGCTTCATGCCCGATTTTGGGCTTTGCTCCTTGGAGTGCTGCAGTTTTTGGCAAAACAAAAGCCATTGCATGATTTCCTCACCTTTCTTATCACAGAAACAGAAAGGTGGAGTTCTCATCTATTGTCACATGCAAGGTTATGCACTCCCTGACTGTTTCTGTCGAAATTTCAATGGTTGTATCAAAACTTTTGAGTTGGGCTCTAGAGATGTTCACAAGATAAACTTTCACCACATTTTTGAAGGAGACAATGATGCATTAACTATGCATTCTCTGATAGGAGATGCATATGCAGTGTTAAGAAATATTTGAGCCAGGATTACATTGATGCATATGGGCTAGGCCCCTCAATAAGGACAGAGTTGACATTTGCAAATGGGTGATCTGGGCTTAATTCCAAAAGTTACAGGTTAGCATTATTATTCTGTAACTTCAAGGTCACCTGAGTAAAGAAAATTGCTGTCTGTTTAAGTAGACGTTCTAAGTCTGCCGGCTTTCAAACCATTCTTAGTCTATGTGGCAAATGTCCTGCTTAACTGCTTAGCAGTCCAGCACCAGCTGTTTCAGCACAAAGATACTTGAACGCTGTGCTGTCTGTCCCACTTGATACAGTGTACATGTATTTTAATGCACTTGCCCACTGTGCTGCAGCCTGCCTGTCCCACTTGATACAGTGTATGTGTGTTTTGATGACACTTGCCCACTGTGCTGCCTGTCCCACTTGATACAGTGTATGTATGTTTTGATGACACTTGCCCACTGTGCTGCCTGTCCCACTTGATACAGTGTATGTGTGTTTTGATGACACTTGCCCACTGAGCTACCTGTCCTGTGATACAGTGTATGTGTGTTTTGATGACAATTAACCCCTGTGCTGCCTGGATCACTTGATACAGTGTATGTGCGTTTTGATGGCACTTGCCTACTATGCTGGCCTTCCCATGATACAGTGTATGTGCATTTTGATGACACTTGCCCACTGTGCTGTCCTTCTTTTGATACAGTGTATGTGTGTTTTGATGACACTTGCCTACTGTGCTGTCCTTCCCTTGATACAGTGTATGTGTGTTTTGATGACACTTGCCTACTGTGCTGTCCTTCCCATGATACAGTGTATGTGTGTTTTGATGACACTTGCCTACTGTGCTGTCCTTCCCTTGATACAGTGTATGTGTGTTTTGATGACACTTGCCTACTGTGCTGTCCTTCCCTTGATACAGTGTATGTGTGTAGAGTGACAGCTAATATGCTCATGTCAAAAACTTGTAAGTGTCATAAGCAGACAAGAAACATTTTGCTTGTCAATTTTTGTCTTGTTCTTTGTGAAAATGAAAATTCTATTGGGAAGGATCCAGACAATCATTTTTTCTTTATTGCACAGGACAAAAAAATGTACCTGGGAATTGATTTTTTTTTTTCAGTTTTGCAGCCATCTTTCAATTTTTTCCATGCTTAATGTGCAACTACATAGCACTACTCTACTAGTGAACCCCAGGTTCCGGAGGTCCTGATATTTGTTCAATGTGTTTCCTGCGGTCTCTGGTCACCAGGATAATCAAGTGCCTGGATCCTAATGGTCACAAAGTGGTTCACCTTTCACATTCTCTTCCATTTTCTTCAAAACCTGTTCCAAGTTTCCAGACTTTTTTTATGAGGCCATCAAAAACTTTTGACTTCTAGTCGCCAAATAATTATACAGAACTTGCTCCAGAGGCTCCTTGCCTGAAACCTTTTTATTCATGCTGACAGTTTTCTCCTACCAATCTGCTTAATTTTTGCTACTTAAAGCAGTGCCCTGCGTACCGCGGGATCAACCCTGGGGTGACATGGCCTCAGTTGCCCAAGGGCTATGGGTTTTACACAGGCATGGTGCCCAGACTCACAGAGAGTCAACTGAAAACTTAGTCTTCTTGTGCAGCCTGTCGTCGATAAATTTTAATGATTTATCAGTCAAAAGATTGTGCTGAAACTTATATTAATCTTTTCCACCTGAATTATGACTTGAGTCAACAGCTTTGCCTGATGTCAGGCACACATCACCCAACCCATTTCAAGGAAAGCTGTTGACCTGGGCCATGTTTTTTTGACAGATTGCACTGACAATTCTGAAGCGAATTGGTTGTTCTTTGCTTTTGAAATTAGTCCAAAACATTTGAGCAAACAACATATGTCTGCCAGGATGGAACAATTAGACCATTCAAGTTACTCAGTTTGACTGAATATTGTTTTTAGTTATGTGAGAATAAATATGACTTGTACATCTATGCATGCAATCATAATCCAAGTGGTTGTCAGGAAAGAATTTTTTTTTATTTGCAGATCTGTATCAATATAATGATACATGCATTGCAAAATACATACGTACAGTGTCATTTGTTACAGTCCAGGAAATTTGTTTGCCATGTTAATTCAATTGTGAAAATAGATGTCAAAAGTGGTTCTGTGTTTCTACTTTGACTTACAATGCTGCATTATGGCATATGAAAATAAGAGCAAGGCAAAAAAGGTTTTCAATGTTGCTATGGTAGAAAATATATGGGAAATAGTAAATTTAATTGTTACTAGAAATACATGTCCATGTATTGAAATAAAAAACAAATGTGCTTGAAAACAGATGCTTTCATAGCAAGTTGATGTGAAAGGAAGTACATGTACATGTCAAGTTTACAAGATTATGATTCCCTTCTTAGAAGGCGACCTCAGAATAATGCAAATGTGAACTTGTAACTGGGAAAGAAGATTAGCTCCAGAGCAAATTTGTGTGCCTACAAAGGAAAGTTTTTGCTTTGTATATTTGAATTAAAAGTGGAAAAGCTGCATGACAGAAAACATTAAATAAATAAAAAAAAAAGGCTGTAGGAAAATAGGCCTCTGGCCAGGAAAAAAATCTGCAGGTAAAAAGGAAATGACATACAGAAAGAAAAAAATGTTGATAAAACAGAATGTCATACATCAGCAAGCAAAGATTTGGTCCCGCAGTGAATAACTGTAGATAATTCTGTATGCTTTTTACCCTCGGCACAAAATTTTTTTGTGCCGGAGGATATTGTCGTCCCCTACATCATCCATCTGTCTGCATGTCCATCCATCTTGTCAACATTTCCGTGATATCTCTAAAAATATTCACCATAGCTTTACCAAATTTTTGTCAGAGATGCACCTTATAATTGATCAGGTTCCTATTGAAAACCAGTCTTCTGTGATTACGGTATTTTGAAACTTTTTTCTGAAACTTTTTAAAGTATTTATTTCAAGGCCGTCTGAGTGGCGCACAAAGGGTCGACGTTAGCATAATATCTCAAAAAATATTCACCGTAGCTTTACCAAATTTTTGTCACAGAAGGACCTTACAAATTGCACATGATTGTACACCACTATAAGGCCTATTTAATGTGTAAACATGGTTGACCTTAACCTACTTTTCAAGGTCATGTAGTGGTCACATATGCAAAGTGATGTTGCTTCTTTAACTCTTGAAAGCCTGCATCTAGCAATATGAATTTTACATGAAAGAAGCATCAAGGAGTGATTTTAAATCCCTGTTAAAAGTCAAGGTCATACCTTAGTATTTGACCTTCGTTTTAAGGGTCAAATGTCAAGTGCACAATGGTGACACTTCTATAAGTAAGAAGTTTATGAGATATGACTTCCAAATTGCACATGATTATGGGCCACTATAAAACTTCAGTAATCTGTAAGCATGGGTGACCTTGACCTACTTTTCAAGGTCACGGGATTTTTTGCCAAATTTGGTTTCAGAAAAATGATAACTCAAGTTTTTGAGGTAGGACTACCAAATTGTGCTAGATTATGCACTACTATGAGGCCTATTTTGAGTTTAACAATGATGATGTTGAAAAGTAGGTCAAACTTAAAGGTCACACATTGGTCATATGTGGAAAGTGGCATTACCACACTAATGCATGAAAGCCAGCATCTAGCAATCTGAATTTTACACAAAGAAGTATCATGGAGTGATTCAGAAGCCTTTTAAAAGTAAAAGGTCATACCTCTATATTTGACTTTTTTCAGGATCAAAGGTCAAGTGCTTAATGGTGATACTGCTATAACTTAAGAAGTTTTTGAGATATGACTTCCAAATTACACATGATTATGGACCATTATAAATCTTTAGTAACCTGTAATCTTGGGTGGCTTTGACCTAATTTTCAAGGTCACAGGGTATGGTTTGCAAAATTTGGTTTGTAGGAGATAAACAAAATTTTTGAGATAGGATTTTCAAATTGCACATGATTGTACACTTCTATAAGGCCTGTTTTGTGTTCAAACATTGTTGACCTTGACCTGCTTTACAAGGTCACACAGTGGATGACATTAATGCTCTAAATATTGAAAGCCTGTATCTGTCAATCTGAATTGTACATAAAAGGAGCTTCATGGAGTGAGTCAAACCCCTTTTGAAAGGCAAGGTCATACATCTATACTCGACCTACTTTTTAAGGTCAAAGGTCAAGTGCATAATGTAGTTCCTGCAATAACTTGGGAGTTTTTTTGCGATCTGACATCCCACCACATGCTTATACACTTCAAAGGCCTGTACTTAGTTCTAACATGAGTGACCTGACATACTTTTCAATGTCACAAACACTTCCTTGTACCTTAGTATGGCACCAAATCAAAATAAAGGCTACATGGAATGAAGATTTTGATTGTCGCTCTAATTACCAGAATTAAGCCTTAACGTAGAATGGCCCATATTAGATTCAGTATAATGGGTATTGGATAACTCTAACCAAACATGAGTTTCTAACAAAACATGTTTTTTGTGGGTTTTTTTTTAAACAAAATTTGGGTTTTTGCTAATGTACTCAACATCATTAAAAACCTGTCATTGTTAGACTGGCTTTATACATATTTTGATAGGTATCTATTGATGTTCAGTATATAATTTATTATTGTAACCTCTATTTATAGTTATTGACATGAAACCTGATAACCCACTTCTCAATTTTCCCTACACTGAAATAGAATATTCTGATAGTCCATTGTTGATTGGTTGTAGTTTTTCCGATGCATCCTAAAATATCTTGTCTTTGCGGCCGAAGGGTATTTAATGCTTGGAATGGTAGTTTTGGTGCAGTGACACCATATTATGGCACCTGCGAAGTTTTAAAAAATAAAAAAAAAAGCAAAATTGAGGAAAAAAAAGATTGTGGGCACTGAGGGTAATGTTCACTGAATGCTATTTTATTACAATGTTGATTCATTTATGGATCACTGTTGACACTGCAGCATGGATTGATGACAAAAAGGTCACTTTATGGTAGCATAAATGTGTTATGTCTGAAGTCATTGTAAACAACGAATCCTGGTGGTGTACCTATACATGTAATACAGTGCTGATGACAGATCATGGCCTGTTGTATGTCTGGTCTCTCACAAATATGTACAAATCAGCTATTGCTGCTCCAAATTTGCATTATTTCAACTTCACTGATAAGGCCACTCACTGCTCATAGATTCTAGTTTTATTGGTATCTCAGAGCTTTGCTCTATACCAAATTGAGGATGGACTAGCCTAGGATGTGAAGTTCAGAATGGTACATGTACACATAATTGTTTTGACAATAGATGTTTAACATTTACATTTTTTAAGTCCCACCCGCATAAGGTCCAAATTCTACAACTTTTGTTTGTGGTTCATTGGGTGTATTTATAGCATAAACCCATGGATTAAAGTTGGAATGACACCTCTGCCTATAATAGTTTTGAAGATATTCAAGGTTTAGATTTTCAAATGCCCATTAGTTGCATAATTTTCAAGACTGCCACCTTTGTTTTTTTTAAAAAAGACTTTATATGGAAGTATAGGCATGCCAAGTTTGGAGCTTCCACACATAATAGTCTTCAAATAAAATGTCAGAAAGAAAGAAAGAGAGAGAGAGAGAGAGAGAGAGAGAGAGAGAGAGAGAAAGAGAGAGAGAGAGAGGGAAGGAAGGAAAGAAAGAAAGAAAAGAAAGAAAGAAAGGAGGGATGTCATTTTAACAGACATGTCCCGTCAACTCAGTGCAGTCTTCATTAAATAGTGGTGGCCATTTCAATAAGGTGTCACAGGACAAACACTATACATGTACATACACCAGCTATGGCTATACAGCAACGCCTTGAAGTGACATCTTGCAGTGCATACTATTCGAACTTTGATGCTTTCACTCATTGTCTACTGTCTCTGAAATACTTTTCTACTGTCATTTATTTTCATATTGACGTTCAAAAAACTGGATTTTCATTGTGGTCAAAGTGTTAATATACACAAAGAACATTGAAGAAGCCTTGAACTTTTACTTTGATCCTGGATGAGATATGTATGTTTCAGTTGAGGCCTTTTTGGATCATTACTGATAAATGCTTTTGGCAGACAATTCTTTGAAGGATGCAGTGCTCTGTTATTTTTACTTACTGCCTTTCTCTGGTAGTTTTGAGAAAAGAATGAAAAAATACTAAAAGCATACATGTCATACATTGTATTACTTTTTGTCTACTTTCCACCTACTCATCCAAACACTAAGCTTACTCCCCCCTGAAAAAAAAAAATGGCAAACACTGGCATGGTTTATCAACATTCCTAAAGGCTGTTTCCTGTTTGTTTTGGGTCAAAGTAAGACCTGATGCCAGGGACCACAAGCTTGTGCTGGAAAAGAACAAAGTCACACAGCAAAATGTGAAGTAAAAGGGTGAAGATTCATTGCATTGATGACCAGATTTATGACTTGCATCCCTTGTGTTAACCAAAGTGGCATGGCTTCAGCTGTGAGAATTATGTTTGTGAGAAGAAAGTGATGCTTCCTGGATTTTCTTTCATTTCACATTCCGACCTGGCAGACAATTCACGTTTTCCTATTAGAAAGCTGAAACTCAATGACTTCAACAAAGTTTGTTGAGCTGAATTTCATTATGTGCACATTTGAAGTGCATCCTTCATTAGCAATGTAGTTGGTCGTGGGTGCTCACCCTGTTGACTTCCGTTCTGGTCCTCATTTCTCAAAGTAAGTTTAGTGCCAATGAAGTTGCCACTGCAGTATCAGATGCCAGGAATGCTGGCTGAGCTGGCTCACTCCTGTGTAAGCCAGCGTGTCTGCATGTCTTCCCCGTCAGCTGCCTGATAAACTACATACTTGCTTCCTGTGTTGCAGGTTTACAATCATGGCTGGGAGTACGGATCTGTGGATTCAGTAAGTATATCACTGTCTCGTTTTCCTTTTCGCTTGAACAAACACATTGGACATACAGACTGGTGTGTACCAGGGATAATACGCTGATCGACTGATGCACACAACAGGAACAGTGAGAAGTTAATAAAAAAACAAAAACATTTCCACTGTTTGTGTATACCTAGACATTTACACTACAACTGTTTACCTGTTTATGGAGTTGTCTCCGCTTAAATACGTGTGGGGAAAAAAAGACAATAATTGAGTTCTGTATCTGACAGACAGAGTTGTTGCTCTTTTCATACTTAAGGTAGCCTGATGCAAATGATAAAAAACTAATTTCAGCTGGACGTCCTGCCTCTCTGCAACATCCTTCATAGACACAATAGACCTATATATCTCTGTGGTTGCAAGACTAATGAGAATGCTCTAATCTACCAAATGAACCATGTAATATTAAATTGTTATGTGTCAGCATAAGAAAATGTGGAAATTGGTTACACTGAATAGTTTAAAATTCATCCAAATATAACTGGTGTGAAAGTGACTTCTGTTCCAAGCCATATGCATGTATCTATCCATTGCACTTTATGTAAGCATTATAAATACATGTATTCCAATCACCACAAGAATATGGAGAATTTACCCATCCCTAAAATGACCTTGTATAAAAAATGAAAAAATGTGAAAAAAAATATATTCAACAAGTTTAGATATCTTAAAGTATATTTTGTAAGTGGTATGAGATGACTCTGTTCCAAGTAGGCCATTGTACTTTATAAGCATAGTGAATCCATGGATCCAGGCACCAAAAGAATATTGAAAATTTGCTACAAAATGTGAAAAATAGTTATATTCAGCAATATTTGTATGTTTTAAAAAAGTATTTTAAGGATCACAAATTTTGTGCTGCAGTTTAATCTGTGCATGTAAATAAAAGAATGGCTTGTGGATAATTTTCATTTTGTGTGTGTGTGTGTGTGTGTGTGTTTGTTTTGTGTGGCTGGGTGCAGGGTTTTGTTTGGGTTTTTTTTGTGTTTTTTTTTTTTGTTTTTTGTTTTTTTTGTTTGGGTTTTTGTTTTTGGTCTAAAAAAATCCAGCCTCCAAGGGACAAAGTTGCAAATTTTCCTGTGTTTTGATGTTATGAAATATTTTCATTTTTTTTTCAGCCCTGTATCTTCTATAGAGATCAGTTTATACAAGAAATCACTGCCACACTTTAAGCCTCATGAGGTTTAAAATATTTAAAGCAGTCTTTCCTTGACCAAAATCTGACAATTACTGCCACAGATGTATCCAATATTGAGTTAATGATCAGTTGCAGGTCTGAACTGTCTGTCATCTAAAGCTGTGTCTGTCATTAATACTTGATTCCATTTTACCCCACTAGATGCGCAGGGTAATCCATCACTATTAATGGATGAGTCAACCAGCACATTACATGAAGTAAATGTGGTGTACCAATAAGTGGAATTAGGTGGATGTGTGTTCACACTACAGAGACACATTGAAGATTTTCCCTGTAGGGGACACTGGAGCATGCAAAAGTGTCTTGAAATGAAGTTGAAAGTGTGGGGACTTATACTGGAGTGTTGCCTGCTAAACATACCTACCTCAGAGCCTCCAAGCTAGCCTATGTTAAAAGTGGGAGATCTCTCTCTTGCAGGTACTAAAAAACAGGAATGAGCGGCAAAGGTACGAAGCATGGCTAGGGGGATCTGGGGGCATGCTACCCGAGGAAAAATTTGAAATTTGTACCTTCATTTCCTGCATTTTGCACCATTATAGGCACTATCATAGACATATTCAGCCAGTATATTAGTACAATAACACTACAAAATAGTACAAGTACAACTTCACAGCCACCGATGGAATAATGCTGCTTTTTTAATTTTACAAAAAGCTGGAGAGAGTTTATGAAAAGTGGGAGACTTTGTAAAAAAAAGTACAAAAAGAGCAGGAGAGGTGGAAGCTCTGCTACCTACATCAAGCAAATGTAGCTTATGCACACACACCCAAATGTACCTTAATTTTTCTGGTGCGGACCACAAAAATATGCATCCTTCACAGGATGAAAGGTAGGAGAATGTAGTGTCTGTGACAACTTAATGATGTAATAATAACAGGAAATGGCTGCACAAATACCACCACACTCCACAGCCCTCTTATTGCCCGACAGGCTAGGGTTTGATGGACACCAATTGGTCATACCAGGTCCATGGGCTTTGGTGATCAGTCAGGTGGTTTTGTTGGTTTGTTTGGGGAGAGCACCCTCACCCAGGGGCGTTGATTTTGTTGGCTGGAGGATCTATGGTGTATAGATACGGTATTCTGCCACACAAAAGTGCCGGCAATCCTGCATTGAGTTTGGGTAATTGTGTCTATCTGGCCTTGTCATTATGAAGTAACATGGATCGCTGTGCCAGACTGGGGTGCCAGCAATTTGGATCATGTGGACTTGTGCCTGTAGACGTTAAGCTCCTTATTCCATGTCAGTTCCTGTCAGTCCTGGTCATAAAACAGGGGAGAGTTCATGTAAACTATATTAAGCTGAAAGATATATGGAGCCCCATAAAATTACTAATGAATGGTTTATGCATAATATGCATCATGATGTTACTGAGCAATGGGCCTGGGGTACCCAGCTACCTACACTGTGGCAGGGTATGCACAAATGCCATACTTCAGCCCAACATAACAGTTACAGACCACAAGTTGTTGGTTGTGACACCCATTATACATTAGTCAGCCCAGGCCAAACCTAGCCCAGTTTTATTGGTGAGGAACTCGCAAGTATCCAGAATGTTACTAAGGGGCTAGAACACTTTACAACAACAGAATTAAAATGCTAGTTTTTGTTGAATATTACATTGTGTATTCTACAATTTTCATTTGAACCCATAAAAACTATATATTTTATGAAAGAAGACATCTTCATAAATGTAAAACCAGCAACAGATCTTTTGTAACTGTTCAGTGTTCAGTCATTAAATCTTAATTAGTTTTTAAATTACCATTAAATTTTTCATATTTTGAGTATAAACAAAAAAATAGCATAAACACATTTCCAGGTAAACATTTGGTTTTGATCAAAATAGACAGAGCACATTGTTGGCTGCAAAACCATATCTCAATTTTTCATAAAGGGTTTAGTTCAAATTTTAAAGCTTTTGTAAATTTTATTCAAAATTTTTCAAATTTCCAAAGAAAAATGACTGGTCTATTAAGAATTACCTAAGCATTTTTTGAAAAATCTGAGATACTGTTTTTTAGACAGAGGTGCTAGCTTTAATTTGATATTACAAGCTAACCTGTATGTCAATTTTTGAAAATGCTATTTTTTATTTTATGTAAATTTTGCAAATTTTCATTAGAATTAATTGAAATAATTGTAATGGTTAAATGTGAAATTCAATAGTGAATTTCAATTTAGACAAATGTTTGCTTTCAGAAAATATATGCTTTTGATTGTCTTGCATGAAAAACGAATGAAATATTTACATATTTCTACATGAAAGTCAAAAAGTGCTCTAGCCCCTTAAGCCAGACCCTTTATCTTTAGCTCAACATATTTGTAATGTTGTAGCTGTCAACTCTCTAATTCCCACCAGGAGCCTCCTATTTTGGAGATCTCAAAATTGATTAAAATTACAGCACTTTGTGGCAAAATTTGCAATTTTCTTTGTTTTCACGCACTTATACCATGTCAGTTCTTGTCAGTCCTGGTCATAAAACAGGGGAGAGTTCATGTAAACTATATCAAACTGAATGATATATGGAGCCCCATAAAATTACTGATGAGTGGTCTATGCATAATATGCATCATGATGTTACTGAGCAATGGGCCATGGGTACCCAGCTACCTACACTGTGGCAGGGTATGCACAAATGCCATACTTCAGCCCAACATAACAGTTACAGACCACAAGTTGTTGGTTGTGACACCCATTATACATTAGTCAGCCCAGGCCAAACCTAGCCCAGTTTTATTGGTGAGGTGCTCCCAAGTATCCAGAATGTTATTAAGCCTGACAGGTTATCTTTAGCTCAACATATTTGCAATATCATAGCTGTCAACTCGCCCATTCCCACCAGGAGCCTTCTGTTTTGAAGATCTCAAGAATTACAGCATTTTGTGGCAAAATTTGCTATTTTCTTTGTTTTCCCGCACTTTTTATAAAAACCTCCCAATCACATTAGCTTTGAGGGTTGACACCAATGTAATGTATGGGGTCCTGATAGAAGTCTTAATACTTATCTCTTGTCCAGAATGCTTATCAAACATACACATGTAAGGGGCAATCTAATGGAATGTGTGGCCAAAAATCATGCTTCAGTCATTTCCACCATCCGCAGTGAATGCCCCCCCCCCCCAAATCCCTCCACTGTCCAGGCTTCTAGTAGCCTGGACATTGGGCAGATGACTGATGGTTTTGATGGGCAAGTGAGTGATGGTGTTGCTGATTCACTATGGTGTCTGTTACACCATTAAAATTAGAATAATCTGTATGGGTCGGAACATAAGCTAAATTGCCATACCCCAGAAAGCTTTTGGTGGTCAATATGGTCTTATTCACAATGTCAGTCTGCTATTATCATTTGTTCTTGGTATTATTTTTGTCTTCTTTATAATTGTGCAGATTGATGTATAAAGCTTGATGTATTTTATTTCTCCAGCAATTGAAGCTCCTCCTCCTCCTCCTCCTCCTCCTCCTCCTCCTCCTCCTCCTCCTCCTCCTCCTCCTCCTCCTCCTCCTCCTTACGGGACACAAGTGCAAAGACAATGCTTTATTTATGGTTTGAAAATTTAAAAAAAAAATGGTGATCAAGAGTTAAAAAATTGATAGATTTAATGTGCCGCTGAAAAAAATTATAAAACTGGAACGTTGGCATGATTTGACATGTTTGTTCAGAAACATGCATAGTGCAGTAACTTTACAGCTCCATGCTTGCTTCAAGGTTTTACTTCCATATAGCATTGACAGAGTCCCAAGGGTTTGAAGATAGACATCTTGGCTCAGTGTGCCTGCTGAACACCCTGTCAATCTGTATGCATTTTTAAATGATGACAGCCCCAGTCAAAGTATATGCAAGGGACAGAAGTTTGGGAAGTAACAGCAGCTTAGATCAGATCACTCTGCCAATGACACCTTAGATCAGATCACTCTGCCAATGACACCTTAGATCAGATCACTCTGCCAATGACACCTTAGATCAGATCACTTTATGCCAATGACACCGTAGATCAGATCACCATACCAGTGACACCATAGATCAGATCACTGTGCAACTGATACCTTAGATCAGATCACTGTGCCAATGACACCTTAGATCCGATCACTGCCAAAGACACCATAGATCAGATCACTCTGCCAATGACACCTTAGATCAGATCACTTTATGCCAATGACACTATAGATCAGATCACTATGCCAGTGACACCATAGATCAGATCACTGTGCAACTGACACCTTAGATCAGATTACTCTGCCAATTGATGACGCCTTAGATCAGATCACTCTGCCAATGACACCTTAGATCAGATCACTCTGCCAATGACACCTTAGATCAGATTACTCTGCCAATGACACCTTAGATCAGATCACTATGCCAATGACACCTAACATCATGTCACTATGCCAGTGACACTGTAGATCAGGTCACTATGTCAATGACACCTTAGATCAGATCACTTTATGCCAATGACTCCTTAGATCAGATTCCTTTATGCCAGTGACACTGTAGATCATATTATGCTGATGAGGCCTTGATACATCATCTCTGGATGGGGTATATGATGCAACTGCATATGAAAGTGCTATGATTCACTAAATCAATAGCTACCATAATTGAAGCAGAAGATCTTAGAATAGAGTGCATGGGATCAGGAGTGATGGGGCGATCTACCAATATTCGTGCATTAAGTGGTAAAATCAATGTAGAGCTGTCAATGTGGGTATAATGTGACTAATTCAAACACTCACATGGTCCCAATTGGCTTGTGGCCAGCCAAGATTACACATCTGCATGCCTGTATCAATGAAATCTGCCACAACCAATCACAGGCATTCTTACAAGCATGCTGAATTTGCAGTGATGCTAGATCATGGTGGAATGGTCCATTCAGTTTGAAAGGTTATGTGGTTGATTGCCTGCGTAGGCAATTTTCTCAGTGGAATCTGCTGTGTTTGAGAAACACAGTGCCACATTTGTGCTCATATGTGAAGGGGAATAAGTTTCTTCCTTCGTAAATCCAGCAAAAAGTGCTCAGATTAAAGTCGTCATCTGCATCACTTTTTCATTCTCATGAATATTTTGAGTGAGAATTGTAGACAAACTTCACGGGATGGCAAGCAGCACATAACTTCACACATGCATTTCACCCTGGTATTGAAAAACAGTTTATACCAGGGTAAGAGCACTGTCCACCTAAGTCTTTGACTTGTGTCAAGGGTTTCAAGATTTTAAGAATAACTTGAGCCACAGAATTAATTCTGCAGAAGATTCTACATTGAATTACTAGAAAATGCCACATCAGTAGCAAGTGAATCACAGACACCTGTCCCTGAGACTGAACAGTATGGGACATCCAGTCTCCATGTGGCACACCATAGGCACAGTGTGTCACAGAACAGTATGGGACATCCAGTCTCCATGTGGCACACCATGGGGATAGTGTGCCACAGAACAGTGCAACATCCAGTCTCCATGTGGCACACCATGGGGACATTGTGGCACAGAACAGTGTGACATCCAGTCTCCATGTGGCACACCATGGGGACAGTGTGGCACAGAACAGTATGGGACATCCAGTCTCCATGTGGCACACCATGGGGACAGTGTACCACAGAACAGTATGGGACATCCAGTCTCCATGTGGCACACCATAGGGATAGTGTGCCACAGATCAGTGCAACATCCAGTCTCCATGTGGCACACCATGGGGACAGTGTGCCACAGAACTAGGACAAGGTCATAAAGCAGAAATAAAGTGACAACCAATTCTATGCAAGGACATATAACAGCATGTCTGCATGTTCAAACACGTCCTCTGAGGCAGCATTGTACAAGTGGACTCAGGCCCTGATGGAGTATTGATCAACGATGTTCACATGCACAATCAGTCCTCAAATTTTATGGGCCTGGATGTGCAGTTTAAAATGAATTGAAATAAGTTGCAGAGGTGAATCAGGGGCTTGAATGCTAGAACATTATTTTGAAATAATAAATTAGATTACAACTGTCTGTAAAATTGAAACATTGATGTCAGTTAATTAAAGGAAGTAATGCAAGGTGGCCTGGCATAGGGACACTATGGCAGCCACCAAAACTTCTTTGTGTGAATGAAGGACTGAACTGATATAAATACATAGACTGATTAATTGATGGCGTGCACAGAAGGACAGCTAGACACAGAGATGTGAGTGTGTGTGTGTGTGTGTTCTCCCTGTGTCAGTGTTACCGGGTACCTGCATGTGTCTATTGTGAGCTCCAACCAATGTGCCCCAGTCATTATCAGCAGCAGTGAGTCAGTTCAGACAGACAAACTAATAAATAATTCCTGCAATTAAAAACGTGGCTGTCTGTGGATTTGGTGTGACTGCCTTCCTGTGGGTGATACACCAGTGATTTATATTATATACATGTACCTGTATATCAGGAGGGGGCAGTTTTATTTAGGGGATATGGGAGGTAGTTTCCAGTGAATGTGGCAAATGACAATGAGAGTGATGGGTGAGGAAGTGGAGCCTGGAGTCCCCCACTTCTTCATCAACAGCCAGCCTGAGTCATCCTGCCAGCAGCCAAGTAGAACAGTAGGCACCTGTGTGGAGACAGCCTGGAGACACTGTCTGGGGAGCCTGTCTGGAGACACCGGGCGGGGCAGTATGGATGTGTATGCTGTGTCCAGTCCATATTATGTTGCTGTTTTTCATGCCATTTTGTCTTTGTGTGATACCAATACCCTTTAAGTAAATTTTAAAATAAGATAAAATAAAATGGAGAATAGATAAATAAATAGATAGATAGACAGACAGGCAGACAGAGAGACAGATAAATAAATAAATAAATAAATGAGTGAGTGAGTGAGCGAGCAAGCGAGCGAGTGAGCAAACGAACGAACGAACAAAGGAATGAATGAATGAATGAATGAATGAATAAATAAGTAAATAAATAAATAGGTAAATAAATAAATAAATAAATAAAATATTAATAGAGATAAAGATATAGATACAAATTACACTTTTAATAATCAGATTCAAGCTTGAATATTTGTCATCATCATAAATTGGAAGTCTTCATTCTGTATTTTGTAAGTACATTTGTCTTCTGACAAACAAAAAGTTATTGCCATTTCAACAGGTTACTTTTGACATGGCAGATTTTTCCCTCTGAAAGGAATCCCATTAAAGTGCCAATGTGTAAACTTTCATGTCGCTATTGAATTTAGAATTGCCAATCAAGTGATGCTCCAGATGGTTCAAGAGCAGTTATAGTATGACAGGAACGATAGAGGGGCCACTGACCAAGGCTTTTCCACATTTTATGGGATGAGTCATTATTCTGTTTCTATCAGAAAAAAAAGTACTGAAGAAGGTTGCATGACAATTTGACTGTTATGTATTGACTCCTCCTGGTGAAGCAATAGCCAGCCTTAACTCTGTTAGAGCCAACTGCAACTAATGTGGAACAACTTGAAATGAACTGCTGTGAATTACAGTCAAGATGCTAGATTCATGTTTCTTGTAAAAAGACCATTTATTCAAGAACCAGCATGCCTGTTGTTAAATAGAATATAACAGTCCAGGTCAACAGCAGCATGCCAAGGAAAGCTGTTGACTGAATCAAAAATGTGGCATTGAGAGAGACAAAGACCTGAATTGTGATACATGTAATGTATGCGTGTGATCTGTTTTGAACAGATGACACTCCACTGGCCCTTTGTTTCCCCAGAGACTCCAACACACAGCTTCATACAAACTGGAAATTCTCCCTCCTGGAGTACTTTTGAAACTGGAGATGTGTGACAGAGCGCAGTGACTGTGCTGGGGGATGGGTCTGGGAGGGCAGCGCCTCCTCCTGGGGTGAGAAAATTTTGAAAAAAAAAAAGGAGTTAAAATGGTGTATTTTGATGATTTTTTTACCTCATCCATTTTTTTCTGGGCAGGAGAAAACATATTCTAAGCGGGAGAACGGGAGAATTTGAAAAAAGGGCCAAAAATGGGAGCTCTCCCACTGAAAACGCGAGGGTTGGAGTCTCTGTTTCCTCCATGGATGCAGGAATGGAGCCAAGTGGTTGATTACAAATTGGTATTAACAGGTTACATTCCATTGACCCTTTGCTTCCCACAGATACTTGGTAGAATGGAGCCAAGGGGTTAATTACAGTGTGGTATTGCCGCTGCGTTAAACCCCTGATTAATGGACTGATATCTGACCCAACCTGTCGTTCCTGCAGCCATTTGTAGCCACTTTATAATTACAGATTGATTGTGATGTCAATTACAGATTGATTGTGATGTCAATTATAAATTGATTGTGATGTCACCTTTACTTTGTGCTCCCAGACCCCTGTGGTGCTTGTGTTGTCCAAGGCACATGTACCCTGATCAATGTGGTCACTTTGACTCACCCCATTCATCTCAGTAAATTGGCCCATGCACAATAATTATGTGTTTCTTTGATGTTTATGATGTTTTGTAAATTTCACTTTTGGTTTAACAGAATGTTTGTGATTTGTAACTCAAAGAAATTAGACACAGAAATTGGGGGTTAGTTTTCAAGATAACATGTTCAAATTGTGGGAAACCTTCCTGATTTGCAAATCCAATTATTTACATTTAATTTTTTAGAATCATAAAGGTACCAGTGATATATTGCAGAGCACTTTCAATAATAATTGGTCTGCTGTTATCATACTACATCAATTATTGTCAAGTTTGTCAGAACAATTAGCTAATCTGGATGTTATTATGTGACTACATAATGTACCCACAGATACCATTTGATGAGGACTTAATCAAAACAGCCACCTACTTATTTTTCTTGTTATTTTAAATTTATTCATTTGTATTTTATTCTATTTGTATTTTATATTTTTTATATGTTGTTTTATATTTTATTCTATTTTACTTCAGTTCATTTATTTTTTATTATGTTTTTTTTTTTTAATTCTGTTTTTGTTGTCATGAATGGGGGTGATATATGACCCAGAATAAAATTTTTAATGATGTAGCCTCCCACAAAAAGACCTACTAAAATTTTATCTGCCATTTCCCTGAAATCTTGCCATTTTTGACCTTTAATTGGATGTCAAGTTGTGCAGATTATGTGTGGAGGTTTGGCCTAGTGTCTCAGATAAGCCAAATCAAAAAGCCTTGATTACATTCCATGATGCACCATAAATTTTCTTTATGTTGCCATATTTTTTCACCTATGTTTCTGATGGCACAAAGCCCTGAAAATAAAAACACATTGAAATAATATTTTAACATAGGAATTATTTTTACCCACAGCAACTATTTGCCCCGCCTTTTGTAATAAACAGGAACCGCATTCAAAATGTTAAAATTAAAGAATAAATGCCCGAACTGCAAAAACCATGAAAATCATCAGATAAGTATATTTACAGTGACGGATCGTGATTCGGGTGGGATAAGCCATGTTCATGATAAACTACAAGCGTATCAGGTACCTGTGGCAGGTATACAGCTGTTCCACCCATGTGGTTAAGATGCACCTACAGCATGCACACTGCCTCATTGTTCCATCAAGTGTATACATACTATATATATATATATATATATATATATATATATATATATATATATATATATATATATATAAGCCTGGTGGGTCTGAAGTGGCAAGACTTGAGGGATGATAGATACATAATTTGATTCATTAGAACTGCTCAGTAACAACAGCAGAATCCTTATCAGGAGATCATTTCCATTTTGTCCCCACTGTGGTGATGTTGCTTGGGCAAACGTCTTTGGACACAGGCAAGGAACTGTGACATTAGCTGGTCACCACATGTCTTAGCCTTGATTGTTTTGTTTCGTCTACATGGACCAAGCAAAAACCGTCTCCATACAAAGGATCTCCCAGGATTTGCCTCTCAACTGCTGATACCCCCTTCAAAAGGAAGATAGACTAACCCGTGGGTGCATTGGTGAAAATCTATAATCACAGCTTGTAGAGCCAATGGATTGGGTCTGCCTCAAGCATGGCATGGACAAATGAATGATTTATCAGGCTCTGTTACACGGAGGCCGTAGTCTATGGGTCTTTTTCTGGTCAGGTAAGATGTTTCCCTTATATTGCAAGCCATTTTGTGTGAATCTGATGTCGGCCACGTGGAATCTTGGCAGGGCTTTCCCAGATCGAAACATAGCCATTTGTACAGACAGTTCCATGAATGATTTCCAGCACGTTGGTGCCGAGAGGTCTGGTACGATGCCGGCATGAATTTATACATAACGTGATGCTACCTGTTTGACACAGACAACCTTACTATGACTAGGCCTGCCTGCATTTGATCGGGAAAAAAAATCCATATACATGTATATTTCATGTGTTCTGGCTATGCCAAAAGGGTCCATGATTATGGTGGTCTTTCAAATTTGAAATTTAAACATTTGTATATTGGGCATTTGATGAGAGCACCTTCAGTTGACCTGCCATTATAGTATTGTTCAGCGGCACATGTGGAACACGCTGACAATGCACATAGTAGTGACGAAAAGGCAGCCATGCATGATTGATCATCGGCTGTGTGGAGTGAGGTAAGCAGGTTGCCATGCCATGTGGTCTGGCTCCAGCCTCCCTTTTCATCTTGAAATTATGATATGGTAAACAAAATAAGTGGATACGTATGACAAGTTAACCCTTGACCTTAAACTTCTTATGAAAATAAGGGCAAAAAAAACCCCAAAAAACAGATGTAAATAAATAATGCTGACTAACATGATATACCTGGTTACAGGATATTGCAGGGATATTTTGTCAGGTAATATAGATTAATATAATATACCTGGTTACATGATGTTGCAGGGATATTTTTTCAGATAATAGAGATCAATATGATAAACCTGGTTACAGGATGTTGCAGAGATATTTGTCAGATAATGTAGACTAATATAGTATACCTGGTTACAGTATGTTGTAGGGATATTTTATCAGGTAGTATAGATCAATATGATATACCTGGCTACAGGAAGTTGCTGGGATATTTTGTCAAATAATGTGGAGTAATATGGTATATGTGGTTACAGGATGTTGCAGAGATATTTTGTTGGATAATATGGAGTAATGTGGTATACCTGGTTACAGGATGTTGTAGGGATATTTGATCAGATAATGTACAGTAATACAGTATATGTGGTTACAGGATGTTGCAGGGATATTTTGTAATGGCTCAGCATAGATTCTAAGAGACTGATCTTACAAGGGCACCATTTTTGTCATCACTGTATATTGTTGTCATAGTGGTTCAACTCGCACATCATATATCATAGATATGTAATACAATTAATGGTCTGAAACATAAATTCTGACAATCTGGGTTTGGTTTAAGGTCACTGTGACGATCACATTACTGTCAGTATTATTTAGTGGTAACAGGTCGTCTTCACAGTAAAATCTTTAGCTCAATGTATTAGTTAGGGGCAACCTAATCAATCAGTGGTATTCAGAAAATGGGTGACAAGCGAAACTTGTCACACAGGCAATAATTTGGGAACAGCATGTACCCATGTTGTGATCGAAATTGTATGATAGTCACAAATCAGTGCATATTGGATATACATGTATGGTTTGCGAATTGAAAGTGAGAACTTTTCTTTGACTTTGTGACAGATAATCACAGACATATGGCAGTGGCGTGAGGTCATATGCTGATTACCGGCCAATGTACATGTATACTACAAGAAATGTTACAGCTACATGTGATGCATGTAGTCACAGCATTGACAGAGATCTTAAGTCAGGGAGATATCTCCCAAATTCCTTCAACTATCTTTATCCTGAATTTTAACTAAAATGGGAAAAATAAATAAATAGATAAACAAACAAACAATTCAATAAAAAGAGAATCTGGTAGGTGTACTACAGACTGCCGGTGGACACCCTTTCCTGATGTTTCCCCCAGAAAATGAGGATGTTCTCCTTACCGGAGCCTGTCTACATTTCAGAGGAAGCTCTGCAGATGCACAAAGAAATTGTTGCATACATGTATTGGCATATTCTTGGCCTATTGTCATTATGAAATGGTGAAATGTCCCCATCACAGTCTGCTGCACTGGGAATTCACTGTACGGTGAAACCTGTGTAAGGCCCACCAGCAGGGATCAAGTGGTTTGACTGTATATACAGAGGGTGGCAAAGTATAGAGTGGTTGACATGGAAAAGGTAGGATGTCATTAGATAATATAACCTAGACTTCTTCAGCAGTCTTTCTGAGGTATTTTTATCACGTTGTCTTATGACAGGTTCCACTGTACCTATAGCACAATTAAACAGAAGCCAGAATCACCGGTGGCAAGACCATTTAAAATGCCACACGGGCACCTGTTATATGTGGCCACCCCCACTGCCATGAAACTGGCCACATACAGGTCATATCACAGGTGAACTTTCACCCAGATAAATTTCCAAAGATATTTACTCTCTGTCCTCAGGAGATGTGCTCATAAAATGCATGATGCTTTCCATGGCAGTGACGTGGCTATACAACCTGTAATTGCATGTTGCTGAAACAGGGTTACTGAAGCTTTGAGTCATGGCTTGCATAACTCAAGAGTCCAAATTTACAGGGTTGAAAACACAATGGATTCTGCAAGGCAGGGGCGCTCTGACAATATGTCTGTCTGCATGTAATTACATAATGTCTGGGCACAGCATCTTTGGAAGCAATGGCGTCATGTTATGTCACATTCGGTCTGTCACAATGGATAGCTTTGTAGGACTGGACCACATCTCCCACCAGGCGGTGAAGAGTCGTCTCATTTGGCCTCGTGTTTGCTGCTGTTTCCTCTCACCTTTTAACCCTGATTTCCTCCCACTCCATCCACCCAGAAGCACCCAGCTGTAACACGAGGTCTGCTTTAGTGTGTCTCTTATATTTCATTTTACTAGAAACAGTTTGAATGGGAATTGTGAAACTCAGTAATGACAACAGGTCCATGGTTTGAGGCTGACAGCTTTCACTGCCACAGGTTGGGCTTGTGACCATCCCATGCCCAAGGAAAGCTGTTGACTCTGTCTTAGTCTGAGTGGGAAAGGTCAGCAGTTGATGCGGTGATCAATAGGCGCTGTAGCTGTCTGCCAGGAAATGGCAAAATCCTCGCATCAAATGGCAGTGGCACAGATATCCTGTGTGCAGGACATGTGAATTTGGCCTGGGAGCATGTCTGTAATGAAGTGCTGGTCAACATCATAAAGTAGGATCCACCAAGGAAGAGTACCCCATCTGGGAGCCAGAGGATGGTCTTTGATTGACAGGTGGTCCTCCATGCCATAGGTATATTATTAAATATTATTTATTTCATATAAAATATGTATGTGTACATGTAAAGGCAGCAGGACCTGCCATAAGGGCCATCTCTCATGGTTGCTAACGGCAATTATACTTTGTAACAGATAAGGTTGCTAAGTGAAGTCATACTTTGTAACAGATATGGTTGCTAAGTGAAGTTATACTTTGTAACAGATAATGGTTGCTGAGTGAAGTCATACTTTATAACAGGTATAGTTGCTAAGGGATGACATACTTTGTTACAGATTTATTTTTATACAAAAACGCTTGGTACCCAATTTTACACTGAGATATGATCTTATATGATGGAATATGCAGAATAATTATATGCACATACCACATGTTAAATTTACCTGCATTTTATGACCACCCATGGTAAAGGACAACATTTTGCTGGCAGTATGTAGGCTTTAATAGCAGGTACCACTGTCATCAAAAGACCAAGTGGTCTTAAAAAGCCCTGTGGTCTGTCTTCATTGACAGACCATGTTTGTAGCAGGTAGTGCGGTACATTGTATGTTTTGATGCCGCGCAGTTGCTGCTTTTTAGGATTTGAGGCTTCATGGAGTCCCCAATGAAGACAACACCCACTTCACCTCCATGACAAAATTTGGTTTATAACAAAAGTGGTCCTAGTTAGAAAGGTGGTCTTTGAATGCAGATTGTATCCTACTTATTTGAAAGTATCACTAGAAATATTTTTTCCAAAAATGTGTCTTCACAGTGGCCACATTAAGGAGGTTTGACTATACGTTGCAATTTTATGAGATCAGGAGCTTCTCCATTACATTAGACAAATGGCGCTCCTTTGTGGGGCATCAGTGTAAATGCCCAGTTCTTAATAATCATGAAGCTAAGCACATGCACATTGGATCCAGCTACTGTGGTGATATCTGATGGCACATTGTAGGAGATCCAGTGGACTAATCACCCAAGGGTTAATAGTCATAAAGAATCCAGTGCTATTATGCTAATACAAGCATCAGACCACACTCAACCATTTCAGACACCAGATGCATCCATACATAAAATGACTGAATATAGCTCATTTGTAACGTCACCAAACCAGACTTTTAGTTTCCTTAAGCCTGTTCAGCATTTTATTTTTGGATTGACTTCATAACCTGATCATGAGTGTGTCATAAAGCAATTACACAGAAATGCAGACAGTCGCCAGATCCCTGACAATGCAAATATAGATACATCTCATTCTGTATTCACCCACTTACAAATTTCCTCCATATATTGGGAAATATATGGTTGAACTCACAATAGTTCTTGTAACAGATGAAGGGAGCATTTGTTATGTCAATTGACTTGTGAAAAACTGATGTTCTAATTGAATTGTAAGGCTTTGAAGTGTATAATGGACACGTATCCAGCAGGGAGGCTCTTATTATGAGAACATTGATTTAGCCCGTGGACTGTGATCTGTGCACTGTGGCTATAGGATTAGCATACATAATAGATGAAGATACTCCCTTGACACCCTTCAGAAGACAGGGCTGCCCAAGTAGGCAAGATGAATGGTGGCTGTCCCTGTTGGTGTCAGCCTGGCCTCTTGCCCATCATCATGGTTATGATGCACTGTCATGTTGTCTGAATGACTACAACATACCATATGATCCCTTTAAGTGCTTGATTTGGACACTTCCATTTCCCTGACTTGAAAATTCTAGAATGATCTTAAATAGAGTAGTCTCTCTTTTGAGAGACCCCCTGCCTTCTAAGACCACATTTACCAAGTACCTTGCGCTATATTTTCTGTAATTTGACCTCCCTTGACACCACCTCTTTTACATAACCACTGTTTGGCCTGCCCTGGTTTAGTTTCCCAAAGCAGGGGCTACTGTGTGTCCCACTCTACCATATGTACATGTTCATTTTTTCAAGTTGCTCCTTTCATTTGTTTAATCATCTGGTCACTGTTCTCACCTAGTTTTTCATTATATTAAGCCATATGATATTCCAGTAATAAAGACATAAGTCTGCAGTCTGTCCCAGACACTCAGTGGAGATATATGTATGTGATCAGCCTTCACAGCTTGCCTTGTCAAACTGAAAACCAGGTGTAACCACATGTACACTGGACAGCATGCCCTAGCATTAAACTGAAAACAAGGTCTAATGACATCTACTGGACAGCATGCCTCATCAAACTGAAAACCAAGTGGGGTAACCACATCTACACTGGACAGTATGCCTCATCCAACTGAAAATTAGGTCTAACCACATATACACTGGACAGCAAGCCTCATCCAACTGAAAACCAGGTGTAACCAGGTCTACACTGGGCAGCACGCCTCATCAAACTGAAAACCAGGTGTAACCACATCTGCACTTGACAGCATGCCTCATCAAACTGAAAACCAGGTGTAACCACATCTACACTGGACAGCATGCCTCGTCAAACTGAAAACCAGGTGTAACCACATCTACACTGGACAGCATGCCTCATCAAACTGAAAACCAGGTGTAACCACATCTACACTGGACAGCATGCCTCATCAAACTGAGAACCAGGTGTAATGGACTTCCTACATTTCAGTTTTGTCTGTTACTTAACCAGGTGAATGATTCCCATGCTTCATTGTGGAAAATATGATGATTTCAGTTGATACACTACAGACATTCAGAATTGTAAAAGGAAATCAATTATTTCTCCTGGCCAGTGAAGCATGAGTTTATTTTTTCATGAACCATAAAATGATAATTTTATGCAGTGAACTGTCTATAATTGTATAATGTTTATGCCACTTGATTACCCATGTATGAAGCCAAATGATGGAACATTGTGGTTGTTTTCTGTTTATTGTGGTGATTAGTTAAAAAAAAAAAAGTTATGATAATCAGCTTTACATTTTATTAAAAACCTGTTAGCATTCATGTTAGAGTATTCATAAAGATTGATTTTTATTTTTCATACCGTACAAATATTACACTGTGGTTAAAACAATGCTCGAGAACCATGGAAATTAATGTTAGTGAACAAGTTATTGCAATTCAGTGAAATCCCTTGAAAATAGAATATTCAGACTGCATCAGTATAGCAGTGTCCCATGGCAGCATAAGATATACAGACACCCATAAGTGGGCTGTCAGGGAGTACAGGAATGATATTTCGCAAAGTTGCCAGTATCCAGATGAAGTCCTCTAAGACAGGCACCTTGTGACATTTGACATGGTGGTATAGTGCTGCAAAATATTGGTGTATTCCTGTTGGGAACTGTGGGAAATGAACCCTGTGACAGATATTGATTTCTGCTGGCCACTGTTGTCTGTTGTGTCTGTCTTGGATGTAAAACTACACCTTATCCTGAGGGATGGCAGGTAGGCAGGCAGTGTAAATGTGTGCCTGGTGGTATATCTCTGTTATGTAGGCAGGGTAAATGTGTGCCTGGGGATATTTCTCTGTATTATGTAGGTAGGGTAAATTTGTGCCTTGGGATATATCTCTGTATTGTGTAGGTAGGGTAAATGTGTGCCTGGGGATATTTCTCTGTATTATGTAGGTAGGGTAAATTTGTGCCTGGGGATATATCTCTGTAGTATGTAGGCAGGGTAAATGTGTGCCTGGGGATATAATTCTGTATTATGTAGCGAGGATAAATGTGTGCCAGGGGATATATCTCTATTATGTAGGCAGGGTAAATGTGTGCCTGGGGATACATCTCTATTATGTAGGCAGGGTAAATGTGTGCCTGGGGATACATCTCTGTATTATGTCAGCAAGGTAAATGTGTGCCTCATGGTATATCTGTGTATTATGTTGCCAGAATAAATGTGTGCCTAACAGTTTTTCTTTTATGATGTTGGCAAGGTAAATGTGTGCCTGGGATATATCTCTGTATTATGTTGGCCAGGTAAATGTATGCCTCATGGTATTTCTTTGTATTATGGTGGCAGGACAAATGTGTGCCTGACAGTTTTTCTTTTATTATGTTGGCCGGGTAAATGTGTGCCTGGGGGATATCTCTGCATTATGTTGCAGGGTTAATATGTGCCTGGCAGTGTATCTATAAATGTCAGCAGGGTAAATGTGTGCTTGGTGGTATATCTGTGCATTATGTCTGCAAGGTAAAGTGTGTGTCTGGTGGTATATCTGTGCCTTATGTCTGCAAGGTAAAGTGTGTGTCTGGTGGTATATCTGTACTATGTCAGCAGGGTAAATGTGTGCATTGCAGTGTAACGCTGTATTATGGTGTATGTCTGAGTGTACAATGCTTTGAATCTGTTACATTTCAAAGAAAAACTGTATCTCTTTTTTAATAAGATTTTGTAAGAGGTGTATAAAAAATGAGTTTATTGGATACAAATGGACAGTCCATGCTGGTTTCATGCATGTGTTTGCTGTCACATTTGATGTGAAGCATTGAGTTGCATATTGTGATATCGACTTCGTGTGCCATAATTTCATTCCAGTTTGTGCTTGGCTTTGGTATCATCCTTTTGTTAGGTTTTAGATTGTCTTGTATTAATTGGCAGCTCTACCATATTAAATGTACATCAGCATCAATAGGACTATGGCAGCTGGACCAGCTGTGTTGACAGACTACAATTGGCTGCTTCGTGAGGGCAGTCTTTTCAAGAAATATGACAGGACTAGCAGAAACAACTGTATATATAGAAGCCATGTCTGTCAAAAGAAGCTGTTTAACTTTGTCACTTGAATATTGTTCCCCTCTCAGTGCTGGCTGTGCCTATACCCCCAGTAACAGCAGTGTAGATTGGGTACAGTTATATCACAGTGGAAGGTGTCTGCTACATTGGTCTGTGGGATGTATTTCACAAATCTTGGGTAACTAATTGAGTGACCTTGACCCTCACAAGGCATTGGGCCAGTAATAAGATGGTCTAGCTGACAAAACTTTCAGGACCCTGCAGCCATCAGTCCCTTAATTGGACTTGTCTTAAAGCCAAGGTAAAGTCTGAAGAAAACAGAATTTCATGAGAAATATGTTGAGAATAAGTAAATGATGATGTAAACATTATTTCAAGTAGAGGAACTGTGGTTTATGGCAGTTAATCTGTCATGGAGGCAGCCATCTTGGACAATAATCCATACCATAATGCAACAGTGATGACATTCATGTATATATGTAGAGTCGACGCAACCAAACTGTAAGATTATATTTGCAGTATTACATTTACTTTAAGTGTGCAGAATGATTGATGGTATTTGGAATAGAGCATTTCTTTCCAAACTTGTTATTCATCATCTGCCACTTACTTGTATCACAAAGTTTTAGAACATTAAAACCATGGCAACTATGAGACATTGATATATCATTGCATGTACATTCTGTTATATATGTTGGGCAAGGTGCCAGTTAGCAGACTCAATCCTTATGATGATACTTTAAGATCATAGCTAATACTTTCTGAGTTAACTTAACTTTTTAGCTCAGCTGACTTGCAGTCACAAAGCTTATGTGATCACTGATGCCCATGCATCCATCCGTGATCTTTTTGCTTGTGGACAGGATGCAGTCCACAGTTTTCATGTTAACCCCATATAACTTCAAGACTTACAAAAAGTATAAAAAATCTCTGTAGAATTTGATGTTGGTGGCACTACCTATTTTATTATGTAATATGGGCCAAATTTGGTAATTTTGAAATACTGTTTTTCAAAGATATTTTGTGAAACATCATGAAACTTGGTAGGATTGTTGATCAGGCAAAATGATGAAACAGTGTCAAAAGTTAGTGACACCACGCCCAGCATTATGGAGGATTTGGACCAAATGTGTTGAAAACAGATCAAACTTAGTATTTTGAGAACTTAAAAGGGATAAAACTAATGATACCCAATGACATGGTTGTGATGGTGCATTACATGGTGTGTACATATATACTCTGACAGGAGCATTATACTTTTGGGATTTATCTCTTTTGGGAGACGACCTCCATTACTGAATCAGTGACTATCCCAAGTTACCCCAAAAGAGACCACTTATCCATCCAGATAAGTCAAAACGCATCTATTTTGTACATGATTGGTAAAATAATTTGTCAAAATCAGTTGACACAACTTCAAAATAGGCTTGTAATCACTGGTAATATCAATAGAAGAGTGAACACTAGATTGACAGATGGAATGGAGTCAAATAAGTGTACAGTGGTCCCTGCCTTGAGAGACTGCCCCTAGGGCAGGTGAAAATGTGGTCTCTCAAAACAGGTGGTCTTTCATTAGAGGTATAATAACATGGAAAAGATAGCACAGTGTACTGAGACAGCAGTCTTAAAAAGATATACGATCTCCCATTGGAAGGGTCTCTAAAGACAGGTATCACTGTACATCAATCATGTTTGAATCAATATTATGGATGGGAATTCAAAGTAGTGTTTAGTTGTTGGGCGGTGGGGCAAGAGTTGAACCTACTTTGGAAGACCACCTGCTCGATGTGACCACGTCTTGGGTGCCAGTAGGGGTGGTCTTCCAATGAAGGGCTGCTGTACAGACCAATAGTCAATGTGTGGAGTCATGGTGGCGCCACTGGTAGCATTAATTGGAACTCAAGACACGGGTATCAAGAACACAGTAAATTCAGAGTGGTGATAATATATTGAGATGGAACTGGATAAGGTTAATGCCAGTATTAAGAAAAGTTGACAAGATTGCTATGATGAGGTGGTACTCTCTCATTCCAATCAAATAATATTTGGACTGTTCTTAAAAGGTTCCTACCTTCCAAAAAGTCAGGAGGTGGAGAAGCAATTTTTTTTTAGAGGTAAATGATGACAAATTGAGAGACAGAAGGGGTATAGCAATTTAATTACATGTAGTACCTTTATAGTACACTTGATTCAAAATTATCTCAAGCATTTTCAAATTACTGCAAGCATGATATGCTGGCAAAAACATCAAGATTCAAATTCCAACATGCTGTGGCTGAAAATGTCTATTCAGAAATGGAAAAGATTTCAATCGGAAAAGCTAGTAGAATGGACAGCCTTCATCCTGCTTCCCTGAGAGCGGGGGAGGGGGGGTGTGTGTGTGTGTGGAGGAAGGATCATAATTTCTGAACCACTTATATTTCCTTTCAACATGTCCCTTGATAGGGGCAAGCTACCATCCCAGTGGAAGAAGCAAGCCAGGGTAACATTGCTATACAAGGATGGGACATTGTCTGATCCCAGCAAGTAACCACCCAATATCAGTACTTGGTGTCAAAATAAAGGGGTTTTTCAAACGTCTGGTCCATGAACATGCTGTACACATATGTATCCTCTCAAAACATTTTAAATAGCTTTCCATCAGGGTTAAGACCCAAGCACTCCACACCTACCACTTAAACAGAACTGAATGGTTAGGTACTTGAAAACCTGGACAAAGGTCTACTGACAGGTGCCGTCTCTTTATCTGAAAAAGGTGTTCGATTCAGTGGACCCAAATATTTTGCTTGACAAGCTATGCTGTCTCGGCATTTGAAATACAGAACTTGTATGGTTCAGGAACTACCTCATAGACCAAAGTCAGTGTGTGCAGTTCAAGGGGGAGTTACCAGGCCAAATGCCAGTCACCTTTGGTGTCCTGCAGGGGGGTCCATGCCATAGTTGCAAAAATATCACGCGGGCAAGGCCTGGAATACTTAAGAGTTTTCCATTCATATAACAATACAAAAAAAATGTTCTGTTCAATATCATAGTCCATCCCATTTTTGACTGTCATGATGCTATTTGGTCAAACTACGGTGAAAAATAGTAAAACAAGCTCCAATGACAGCAACATAAAACAGCCTTTATCATGGTCTCTAATCAAACTGGAAAAGCATAGAAACAAGGCAAAGATACCATCAGGCAATTCTGATGTTTAATGTAATGCAAAACCAAGTGCCTTCATATCTGATCCTGATGTTTTAACTAGTTTGTGATGGGAATTGCTGCAACACTGGACAAAGCATGCATGAAATTCACATAACATCAGGTACATGTAAATCAGCTTCCAGCCTAAGAACATTCAAATACAGAGGCGCAAAAGTCTGGAATGATTTACCAGATGAAGTGAAGGTATCACCAACAGCGGCTATTGAAGTCTAGATACCTGAAACATGTTTAAAAAACCCTTCCTTATCCTGGACTGGGAAAATGCTGCACAATTAGACATCATATATGTGCGTCATAGGTGCTTCTTTTTTATGTCCCATGGAATTGCTTTTCTAGTTGAATATTTTATTTTATTGAGTATCTGAAGTCTATGACTACCAGTACTGTATGTGGTTTCTGTCCATGCTATATTTTATGTACTTAAATTTCTAAACATGTCTATAAGTTATTCTTAATTTATTCTTGTGTTTGTGTAAATGTAAATGTGAATGTATCCATGCAGTACGTGCAGGGCCTCTGTTAAAATCAGCCAGTTATAGGGTGTCAGGGCTACCCTGGTTTGATATAATTACAACAAACATTATAATTGTGTAAGACCAGGCGAGTGCCCTGGAGGCAGATGTGCCGGTTTGTTATTTATTACAGTCTGACCGGTTTCGCCCTGTTACCGGGCTCTTCAGAGACTGAATTTAACGGATGCGTCAACTCTTTATATACCGTACGGTAACACCGGCCCTAGTAACGTAGATCACGTAGGGTTGTGACGCTCAGTAAATTTGAGTCAACAACTGTTTACTGTGTACGTAGAGCAGTGGTGCAGGTGACACGTGAGTCTGGCCAAATGTGACGTCACGTGGCCTGAGTGTAAATGCTTGTAACCAAGGATAGTACAGGTTTGCCTTTGGTTTGAATAAGATGGAGTTCTTATTGAATATAGTCCATATTGCATATGTTATGGATTGTATGAATAATCAATTGTCCTGAATATGTATGGGAGAGTTCACCTGAATGATTGTGTCCTCCACATCCATGGGAAATGAAAAAAAAAAACAAACCATTATAATTGACTTCAACACAGTGAGTCGCCCTTGTGTATAAATCTTTAACTGGAGAGACACCAAGTTATCTCACAGGTAGAGTACACCCTCTGTCTGATAATCCCTCCCGAATTACTTAATCTTCTTGCAAAATAAATCACACAGTACCCAGATTTCTTATTAAATTCAAAAGAAGCTACCATACAGTACCCTGGGACAAACTCCAAAGACCGATCATCTTTTGACTCTGTGGGCCTATTGAAACTCCTGGTGGCCAATCTGGAGGTTTTATTTTGTGTGGACTCCTCAGCATGGTTTGTAGTTGGTTCAATATATAGCAAATTCTATGCTTCCTGTGGAAATTTCACTTTACACATTTTGAATGAGACTTGTGGATGAGGCATATCAGCAAACTATACCCCAAGTCAACAGCTTACAGCCATCCTATGCCAAGGAAAGCTGTTGATTAGCCATTTCATTAACCTGTAAATAGTTAAATGTAGCATGGTGTATAGATGGTGCTCCAGGCTGCAAGGGGTGGATCACTCCCAGGAATCAGGAATCAGGATCATTTTATCAGATAAAAATGCACACATTAGCAAAAAAAAAAATCATAATTATGTGTTATTAAATAAATAAAAAGCATAAAGTATATTGATCGAGGAGACCCTCATTAAGACAAATTTATGTCGCTATCATGAGAGCCACCTCCAAGCAAATGGTAACGATTACTCTGATATGGCTTAATCTTGAAATAAAAATTCTTTCTATTAATTATTATGTTTTTATGTCTAAATTACAAATATAATTTATACATTTCAATACAGGTACTATGATTCCTGGTGGGCACATATATAACAATTTGGAATGACACAGGTTTCTTGGTAATTCTGAATATACATATTTTTTGCATAGCTAGATAACCCTTGTAAGCTATGAGTGTAAAGTTTATTGTAAATATTGGATGGTAATGAATTGATTGTATCAGGTATATCAAACCTAAGACAATTTCTTGTGAAATTGTGATTATACTGATATGTAAATACCTTTTGAGCAAGCCTGGTATTGTACGTATGTAAATCTGTACCTGGAAACAATGGTAAATTTTGCAGGCTAAGTGGAAGTGTTGGATTTAAATATATATATAGTAAAATTTTATTTTGGCAATTATGGTGAAGATGTCCTCAACTTTTAGTAATCTCAAATTTTTAAATAAAGGATCTATATGAGCATTATATTTATTACATGATACAACTCTGGTAGCTCACTTTTGTATGGTGTTTAATTTAGAGCATTTAAAGACCCATACTAAAATCCCATGATTCATATGAGAAAATATAAGAGAATTGTAAATTTTCAATTTTGCTCTAATTGGTAATATTCTTTTTAATTTGTTTAAGATACCTAACGATCTTGATATCTTGCTGCTTGTTTTTTCTATATGTGCATTCCAGTTAAATTGTGAATATAAAACAATTCCTAGAAAATTAAATTTTTTTTACACATTCTTGCATCTGGAGCCTGTGTATGGTGTAAATATGTGCTCCAGAGAGTAAGGGGTAGATTACTCCCACCGCATCTGAAGCCTCTATCTTTATGTGAATGCACAGATTAACTCTCTAATTCCAGAAGATAAAAAGATACAAACTAATGAAAGCAAAAACAAAAGCGAAAAAAATACTGGAGAACAGTTTTGAAGGCTGGGGAGCCATCAACTGTACCAGGGCTGTCTGTTTGGATGACAGAATGGTATTGCTCAGTTCACCTTGTATTTTGAATGTTACATGTTTCTTTCTACCCTTTATGGATAATTTGCGCTGCCACTCCCCCCTGGATACCCCCATTAGTGATGATACTCGGCATGTGCATCTCTGAAGGCGCCGGCCCACTTTGCAATGAAATTTTCCTAACAAAGGTCCAGTATTTTGCCAAAATGTCCCTAAAGAAGGGTGTTTTTTGTCTTCTATGGTACAAAATTTCAGAAAATTTCCCTAACTATTAAGGGAGGTCAAAACTTTCTTTCTGGAGCACTTTTCACACCAATTTGGGACCATAGTTTCTACTATTTTGGTTGAAAAATTCCCTAACAAATGTATGAGTTTTGTAAAAAAAGTGTCCTAAGGTAGGTTTTTTAAAGGTTGAGCCACATACCCCCACCAAAAATTTGGGGAGATTCCCCTTACCCCTGAATGTGACATGCTCGTTGAAAGTAAATAACAAAATGAAGATGGTAACAATTTTATCATAATAGTCTGCACTTGTCTGCTAAGTGAATAGTTCCCATTACTGTGTACCTGTCGCACCCAAAAAGGGAGAAGAGCTGTTCACCAGGCAGGCCTCCCTGGTTAACAGCAATGACTCAAAACCATGGATCCATGCTGCTGGACAGGTCTCGACACTTTGAAACACACTCTGATTTCTTTGGTCTTCTTTACTTACCACTTGGTGTCATTTTGTATGTATGTATGTGTGTATGTATGTATGTATGTATGTATGTATGTATGTATGTATGTATGTTTGTTTGTATGTATGTATGTTGTTTGTATGTATGTATGGCTGTATGTATGTATGTATGTATGTATGTGTGTGTGTATGTATGTTTGTATGTTCTATTGATAATAAAAATGTGTTTTGGGGCCTCCATCACTTACGTGAACAGGACTGCTGGACCAAACAAATTACAGAGCCCAGCTGTCTGGAGCTGTGAGTTATTAGGAGCTGGTTATGAGAATACATGGGGGGTCTAGCTGGCCATGCCTAATGGACATGAACTGCTGTCTGTACTGTGAACATATGCACTGTAGTCATTGACAAAGGGGCGTGGTGGACACTGATCTGGGATGAAGACTTTAAGTGCAACACACGAGCTATGACTCAATGCATGCACAGGAAAGTGAACCTGGCATAATATCATTTTCCTCTGTGTGTGTGTGCACGCACGCATGAGAGAGAGAGAGAGAGAGAGAGAGAGAGAGAGAGAGAGAGAGAGAGAGAGAGAGAGAGAGAGAGAGAGAGAGAGAGAGAGAGAGAGAGAGAGAGAGAGAGAGAGAGAGAGAGAGAGAGAGAGAGAGAGAGAGAGAGAGAGAGAGAGAGAGAGAGAGAGAGAGAGAGAGAGAGAGAGAGAGAACATGTATATGATAATAGGATCAGTTGGGTGTTATACTTTTCAATAATGCACCCCCCACTAAAACGTCTCCCTTGTGGGTGACGAGGCTACTGTAACAGCCTCGTCCAGAATTAGTCTCCTCAAATGAATGGTTTTAATGCATTTGATGGACAGATTACATGCACTGGGGTCACAATATGATCTACAATCAACATTTTTATCACGACAAACATTTTTTTAAACAACAAATGATGTATTGATTCCATTTACTTGGTAGATAGGATCAGTTCTGAGTTCTGATGACCCTGCCCTCCCAAACGTTTGCTTGGCAATGCTTGCCATTATTTTGTCAGGCCAGGTGTCAGCTATTCTGTCACTATGTGGAGACAGGAAATGTGTGCAAGTCTGGGCTTCTGCTGCGTAGACCAAAATGAACGTGCACAAAATGCAAACATAACCTTTTTTTTTTCTTTTCTTTTTTGAAAGTCCCATTTATCAAAGTGTGCACAATTTGAGACCTTAGCAATTGTACCATAACAGAGTGGTTGCTATTTTCAACAACTTCACTATTATGCCCACCCAGCAGAACAAGGTGGTGTGTCGTCACTTTAGAGTCCAGTGGAGAACCTGAATCCCCATTTGGTTTTACATGCATTTACAAGCAGAAAAGTGATTGGTGAAAGTAATGGCCTTAAAGTGCCTGATGTCCAGGCCTTTACTAGTCACTGGATTAAGATGTTTACCTTGATAAGGCAGCATCAAGTGCCATGTAGTATTGTGTATTAACCCATATGACTTTAGCGGTCAGCTTTCATCATGGTCTCAGCAACTGCATGCAGCCTGAATTATTTATAGAAGAAATAAAACCCTGATTATGGGGACCCAGGGTGTATTGTGTCTGCAAGCTTCCTCTCAAAACTTCATTGTTCAAAGAGATCAAAGTGCTTATCAATACTAGTGGTTCAGTTTAGAAAAAGATTTGGTCTTAGAGAGAAAGGGGTTAAGTCTGGGGTCACACTGTGATAGAGTTCTTATCAGCCTATTCTTAATCAGCTGTGACCACACAGATGCCAATGGCACACTTCTCCCCTCAGCCTGTAACTGATGCCTGAAACACTGTAAACACAGCAACTCATTAACATGAGGATGATGTCAGCTTAGGCCTGGGCTGTGCCAGAAAAGCTTGGAAGTAGGTATTTCCAGGTAAAAGAATTTTGTTTTTTTAACTCATGATGCTACAGTGTTTTTTGCATTACCTGGCAAGTTATGCCTCAGCTGCCTGTTTGCATAGCCTGGCTAGTTATGCTTCAGCTGTCTATTTGTATAGCCTGGCAAGTTATGCTTTAGCTGCCTGTTTGACTGCTGGAACGTCACTTGTTAGATGATGCAATGAGAGTGAATGTTCTGATGACAGAGATGCCTATGTTCTTGGGAGATTTATTTTCAGATATGCCACAAAGAAGAAAAATGTTGGCATATTGGCATTTTCATGTAAATTTTGAAAAAAAGGGTTGGTACAAACATACCATAATTTAAAGAGAAAAGATCAATCTTTTATAGTGAATAGAACATGGGTTAAACAGTTTACATCTTTTCAGGAAGCACCCTAGTCATGGGTTACTTGTCTGTTATATAGTGTGGGATAAGAGGAAAGGATTTTGCAGCTCGAGGCAGGTGGATGGGGCTGAAGTGTTTCCCCCAAACTGCGTGTGGACAGGGAGCCATAGTGTGTAACCAAACATCTGTCTGTGTATATAAGAATTATGCAAACCACTGGATCAGATTTCATAACTGAGAACTACATTACTTCATCTACCAGCTTCATGGAGAGCAAAGCTTGATGGTGTAACTTAATGACCCTTAATGAGTCAACTGGACATTAACTCTTTTATGTTGCATTTGACACTCAGCTATTTGGCTGATTAATATGCATAGCCACCTTGCAAGGCAAAGAACAGTACTCCCCGCACAACATGGCTGTCCGCTGTGAGTGACCATACTGACAATAGAACAATATGGTGTGGTCCCTAAAGTTATCATAGCTGTAGGACAACGCAGTGTGGTCCCTGAGGAATCATAACTGTGGGACAACATGGTGTGGTCCCTAAAGTTGTGACTATAGGACAATATAGTGTGGTTCCCAGAGCTATCATGACTAGGACCACATGGTGTGGTCCCTAAAGTTATGTTAACTGTGGGACAATATGGTGTGGTCCATAAAGTGATGTTAACTGTGGGACAATATGGTGTGGTCCGTAAATTTATCATGACTATAGGACAATAAGGGGTGGTCTGTAAAGTCATCTTAACTAGAGGACCATATGGTGTGGTCCCCAAAGTTATCGTAACCATAGGACAATATGGTGTGGTCCCCAAAGTTACCTTAACCATAGGACAATATAGTGTGGTCCCAAAAGTTATCTCAACTGTGGGACAATACTGTGTGGTCCCTAAATTTATCATGACTATAGAACAATATGGTGTGGTCCATAAAGTTTTCACAATTATGGGACCAAAAGCCAATCTTTTTTTGTTCATTGAATTGATGCAAAAAATTACTGGCAGGTGATATTTGGTTTGTGACTGCAGAAGTTAATTTTGACATGGGATGGGTCATTAATCTCTTTTGCAGCAAATTGCATTTTCCATCCAACAATTGACTAAGTTTTAACCCCTTCTCAGCTTCATTGGTAAAGACCACTGACTTTTGACCAAGGGTGTTGATACTTGAGGGACAGCTCTCTTTAAATACAAGAGTCTTTCGTTATTAAATCATTAGCTTAAATTTCAGAAAACATGTACAATAAAGTCATGGACATTTGAACATGCAATCTTTATCTCAAACTGGGAAAGTATGTTCTATAAATTCACAGTAGTGGAATATGCAATCTTATAAGGAAACCATGTACGATGCAGTGGGAGACTGGTGTGGAAAGAGTTAAACTTGGGTGTCTTATTGGGGACTAGTGTGGAAGGAGTTAAACTTTGGGTATCTTGCCAGGGACTGGTGTGGAAAGTTAAACTTGGGTGTCATATTGGGGACTGGTACGGATAGAGTTAAACTTGGGTGTCTTGTTGTGGTCTGGTACGGGTAGAGTTAAACTTGGGTGTCTTATTGGGGACTAGTACAGGTAGAGTTAAACTTGGGTGTCTTGTTGGGGACTGGTGTGGAAAGAGTTAAACTGGGGTGCTTGTTCTCCAGGAGAGGGAGTAACAGAGGAACACTTGTGGTAACAAAGGGTGGCTTGTAAAGGATGTATGGTTGAGGGTATCTCATCATGACCTGTAATTGCTTAATTTGCTGCTATCCTAATGGGTTCTTCCCCAACTGGGTCCATAATAGGTGTCTGTTTAGATGCACCTCTTATGTCTTCTCACCTTTGTCAAAACTTGATTGGAAGTGAATTTCCCTGGGAGGGAAGCTTTACATATACTTAACTCTAATCCACTAGGGAAGTCTCAATCAACAATTTTACCATCAGTGTTCTGGTTACTTTACATGCATAGCAAAAGTGTTATGAAAGATACTGTAGACCAAGACTGGTTGTATGAAGCACAATGTGGTAAACAAGTGTTGAAACTTGTGGAAAACTAGTCAGCAGATTAGTGAAGTTTCTGTTGTGGGGTAAGGGTTAATGTAAAGTACATTATGCCACAACAGTGCTATTGTGGGGTTTCCTGCGGGGCTAGTAGGGTTCAGTCTTACCCCAGGAGACAGGATGATATCCCTGACAAGCACTGTGGAGGTAAGACTGGTCGCCCATGGACAAGATATCACTTCATGTAATCTGTCATGCAGGACACCACCAAGAGTGCACATCTCCCCATTGTTACTGAACATGGAAACATTTGTACATGTATGATTTATGGGTGTGTCAAAAAGAAACGCTTCAATATGAAACTTCTAATGACAGCTTCAGGTGGCTAACCTTATGACCCTGGCAACTTGTGGATTCAGCAAATGTGAGGAAACTGACCGTGACTTCCTTTCAAGTTTGCAATGTCTGAATTATGTTCTTGATGAGGGGTTTTGGATACTAAATATATGGAAAACAACATATATACAAAATATTACAAAAAGCCCGAGGGAAAAATTCAGAATGGTTTAGAACTCTGGAAGTAAATAAAGGTGAGACAAAACAGGGTACATACATGCACAGAATTTGTAAATTGTGACCATGTATTTAAAGATGCATTGTACATGTACATGGATCTGCATGGCCATGTGAACCCATGACCATGACTCTTATAGAATTTTCAGATTCGTATTTAAATTTTGTTCAGTTTTGTTTGACAGCAACATCCCTCTAATGTCATTGTTCACCAACATATACTGTGTTTGTTACTAAAGTCAGGTTGAAATACTGATAAAGTGTTTTTGGGTTTTGTTTTTTTTTTACATGTACTAAATACACAGGAATTGTGTGGAATTAAGAATCATGGTCTGTCATTTCAGAAATCAATGGAGGCTTTGTTCTTCCTTCCATGTACAGTGCTGCTCCAATGACAGACCGCCTGTGTTGAAAGACCACCCCTATGGGATACTCTGCTCAGTATTTTCATCTTATTTTTACCTCCTATGAAAACGACTCCTCTTAAGAGGAATTTGGTCATTCAGGGGGTGGTCTTTCAAGACAAGTTTCCATGTACATATTGTTCTCATAGTTATGCTGCATTCTCCAGTTCAGTGTGCCATCACGTTTCAGGTCATTGTACTATCATGTTCCAGGTTAGTGCACTATCATGTTCTAGGTCAGGGTGCTGTCATGCTCCAGTTAAGTGTACTATCATGTTCCAGGTCAGTATACTATCATGTTCTAGGTCAGTATACTATCATGTTCTAGGTCAGTATACTATCATGTTCTAGGTCAGTGTGCTGTCATGTTCCAGGTCAGTATACTATCGTGGTCCAGGTCAGTATACTATTATGCTCTAGCTAAGTGTGCTGTCATTTTCCAGTTTATGGGCTATTGTGTTCCAATTCAGTATGCCGTCATGGTCCAGGTCGGTGTACTATCGTGTTCTAGGTCAGTGTACTATCATGTTCCAGGTCAGTGTACTGTCATGTTCCAGGTTTAAATAAGTGTGTTGTCATGTTCCACTTTAGTGTACTATCATGTTCCAGGTCAGTATACTATCATGTTTACCTGTGACATATTGGGGTGTGAAGTATGCAGGTAATATTTTGCAGGATTGACTGTTGGCTCAAGAGCACTGCACATTAAACGTGATTGTGTTGCCAACCAGTATATGAGTGATCATTTTGCATGAGAAACATATGTGGGTATGGCTAGTTTTAGTGTTTGTGCCAGTAATTAACACTTCAATACATGATGTTGAAGGTGTGCAGTGGCTGGTGGTTTTGTAATCCTCTTAAAGCACCATGCCACCTATAGCTGGTCTGTTGAAATTGATCTAATTTGTCAACAGATAAATGAATTAGTCCGAGATTAGTACCAGATCTCCCTCTTGATAAGAGGTAACCCATCCAGAGCCTTGGTTCTTGCATAAATCTCTGAAGATTCTGAGTCTTGTCTGATTTCTGTGGGGATTGGAAATCCACTGTGGGTGCCCATGTCAGCAGTATGTCTCTGCTGTGGTGTCCCACAGTCCTTGTCCTTTAGGTTTGAATTGCCTGCACCTGTACTTTGCAGTACTAGTGCCATGCACTAATGTATTGACACAATCCTACAAGAAAGTGTTAAACCTATCATTTGTATCTGAACAGAGAGGTGGCAATAGATACCTCTCTATCTTGCCTGTGCCCCAGGGGTGTGCTTTGAGGGTTAAATGAGGAGGCCCATTAGGTATGACAAGCCAGTGACAGACAAGTCTGCAGTCCATTAACACCACAGGTACCTTGTGATCTATCACTGCAGGCATACCCTGCTTATGAGCTGTGACTGATCAGCATCTGTTACCCCCACCCCCACCCCCAGTTTAATTCAATGCACCCTGTACCTTGCTTTATATAAGTATTCCATATTATTTACAGTTTCCCCTCATTTAAGAATGTACTCTCTATGAGGGACCACCTGGCTGGAGAGACCACAGTTATTAAGTCCTCTGTCGTTTGTGTTATTGTGCCCCCTTTGAGACATCACTTTTAGAGACACACTTTGGACATACCCTTGAGGTTTTACTACAAAAGGCCTTCTGCACTCTTTTCATGGTCAAACGTATGCTAGTTAGGTAGCCCAGATAAGAAGAAAGGCTCTTGGGCTCGTACAAGGTGATACATCCCTCGCCCCTCAGGCTGGTAACCAGTTTATATGATGATGTTAGGTGGTGTGTGATCAGCTGTTATCCAGGCTTGACTGTGCTCTTGAATAATAGGGAAGAGCAAAATTAGTAACAGTTACTGTAGGTATTATGTGAATAAATACAATAAGGTAATCTCTGAGTAAACACAAGAAATCACATACAAAATGGTATGTACACCTGTAGTTGTAGTCCACCTTTATGTGTGACTAAAACACAATCTTAAGTCCCCACACAAGTTATGGTGACTCGAGTGCCTGTCATGTTTGTCAATTATAGTCCTTATTTTGAAACAATCACATTGTATTCATGACCTTCATACAAATGTGAAAACTATTTTGATATAATGAAATTTAAGACTGCTTGTCTTTTTATGAGTTGACTATTCAAAGAGTTGTTAAATCATCAAAAATCAAGCAATCCATTAAAGCAAAATACACACAAAATGTACAACACTTTCAAAGTATAAATCCGTATCTAATTTCAAGAAGCGTTGTTTGTTTGGTAAGTGATATATCACTTTACATACAGTCCCAGAAAAGTAGGATACTTTGTAATTTTTGCCTAGTTGATTATCAATATGAACACATAGACCCAATAAACTGTGATATTTCTATGTGTAGTCTTGTCTAGTAGATTATTGATATCAAAACACAGTTGCGATAGATTTTGATGTTTTGTTTCCTATTAGATTATTAAGGTGAGTACACAGTTCCAATAAAGTATATGTTGTCTGTGAATAAATGCCTTGTAGAGTGGAAATGTAAATGCACTGTCATCAAACTGATATTTTGTGTGTTTTTTGGCTAGTAGTATATTACTGTGAAAACACAGTCCCCATGAGCTATGATATTTTGTCCGTGAACGTTTGGCGAGCAATACATTAATGTAAATACAGTCCCATTAAACTATGATATTTTGTGTGTGTGAGCTTTTGGCTAGCAGATGATTAATGTAAATACATAGTGCCAATAAACAATGATATTTTGTCTGTGATTCTTGGCTAGTAGATCTGTTAGGACCATAGCGACATTGTGCCACTGGCTTTCAGGGCTAATAGCAAGAAGGGTAAATTTGTAACCTGGCTTGCCTTGACTATTTTAACAATTACAGTCATGTACCTGTCCTGCCCACATGGTCTTCAGAAACTGCTAGTTTGTTACTCTGTTTTTCTCCTCCTCTGCTTGGTAGGTTTAGTACATTTTATGAAAGTCTGAGATTCTCCTGGAAGACCAGCCAGAATGGTATGTCCCATACAATTAACACTGTGATCAGCCGTAATGATAGGCCCCATCAATTAACACTGTGACCAATCAGGATGATAGACCCCACACGGTTAACTTTGCGACCAATCAGAATGATTTGCCCCATACAATCAACATTGTGACCAATCAGAATGATAGGCCATATACAGTCAACATTGTGACCAATCAGAATGATAGGCACCATACAGTCAACATTGTGACCAATCAGAATGATAGGCACCTTACAGTTAACATTGTGACCAATCAGAATAATAGGCACCATACAGTCAACATTGTGACCAGAATGATAGGCCCCATAGTCAATATTGTGACCAGCCAGAATTAAAGGCCAGATACAGTCAACATTGTCACCAGCCAGAATGATAGGCACCATACAGTCAACATTGTGACCAATCAGAATGATAGGCCCCATGAATTAACGCTATGACCAATCAGGGTGATAGACCCCACACAGCCAACAGTGTGACCAATCAGAATGATAGGCCCCATACAGTTAGCATTGTGACCAATCAGGGGGATAGGGACCATATACAGTTAACATTGTGACCAGCCAGAATTGTAAACCCCATGCAGTGAACATTGTGACTGCTCAGAATAGTAGGCACCATACAGTCAACATTGTGACTAATCATAGGCACCATACAGTCAACTTTGTGACCAGCCAGAATGACACACCCCATAGGGTAAAAATTGTGACCAATCAGAATGATAGGCCTCATACAGTCAACATTGTGACCAGCCAGACTGATAGCCCCATATAGCCAAAACTTTGACCAGACAGAATGATATGCCCCCCATACAGTCAACATCATAGCCTCACTTCAAAAGGCACCTGCCCTGTAAACCACTCCCTCAATCCTGCTTCAATCCCTTTTCATCACAATTTTCAACAATGTACAGGCACAAAGAAAGAAAATGCTGCTCAGTCCATAAACCACTTAAAAGCACTGGAACTGCAAGCTTTATGACTTTTAAATGATTATTGGTACCATTTTGACTTCCCAGTTATTCTTTGATGAGGTGTAAACTTTATAGAGGATCATAAAAAATATATATTTGTGGTAAAATTGGTTGTACATAATTGATTGCTAGACCACAGAAAATTGCAGGAAACATATGTTTGTTCAGAACATGCATCTTGTCCAAGGATGCGCAGTCAAGTGGCCCTCCGGACATTGGTAGGATACTGCAAGACGGGGTAATGGCATGGTCCACATTTCCCTGAACAGGCCACTCAACAAGTGAGAACTGCTCAATTTGTAACAGTTTGTGAAGCAGTTGAAGTGGTTGATCAATAGAAAACCCTGTCACATGTGACATTCCAGACATTGTAAATGGTAACTTAATGACAGGCAATGTCATGTTTGGCTGTAGAGACAGGTAGCCTGTGATGTGCTCGTAGAACACAGTGGGACGGCAAAGTACAAAGCTTTCCAGGTGCATCAAACCAGCGGCTTCTTAAATTGATGTACATGTTTACAAAACATGCATCAAAAACAAATTATGATGATGGCACAAGGCCAGACACATTAAGAAATACCTTCCATGACTTTTTGAAATTGTTGATACAGGTAAGTGTTAGAGTTGTGTGCTTTGGTGCCTGTCATCATTACAAACGCAGGCGGTCTGGAAGCTTTGGTGCCTAGTACCATAGTAAACACAGGCAGTCTGGAAACTTTGGTGCCTGGTGCCTGGTATCATTATAAAGACAGGCAGTGTGGAAGCTTTGGTGCCTGGTGCCTGGTATCATTATAAAGACAGGCAGTGTGGAAGCTTTGGTGCCTGGTATCATTATAAAGACAGGCAGTGTGAAAGCTTTGGTGCAGTGTGGAAGCTTTGGTGCCTGGTATCATTATAAAGACAGGCAGTATGGAAGCTTTGGTGCCTGGTATCATTATAAGGACAGGCAGTATGGAAGCTTTGGTGCCTGGTATCATTATAAAGACAGGCAGTATGGAAGCTTTGGTGCCTGGTATCATTATAAGGACAGGCAGTGTGGAAGCTTTGGTGCCTGGTATCATCATAAAGACAGGCAGTATGGAAGCTTTGGTGCCTGGTATCATTATAAAGACAGGCAGTATGGAAGCTTTGGTGCCTGGTATCATTATAAGGACAGGCAGTATGGAAGCTTTGGTGCCTGGTATCATTATAAGGACAGGCAGTGTGGAAGCTTTGGTGCCTGGTATCATTATAAGGACAGGCAGTGTGGAAGCTTTGGTGCCTGGTATCATTATAAAAACAGGCAGTCTGAAAGTTTTGATGCTTGGTACCTTTTGAAAACACAAACCTTGGTGCATGATACCATTTTGAACGCAGGCATTCTAGAAGGTTTAGTGCCTGGTGCCATTATTTATAAACATAGGCAGTCTGGGAGCTTTGTTGGCTGGTAACATCATAAACACAGGCAGCCTCAGAGGGTGTGTGTTTGTATTATGACAAGCTTCATTATCCCATGTAAGTACACTGACAACAGTTGGTACATAAAAGCAGCCCAACAACTCTAGAATTTTGAATGTACAAACAAGCTCCTGTAATTTTGTTAAAAACGGATTTTTCAACCCTTTGCCCATTTAATCTAGTCTACAGAGCAGGACAGATCTTGGTTGCTTTTCTTTTTTAATTTAGGGATGGTGCACGAAGCAGCCAAGGTTAGTCTAGACATATACTGTAGTCAGTGTCCATACATCCCCAACCTTGATACCCAATCATATGGACAACATTATGGTCTGTATCCATGCATTTCAAACCTTGTGGACATATATTATTGTCTCTATCCATGCAAGCTACGCCATGTGGACAATACTATACTCTTTATCCATGCATTCCCAATCATATGGACAATACCATTGTCTATGTCCATGCGTATCCAACCCTGTGGACATGAATGAATGAATGAATGACTTTATTAACTGCACCATATACATACATAGTTTTCTGTCAGTCAAAACACAAATATATACATGAATCACAATACGATACAATACAATATAATATAATACACAACAATACATCACATCACGACACGAGACTACATTCCACTTCATTCTTCAGAAAAAGAAAAAAAAAGAAAAAAAGAACACTCTTCACTACATCACCGTCCTGCCGCCCTACAACGTGGTGCGGTGGGCTGGCCGGCGTTGGCCCCAAAGGGTCGCCTGGAAAACAAAAACTGCAAGTGGATGTTGGGGATATTTATGCTATTTAGAAAATATATATCATCAAAATTGACCTCTAACTTTAGTCACTTGGTCGAAAAATGTCCCAGTATGTTTGATTATATCGGCATCTTCTAATTTCATAATAAAGATAAATTTTTCTGGGTTCGAAAAAGTAAAAAATGTGGGGAAAATTTCGGTTAGTTTGTCGAAAAAGATAGTTCGCTGCTGTGTAAATTTTTTACAATCGATTAAAATATGTGCCTCGTCTTCCAATTTTTCACAGGTATCGCATTTCCGCTCTTCTAAAGGTGTTTTAATAGGTCTTTTGTGTCTGCCAGTTTCAACTTTGAGGTCGTGGGCGCTTATTTGAAATCGGGTAATATTTTTTTTTAATTCTATACTCTTTCACTAAATATCAATATTTTTCTGGTCCAAATTGGTATTTAAATTTTACATATGTTCGTAGTTTCTTGTCAGGTTCACTATTAGTGGCTAAATTTTATGTCCATTGGTTTTTAAATATCCTTTGCATTCATTTTTTGAACACTTTTGAAGGAAAGTCTTCATTATTATAACCTAGATTATTCCACATGTTACAGAAACCCGACATTTGAAATACATTTTGTAGCGTTTTCAACCATAGAAATTGCCCTGAATCAAAGTTGTATATATTGCATAATAGACAGTCATACAATAATGAGTCTGGGTTCAGTTTAACAATTCTGAACCAGTATTTTGACATCTACTATAGTCTGTATCCATGCACCTCCAACCTGGTGGACATAGTCTGTGTCCATGCATCTTCAATCTTGTGGGCATATACTATTTAAGTCTGTATCCATCTCAGACTTGTTGACATAGTCTGTATCCATGCATCTCCAACTTGTTGACATAGTCTATATCCATGCATTTATAACCTTGTGGACACAGTCTATATCCATGCATCTATAACCTTGTAGACATAGTCTGAATCGATCCATTTCCAACCTTTTGCTGGTCTGGTTGACCAGCAAGAAGTTATGTCTACATTTGTGTGAACTTATCACAACTACATTACTGATCAATAAAGAGGTTGTTTGTGCAGCACTTGCCATCAGAGCTGGACAGGCACAATGTGGCCACCTTCTATGGATCATGCACTTTCCACAAAAGTATAATTTTCTGGGTTCATGTCAGTACTTTTTATTTGATGAGTCAAAGTTTGCAATAGCTGACAGACTGTCCAGGGGCATAGGTGGAATAGCTTAAGTTTGATATGTTAATCAAAGTATCCATGCTTTACATTTTTCCAGCCTTCACAGTTGTGAACTTCAGTTATTTCATATTTGAAAAGAGTACATCTAACTACAACAGAAAAAATTACAATCTGTGTAGCCTGGTGTATAAACTTATACATGTGTGTAATTTTGGGCCAGACTTACTCAATAAAACTTTGAATTTTGACTTTTGTTTGCCATAGCAGGCCTAAATTGCAGTCATTGGTCGACAACAGACCATCTGGATCTCATCATATAACTTCTCTGGCTTATGGCAGTAAGGGTAGTTTTGCAGGTTAATGGTGCAGACTTAAGGCACATTTTACTGTGAGATTTCCTGTCATATCCATGTACTTATATTGACATGTCCAGTGAGATGTACAAACACAGTCTTGGCCCAGAGATCAGACCTCAAAAAGACAGCTGTACTTGTGTGCACGCTCTCCTGCTGTATCAACTACACTTATACATCACCACCCACCACAGGGGACCAGTGACATACACAGTTAGAGCTGAAGGCATTCACAGGTAGAGCTGCAGAACAAGCCTCCCGTGGCATAATCCAGGCCCCTGTACATGACGGACTTTATCAGGCAGAAGGCCACAGTTAAACCTGTTTGCTCTTGTTGGATATCAGTATATTATGCCAGGTAATATTCAAGTCTGTCATTGGGTGTCAGTACATGATACCAGTCAATTGGTCTGTAATTGGCTGCCAGTGTATGATGCGAGGTAATGAGTCTGTGATTGGCTGCCAGTATATGATGCCAGGTAAAGGTCTGTAATTGGCTGCTGGTATATGATGCCAGTTAATCAGTCTGTAGTTGGCTGCCAATATATGATGCCAGGTAATATATCTGTACTTAACTACCCATATATGATGCCAGGTATTGACTGTTAGTGGTTGTCCAATGTATGATGCCAGGTCCTAGATCTGTAATTGGCTGCCAGTGTATGATGCCGGGTTATGAGTCTGTAATTAGCTGCCATTGTAGATGCCAGACAATAGGTCTTTAATTTGTTGTCAGTACATGATGTCAAGTACTAGGCCTATAATTGGCTGTCAGTATATGATGCCAAGTAATGAATGTGTAATTGGCTTCCAATATATGATGCCAGGTTATAGGTCTGTAATTGGCTGTCAGGTACTGGGTCTGTAATTTGCTGTTTGTATATGATGCCAATAGGTCTGTGATTGGCTGTTAGCTTATGATGCCATGTTAAAGGTCTAATTAGCTGCCAGTATATGATGCCATGTAATAGGTCTGCAATTGGCTGCCAGTATATGATGCTAGGTTATAGGTCTGTAATTGGATGGTAGTATATGGAGCCAGGTTATAGGTCTGTAATTGGCTGTCAGGTTATGATGTCAGGTACTGGGTCTGTAATTTGCTGTTTCTATATGATGCCAATAGGTCCGTAATTGGCTGCTAGTTTCTGATGCCATGTTATAGGTCTCTAATGAGCTGCCAGTATATGCCATGTAATATGTCTGCAATTGGCTGCCAGTATATGATGCTAGGTTATAGGTCTGTAATTGGATGGTAGTATATGGAGCCAGGTTATAAGTCTGTAATTGGCTGTCAGTATATAATGCTAGCTACTAGGTCTGTAGTTGGCTGTCAGCATATGATGCCAGGTAATATGTCCATTATTAAATGGCTGTTAACTCTGCTGACAGCAAAAGTTGGAGCTTAACAAGAAGCTTTATTTTTTAATAGCTATGGCATTACAGGAAGGTAATGTGCATGCATATAGAGTTTGATGTGTGACTGGGATTAAACATTAAGATTCATGATTTGTCTACAAAGCATATCCCTATTTTACTGAATGACTTAAAATCAATGTAAAATTTGTCAAAATGAAATATTTATGTGCATGCACATGTACATTCATCTTGGGGATGGGAGCTGTGCCTTTTTTCAGTACTGTGAATGGAGTCTGGAAACCTTTGAAAAGTAAACAGTGGCTATTTGGACTATTTTTTTTTTTGGGGGGGGGGTGTTTGTGTGACCTTTTTTAATGTGAAAAGGATGATAGATATAAAGCCATAATGAAATCTTTTGGCCTGAAATGAACATGAAAGAATTTATTAATTGTCCTTAGTTGTCACAAAATTTAACTTAACTGCAGAAAAAAAATCCCATGAAAACAGTTGTGTATATTATACACTTGTCAAAAATACTTGGTCACTCTCATAGACTGAAAAAAAAAAAAAAAAAATTCCAAAATTGGCCTCAATGAATAGAAAGGAAAACTCTGCTTTGTAAACACAGGATTTGGGAGGACAGGAGTCAACAAGTAGCTGATAGTAGGTGAAAGGGAAGACTAGAGTCAACAAATAGCTGAAAGTAAGTGATAGGGAGGACAAGAGTCAACAAGTACCTGCCAGAGAGTGATGGGGAAGGCTAAAGTCAACAAATAGCTGGTGATAAGTGATATGGAGGACAAGAGTTAAGAAGTACCCAGTAATAAGTGAAAGGGAGGACAAGAGTCAACAAATAGCTGTGAGTAAGTGATAAGAAGGAGAAGAGTCAATAATTTAGTAGCTGGTAGTAAGAGATAGAGAGTACAAGAGTCAAGAGTTACCTGGTAACGAGTGATAGGGAGAACAAGAGTCAATAATCACCTGGTAGTAAGTGACGGGGAGGAAAAGAGTCAAGAAGTACCCAGTAATGAGAGATAGGGAGGACAAGAGTCAAGAATTTATCTGGTGGTAAATGATACAGGGGAGCACTCCATCCACACTATATCAAGTCTCTCAGCATAGCAAGCTGTGGGATCATACTGTCACTGGAGCCTACCTGTGTCTGTGAACAGTACACATCATATTTATACAGCATAGTCTAGCTGGGTTCATCAAGGTGTCCGTCCATAACCCGACCTCCCTGCTTTGATGTCAGACACCCCCGCCCAGGTAAGTGTAGATGCTGACATGTGGACACGTTGCCCACTGGGTCTAGAGTTGCATGCTGTAGAATGATACAGAGAAGGGCAGCAAACAGGTTTGGCTGTTCTCACCATGGCCACGAGATGCTGGCCTTGTTCCATGCCAGGCCCACACCTAGCCTGCAATAACCTTGTTTGTTTACTCTCCTTTATACCACACATACTTCCAGACTGTCCTGGACCAAGTACATACAGATAATGCTACTGTGTGCATCAGCATTCTCAAGTTGGGACATTGTTTGAAGAACATGGTGAGGAAATGCTATATTTGTTCATAATGCAGGTGCTTTGTAATCATGGATGCAATTCTTCATCCAGTTCACTAGCTGGTATTGTTGAAATGCGATGCAGGAAGCATAATGTGTATGATATTTATATATCCATCTGGTACCAGTAATATATATATAGGGAGAGAGAGAGTTCAGTGAAACACAGCTCATAATCTGCTCCAGTGTTGTACATGTGGCATTGTGAATTTATTCTGTCAATAATGCATGTATGTATGTATGTATGTATGTATGTATGTATGTTTGTTTGTATGTGTGTGTGTATGTATGTATGTATGTATGTATGTATGTATGTATGTATGTACAGTGAAACCTCCCTATACCGAACACCCTTGGGACCGGAAAAAAGTGTTCAGTATAGTGAAGTGTTCGGTATAAAGAGGTTTGATAGTGTTAAAAGTATATATTTGGGACAGAGAAATGGTGTTCAGTATAGAGAGGTGTTCGGTATACGGAGGTGTTCGGTTAGAGAGGTTTTACTGTATGTATGTATGTATGTATGTATGTATGTATGTATGTATGTATGTATGTATGTATGTATATATGTATGTATGTATGTATGTATGTCTGTATGTATCTGTCAAGTGTTTTGTTCCAAGAAAAAGCAGTGCACACCATTTTCTGCTGTTTCATTGATATGTTCATGTTTATTCGCCTCATATGTTTGTGATGATACAAGTATGTTTGGTCAGTGCCAAAATGCTTATGCCTTTACATTTGTACATGTATACCAAAATAGAATCCTGTTAGATACTGTTTCACAACAAAATCATTAAAGTGAAATTCTATTTTGTGATAAAGGGCTGTAAATATATGCATACCCAAAAGTAAATGTGAACAACACGATTTGAAATACATAGATATTTGGCAAACAGTGTAAGATGTGTGTGTTAAGACTCCATAAAATTTTTTTAAATAGTCATTAATTCTGTTCAAACGAGGTTGGCAAATACATCACAAAAAAAAAAAAAATTCAGCAAATGGCAGCTGTTTTTGGTGCAGGAAGGGATGGATGCACATGTATTGTGTTTGGGCAAGGAAAACAGTATATTGTTATTGACTGGAAAATGCTGTTTTGATTTCTGCAGAGAAACCTTGTATGTTTGTTTTCTCAATTTGTGATTCATTTCCGGCACATTATGTATGTCCTTCAATCAAATTTATCACAGTTGCCAAACATATTGAATGCTGTATATGTATGTATGTATGTATATATAGATAGATATATCGACAGACAGACAGACAGATAGATAGATGCATGTGTGCTATCTGCAATGATGAAAGAGACAGTCCCAAAGGGAATCAAAGGAAGTCTGTCATGCTGGCAAGTAAAGTTCTTGATTGAATTAATTTGCATGAAAAGGGCATAATTTTAAATTTGCCAAGTGATTTAACCGTTCAGGATTGGGCCTGCAGGAAAGCTTGCCAAGAATGTTGGCAGGAATGTATGTAAATGAGGCTGCATAAGTTGTGGCTTGGGTGGGCACCTGTTGCGCAGATTGTGGTCTCGGTCTATTTTGCAGGTCCAATGTGAACCAGGAGGCCCCACAAACATGCACCTGGCCTGCCTCTGGTCTCTTGTTAGGAGATACTGTAAAATAACATTTTTTGTAAGCTTTGTTTTTCATCAGCTACTTCTGTCTGACTACTCATGTATATTCGCAGTAATACAGATTACGCTTGTGAAGAAATGACTGAAATTTCAAGTGTCATTATACTATTATGTCAGCTTTGGGCAAACATTATTGTGGGAAAATATTTACTGCTAAGACGTACCATGACTCCCCCCCCCAGACAATCGTATCCAATAAATAATAGTATCCTGTTGATCTAACAAAAAAAGACTATATCTTATCCTTAACGGTGTAATCAGCCATGGGATATGACACATTGGGTTAGGTTAGGATTCACTTGAACCTGAAAATGTTGAAGAGCATGAGTTTGTGCTTGAATAGCATCATCCATTGTGTTATACCAAGAGTTGCGGCAGAATTTACGCGATCTGACATCTAGTTTGCCCAGGTTAGGAAAAGTATGCCAACACCAAACAAAACTCTCACAAACTTGGCATGCATAGCGAACTTTGATGGGGATCAAAGTGGACATGTTCATCATGGTAATTGAAGAATTTTTCTGCTATTTTGCTTCATAAGAAAGAATTTTTTTAGTGTATGAATTGGAGAACGAAAGCCAGTTTTGGTTGTGTATTTGCACAATATCACGTTGGTGTAATTTTTTTTTTGAAACAGGAAGATTGAAGGGCAAATCCATAATAAACTTGTACACACAAGGGGAGAGTCCAACCACTTTCAGTTGTCATGTAATGGCAGTGATTTTCTAATAACATTTCTTGTATTTAAATATTACTCTATGTAAGTAACAAGCTAAGAACAAATGTTGCCTTATTCAAAGCCATTTGTTGCAAACAACCATCATGCATTGAGGAGCAGACTTTGCCTGTTTTGGACTGTCTCACAAATTTTGCTAGAAATTTTACCCCTGTCACAGGTTTCAACCCATGGGGGGGGGGGGGGGGCAGGCAGTAGAGGGGTTCACTGTGTAGCCACTTCAAAATCAATCAATAAATTTTGTGGCTGCACTTTAAGTACAAAGATCTCAAAGTGTTGCTATAGGTAGTATACCTGAGTATATTTCCAAATTGTCACTTTAAGGATGAAGATTAGGTGAGCACTGACTTTCACAAACTGCTAAATATAACCCTGGATTTAGACATAAAGTGTAGTAAAGTATAATAAGTATCTTTTTTTTAAAGCTAACAAACTGGAAATTCTATTTATTACAATAATAAAACTACACGAGTGTGAGTACCTGGCCGTAAATTCTGCATGGCACGAACTTACCTGTGGAGCGGAAGGACACACGAGATGCAGCCCGCTGCATGTGGGCCATCAAATGTATCCTTCCACTCCATGGGTACGCAAGTGCCATGCAGAATTTACGGCTAGGTAATTACAAGAGTGTTGTTTTATTTTTATCCCTTGTATGTGTAGTCCAGAGTATTCTCGACCATTTCACATAAAAAAATTGATGGTGTTGTGTCCAAACAGCGATCAATGACAAATACCGGAGCATATGATAAATCAACATCCTAGGTGCTCGCGCATGAAAAAGTGGTCAGTGCGAAAGTAGGGCATGCACGCGACCGTTCTACACGGGCGTGTGGATCGGCAATAGATTATACAAGGTGCAGAATGCCCATCTGTGGTTACTCTGGACTACATATACATGGGATAAAATTTGATAATGTCAGTTGGTGGCAATGTTTATATAACAATTACACAAAAGAAACCATGGAAATTTGCTTATGTGAAAATAATTACATTTACTGTATGTTACAAAATCCCCAAGACCCAAAAATAGGCCTCCATGGCTAGCAACACACATACCTTTATCAGGGTCTCAAATCCTCTCAACTTGAGTGGGAGATCTCCCACATTCTTGTCATGAAAATCAATCCAATTTTACAACCTCTCACGTGACTGACAGTGCTCCCCATAGTAAGTGAATGGGCTTCTGATGAGAGCAGCTGTGTCGTCAAGACATAAATCTGTCCTATGATAGAGTGTCAAGACATACCTCTATGCCATATGATAGGGTGTCATGAAAAACTTATGCTTATGTCCTATGATGGGGTGTCAACAAGACTTCTCTGTGCCTTATGATGGGCTGTCAGCAAGACATACCTCTATATCCTATGAGAGGCTGTGAACAAGACATACTTCTATGTCCTGTGATAGGCTGTCAGCAAGATATTCCTCTATGTCCAATGACAGCTAGGGTATGAACAACACACTTCTATCCCCTATGATAGTGTCAAAACATACCTGTATGCACTATGGTAGGGTGTTAACAAGACATACCTCTATGTCCCATAATAGGGTATCAAGACATACCTCTATGCCCCGTGGTAGGGTATCAACAAGACATGCCTCTTTGTCCTATGATAGGGTGTCAACAAGACACCTCTATGTCCCATGATAGTGCCGACAAGACATACCTTTGCCCTATGATAGTGTCAACAAGACATACCTCTGCCCTATGATTGGTGTCAAGAAGACTTACCTCTGTTCCATGATAGGGTTCTAGACATACCTTTGCCCTATGATAGGTTGTCAAGAAGATATACCTCTATGTCCCATGATAGGATGTCAACAAGACAAGTTTGCCCTATGATAGCGTGTCAACAAGACATACCTCTATGCCCTATGAAGGGCCACTCTAGCCTCTTACCCCCATCTCATGCCCATACAATACACTGTAATGTAGAGTTATACCAATCTTACTTCTTGCTCCTCCTTGTTTGCCATGTCTAAATGACCGTCACTATGGATCCTGTTTGGTTGTTTGTCGTAGGTGATAGAGATAGCACATGTTTGGTGAATAAGTCTGTGAGGCACACATCATAATTATAGGGCACCTGGCCTCAGACATGGCTGATACGTGTTGGTTAGTCGTCTTTGACAGGGACAGTTTATAATGTGCACTCCCTTTGACAGGGACAGTTTATAATGTGCACTCCCGGTCATGATGAGCAGGACTGAGATAAAACACAACACCAATACAACAAAGGCGACATGCCAAGCCTCGGCATATATGTTACCAGGTCTTCCTTATATCATTGTGACTGACATTTTCTGCTCTGTAGATTTATGTCATGCATGCAATTGTCTACATTCATCCACAGAAGGTCTGAGCATTGATGTTATCTGTCCTCTACCGGATCTGCAGCTGTTAATACCCATGCAGTATCATCTGTTTATGCAAGGAGGGTAGAGAGTCTCTACCCTCCTTGGTTTATGTCAGGTGATTCAACCACTAACATAGCTTTGAGTTTTGGTCTGCAGTCATGACCAATGCTGATAATGCTCTGTGGAAAATACAACTTGTCTGTCATACCTACACGGAACAAAAATAATCACATTACAATGCTATTCAAAGTGCATACACAATGTTCCTTTTACAGCTCCTAATATTTATCTGTAATCTTCAAGCAGCTAATTTATCACATATTATAGGTATTACATGTTTTCAGCTGCATTATTTACCAATAATAAGATTGCAATATGACATATGCTATATTGTAATCTTCAAGCAGCTAATCTGTCACGTATTATACGAATTATTCAAGCTGTATCATCTAACTATCACAACAGCACTGCACTGATACAGGTTTATGATATTTACCTGTATTTTAATCTTCAAGCAGCTCATTTATTACATATTATAAGAATTATTTGGCTGTGTTCACCAACGACAACAGTGCTACGCTCTTATTTATCTATATTTTAATCTTCAGGCAGTTTATCTATCACTTATTATAGGTATTATTTAGCTGCATCGTTTACCAATCATAACAGCATGCACTACACTGACATGGGTTAATGGTCAGAGGTGTAGTGGGGTCTACCTACAGGTAAACACATAGGCCATCGTTCATGCAACGTTGCAGACATGAAGGGTCAATGGAGTATTACCAAACATGCGTTAAGATTCCTTGTACACTGAGCCCTGATTATTCTGCCAATTACTTTCTGTATCAGTCATGCCTAATTCCTCTTTAAAGGAAACTTGTCCAATAAGACAGCAATATACTGTTGTTTAACCCTTTCTCCCTTAAACTGGCTGGTGGTCAAATGTCCTCTACTTCAGTGTTTTCAACTAATTGAACAGTAATGAAAAACAATTTGACAGAGAATTGCAGTTAAGACCTATCAAGATCACATGCCCCAGGTCAACAGCTTTCTTTGGCATGGGTTGGGCGTTGAGTGTCCAACCCATGCCAAGGAAACCTGTTGACCCAGGTTTAATTATACTCCTGCAGGGAGTATATTGGAATATTCATGTCCGTCCTTCCATCCGTCCATCCAACTGTCCATAACACTGAACTTGTATCCTCAAATAGTCCGAGGATTTTCATTGGATCCCTTTCAAACTTTGCACACTTCATTGGCATGATGTGGGCTAGTGCATATTACATTGCCGTGTCACTGCTTTCATTTTCTGATTTTTAATCATTTAAATTTTACAGAACCTAGGTAAATATGCGTGTTCATATTTATGGATGAAGCTGAACTTGTATCCGCAACTAGTCCCTTCTTTTTCATTGGATCCCTATGAAATTTGGCATACTTTATTGGCATGGTCTAGGCTAATGCATATTACATTATCATAATATTGCTGTCATTTTCTGATTTTTTCTGATTTTTTTTTTTAATGATAGGTAGACATACATGTTAATATTTATGGAGGGGGCTGAACTTGTATCCTCAACTAGTCTTAGGTTTTCCAGCAGAAGTCTTTGAAATTTGGTAGACTTTACTGACATTATGTGTGTTAGTGCATATTACATTGCCATGGTGCTGCTATCATTTTCTGATTTTAAATGCATTTTTATAAAATAATGAAAAAATTTACAAGTTAGGAATATATGCAGAGCTGAACTCAGGGTTTATATGTGCTTCCCACTTTCAAACCATGCCAAATGCCTTGGGGATACACTCTTCAGGGAGGCTCATTATAAGTGATCTCGGGCGCGGGAGTATATTATCCTGTCATCCTTAGATGACACTTCACTCTAGTTCAAGGGGGAAGGGCTAAGACAGTAATATGATGTCTTACAAGATAGCAATGTGATGTTGTCTGTGACAGCTATATATAATGCTGTCTGATAATACAGTAATATGATGTTTCTTAAGACAGCAATATAATGTCTTAAAGACATAAATTTTTGTTTCAAGACATCAATATGATATTGTCTTATAGGATGTCACTATGCTGTTGTCTTGTCAGACAGCAATATAATGTTGTTTGATGAGTATATGTATACATGTACATCTGAAACTAAGTTTTCTTCCAATATCTGCAGTGACAAAGACAGACTTTTCAATGATGAGTTGAGTAGGTAACAAAGGTAGAAGCTGCCATTTTTGTGTATGCTTGTGCATATTCACATATTCATTCCAGTCAGATGCCCTGTGTCGCCTAGCACCATCCAGACCAGAGAGCCATTGTCAAGCTCCATACTGTCCCCGTCCTTCCAGTGACTGCCTACTTCTACATAAAAGTTAATAATTTGTGTTATGAATTTTATCTTTTGATAACATGTTAAGGATTTGATTCAATTTTGAAAACACGGTATATTAGCCTAAAAAATAAGAACTTCATAATTATTTTCTTAAAATCAAAAAAGTGAGAGTAAATGTGACCAATATGGCAAAGAAAGCAAATGTATTGTGGAAGACCTTCCAAGAAGAGATTTGATTGGCTGAAAAGTTTGGAGGGCAGCAGTTGAGGTTGTGGTCCAAAACATAGTGTGAGGAAACATAGAGCCCAGGGACCAGGCAAATTTGTCTGGGTTAAATTGGCAGACAAGTCACAGAGGTTGTGGTCCAAAACATAGTGTGAGGAAAACATGGAGCCCAGGGACCAGGCTAATAATATTTATCTGGCCTGGCAGACAAGTCACAGCTGGCCTTGACAAGCATACATGTGGTGCTGTGGTTGTCAGGCATACTTGTGGTGCTGTGGTTGTCAAGCATACTTGTGGTGCTGTGGCTGTCAAGCATACTTGTGGTGCTGTGGCTGTCAAGCATACTTGTGGTGCTGTGGTTGTCAAGCATACTTGTGGTGCTGTGGTTGTCAAGCATACTTCTGGTGCTGTGGTTGTCAAGCATACTTGTGGTGCTGTGGTTGTCAGGCATACTTGTGGTGTTGTGGTTGTCAAGCATACTTGTGGTGCTGTGGTTGTCAAGCATACTTGTGGTGCTGTGGTTGTCAAGCATACTTGTGGTGCTGTGGTTTTCAAGCATACTTGTGGTGCTGTGGTTGTCAAGCATACTTGTGGTGCTGTGGTTGTCAAACACATTTGTGGTGTTTTGGTTAATAGGAACCCCTCACAAGCAACAACAACAGGAGTACAATTTCAGGCTGTTTGTGAAATACTGCTAACTGTGTGCATATGTGCACCAGGGTGGAGCAGGTTGCTGTGTTCCTACATGTAGTACTACAAGTATAGTACTACAAGTATAGTACTACACTCTGACCATGTCTTCTGGTAGATATTTCTGCCTCTACAGCATGATGTAATGGCTGTGTACTTCTGGGCCCTGTTCATATAGAAGCTACTTACATATGAGCAAAAGTGGAAAGACAGGCTTTTGATGCAGTCTCAAGAACTCAAAGCAATTTAGAGGTTATAACAAGCATTCAGACAGTCTCCATGAATAAAGTGCCAGCCACGAGAGAAGTGCCTCTTTTGTGTCTCTGATAAATGGGGAAAAATTTGTGCCTTGAAATGAACAGTCAATGCAGACAAAGTCAAGGGTTAAAGCTATCAGCTGGAGCCAGGAATCCTGGGAATGTATGTGGTGTATGAGGCAAGCTCAGTTATACATGTTACATAGTAGGGTGAATGCTGAGGCTGGCTGGAGCACTATATTCAGCAATTGAGCACAGCATGTGTAGAGGCCGCTCAAGGGCAGTAGACTTGTTTTGTATAGCCCCTGTGCCCAATTTGTCTGTTTTTTTGTTTTTTTGTCTTTGTTTTTTTTTGGGGGGGGAGGTTAACTTTTTTCATCATATTTGTAATGTATGCTTCCCCCCCCCTCCCCTTTTAGGTCATCAAAATTATCTATATCGTGCTGTGGGCCAAACATGACAATTTTTGTTGCAGCTCACATAATGGAAGATTTCACCAATATTGGTGGATGAAGTATCTCTTTTTACTTGTGTTATCAATTTATAGCAAAAATATAATTTTTGTTCTCAATCAAATTCAGCTTTCAGTTTACAAACTAGGCAAACAGCAAAATTCTGTGTGGTGGTAAAAAAAGATGGACAGACACTTTGATAGCTAGGCAAGGGGAAAAATATCAATATTCCACATTGAACTATCTTTTAGTACATTTCTGAAAACATATTGACTCTGTGCTGTGCACACATGGTGCTGGGTAAATTTGAAAGTTCCCGTACACTGGCAGGTTCATGGAGTTCACCAAAAGGAAGTTAAGCAATATACAGCATGTACACTTTGTTGGAGTCAAGTTATTTTCCAGAGAAGTATACCATGATCTCCCTGCCCTCAGCCCACTCCTACCCCACCCCACCGCCTCCCACCACACCATGAATCAGAAGACATGCAGTGACACTGACATTTATCCCACACTTTATGGACCAGCCCAGCTGGTGCTGACCCCTGTGAGCTAGTTCCCATAGTGCATTGCTCCCTGTGGGATCACTGGCTGCTGTGGACAGCTTGTTAAATTTCACTGTTGGATTTCTTGTAAACCTGGCCATTTTTAACACTTTCATGTTAATTTTTTTTTCAGTCACTTTGTTTAATTTAGTATCACTTTGTATTACATTGTCTTTGAAGTGAAGGCCAGTATTAAACATGGTAATGAACCTGTCACCTATACCACAAATATGTTGTACTTGCAAGTTAAAACAACAAAAAGTAGGTGACAAGTTTGATCAGTTTAGAATCTGCAGATCAATGAGACTCTTTCCTTTATGGGAAATATGAAGTATTATCGAATCATGCACTTCACAATCTGGGATGCTGGTATCCAGCACAACTAAAGGTGATCCTTCACAGTCTATATAAACCATAAGACAATAGTCAGCCCTTTAAGTGCTAGTTCAGACTCTACAACTTTCTTTGATGCACTTTGGGTGCAATGACAAGTGTGCTGGAGAAGTGTTGTGGACAAGTGTGCTGGTAAGCGTGACTTGGACCACTTTTTATTTTAATTGGGAACTACATCCTGGAATGCTGGTGCTTGAATTGAATGTCATTTGCGAGGAATTTCAAGTTGAAATCATTTTAATTCAGATCAGATAAGCATGACACTCATTGCAATTAGCTACGGAACAGTTAACTTATGTAAAGTAAAATCAGTGAGCTTACATGTTGTTTGCTTGGTAAATTGAAAGTACAAAACATTGGTGTGTCATTGTACGTCTGTGCATGTGGTGAGATTGAGGGAGAGCTCTGTCCTGGTACCAGATGTCAACAGGGTTGAAATACAACACCATTCAACTCACCGGAAAATAAAACACTGGACTATCCTAAGGTGAACTCACATCAATAGGTTAAATTGCCCAGTGTAAAATATGAGGTTAAATAGCACAGTGTAAAATATGTGTATGTGGCAGTGGTGGGTTGTGCAGAAAGCGTTTCACATGTAGTACATGTATTCTGTGAGCAGTCATACAGCCAACAGGTATGATAGTATTCTGTGAACACTCATACAGCCAACAGGTATGATAGTATTCTGTGAACACTCATACAGCCAACAGGTATGATAGTATTCTGTGAGCACTCATACAGCCAACAGGTATGATAGTATTCTGTGAGCACTCATACAGCCAACAGGTATGATAGTATTCTGTGAGCACACATACAGCTAACAGGTATGATAGTATTCTGTGAGCACTCAATACAGCCAACAGGTATGATAGTATTCTGTGAGCACTCAATACAGCCAACAGGTATGATAGTATTCTGTGAGCAGTCAATACAGCCAACAGGTATGATAGTATTCTGTGAGCACTCAATACAGCCAACAGGTATGATAGTATTCTGTGAGCACTCAATACAGCCAACAGGTATGATAGTATTCTGTAAGTATACTCATACAGCCAACAGGTATGATAGTATTCTGTGAGTACTCATACAGCCAGCAGGTATGATAGTATTCTGTGAGCAGTCAATACAGCCAGCAGGTATGATAGTATTTTGCGAGCAGTCAATACAGCCAGCAGGTATGATAGTATTTTGTGAGCAGTCAATACAGCCATCAGGTATGATAGTATTTTGCGAGCAATCAATACAGCCATCAGGTATGATAGTATTTTGCGAGCATATCATACAGCCGACGGGTATGCTAGTATTTTGTGACCAGTCACACTCACAAAGCATCAATCACTTATGGTGTGTAATACACATATTGAAAATCCAGGGTACCTTAAGTACTGGGATACATTCTACAACACTTTTGGGGGAGGGGGCAGGGTGGATATAATATTGGTGTTATTTTGTGCTGTCAGGCCCTTGCCTGGTATTTTTCATTTACAATGTACATACATTTCAACATGTAATCAATAATATAAAATTTATAGAGGTGATGTTCTGCAGAACTCAGTGTCATCCATTTCAGGAGTGAGCCTCATGTATACTTCAGGATTAGAGTGTTCACTCTCTATCATCTTCTTGGTGAAAGCCTAGAATCAACAGATTATATTTTCATCCTATTAAGTATTTATGTCAAGAAAAAGTTGTTGATGTACGCGCAATTTAGCCAGCTCTTTCAGGAGAAAATTGTTGATGTTGGTGCAAATGTCAACCGTGTCTTTCAGCTTTACTGAAATAATAGTGGACTTAGTAAATTCAGGTGTCTGAAGCTCATTGCAAATTGAAGGGGTGAACTGGAAAATGAAAATTAGGTGAGAAATGAAAGGTATGTAAGGTGAAGAGATACAATGAGATTGATTTTTTGGGCTTACTTTATACAGGCATATAAAGTAAATAAGAAAGGAGGAATGTAGGGTGAAGAGATACAATAAGATTGATGTTTAGGGCCTACTGTATACAGATGTATATCAAATTAAGTGAGAAATGAAAGGAGTGTGGGGTGAAGGGAGACAAGGAGACTGATGTTTAGGGCCTACTTTATACAGACATGTACTGTAAATTAAATGAGAAAGAAAAGGGGTGGAGGGTGAAGAGAGACAGTGTGTTGGTGGATGGGGTTTACTTTATCCATGTGTTGAATGGTGATCCTACTTTATACAGCTTTCTCTTATTGATGATTCCTACTTTATACAGATATCTCTAACAGTGGTCCTAAATGTTTCTAATGGTGGTCTATTGGTTGCCAAAAATACTGAGAAACTGGCTTATAGGGACTGGTTTTTTTTTCATACATTTTCTGTACTTTCTGCAAGACGCCTTTGTACCCTGCAGAGCTTTTGGTTTATGTATAATGCTAGTCTGGATTTAAAAAAAAAAGCATTATATCAATCAATCAAATAAAAATCACCACCTGACACTCAGTAGACATATAACCTGGATAGAATGACATGGAGATGGTGGCAGACAGTGTTGATGAGACCAGATGGCAGCTAATTAAGATTGATAGGTCCACGCAGTGTGTGGACTGTCTCTTGAGTCCTGTTACAAAGTGTCCAAGTTATAGTTAGACTATTGAAAAGTATGGTCTAACACACCTCCAAGCGGCAGCGGGGAGGTTAGTTAGACCACACTTTTCAATAGTCTAACTGACTTCTACCATCTGGCCTTGCACTTGGATCACATAGATGGACACAGCATGACCACATGCTCTACTCAATGTAATGAGTGCAGTAACAACTGATGTGGTGATCAATACTAAACCCAGCCATTTCTATCCAATCTCTCCAATCTTGACCAGGGCAATAAAAACTAATTTTAATTTCCTTTGCTTTGCAAAAATAGTGCATGTTTATGGTGCATGAGACAACCACACTCCTGGTGTACACATCTCAGGTGATGCTGACCAGTCATATTGGTGCACTCCTGGTACACACATCTCAGACAATGCTGACCAGTCATGTTGGTGCACTCCTGGTATGCACATCTCAGGTGATGCTGACCAGTTACGTTGGTGCACTCCTAGTATGCACATCTCAGACAGTGCTGACCAGTCATGTTGGTGCACTCCTAGTATGCACATCTCAGACAGTGCTGACCAGTCATGTTGGTGCACTCCTGGTATGCACATCTCAGACAGTGCTGACCAGTCATGTTGGTGCACTCCTGGTATGCACATCTCAGACAGTGCTGACCAGTCATGTTGGTGCACTCCTGGTATGCACATCTCAGACAGTGCTGACCAGTCATGTTGGTGCACTCCTGGTATGCACATCTCAGGTGATGCTGACCAGTCATGTTGGTGCACTCCTGGTACAGGCATCTCAGACAATGCTGACTAGTCATGTTGGTGCACTCCTGGTATGCACATCTCAGACAGTGCTGACCAGTAATGTTTGTGCACTCTTGGTATACACATCTTAAACCAGTCATGTTGGTGTACTCCTGGTATGCACATCTCAGACAGTGCTGACCAGTCTGTCTGTAGCAGCATCATTGCTCATCTACATGCAATATTGACCAGTTTTACATGAGTATACTTTACTCATGATAATTTGCAAAGTGATTTTTCTGAACATATATACTTACTGCCCATTTGCTTCCCAGATGCCCCCAAATAGAGGCAGCATTGAAATACATTCAACAGCTGGTCTTGGTGCATGGGTCAATTTTTACCAGGCAGAATGCTACTTAACAGTGGGGCAGATACAGGAACTGCCTAGACAGAATGTTATGGCTAGGCTAGGCTAGGCTAGGCTAGGTTAGGCCATAAAGTTCCATGTACAACTGTAGTCACAGGCATTACAGGTAGTCAATGTAAGTGACACTAGATGTCACTTCCTTAAATCTTTGTGTTGTTCAGTGTGCTGTATTGTTATTTATGTTAATTTGGTAGACAAATGCAGGTAATTGTTGTGTATTCTGGTGAAGACAGTACTGAACTGGTATAGGCATGTTGTATTTCTATATATTAAAGTTATAGTGCTTTATATATATTTCGTATGTGTTAATTCCTTGTGATGCAAGTTTACACCAAAGTAGACATTACTACATGGAGCCACGTGAATTACATTCCATGAGAATTCCAAAGTTAGTGGTATATGTCAGTCTTGCCAACTCGCCCAGATTACCTGGGAAGCTCCTGGAATTTTGTGCTGAAAATTCTTTAAAAAGTGTCGATTTTTGACAATTGTTAGCCACTTCTCTTTATGTCTTCAATATCTCATATTAATTTATTAATCTCCCTCAATTTTTACTTTACACTCCCAGAATTTAAGTTTGGCAGGTTGGCAAAACTGGTACATGTATGTTATGATTCCCACAAATATAGAGAGCTCAGACAAGCAATCAATTGGTTCCTTTGGGTTTGTAGGTACACAGAATACCTTAGGTGTGTACATATAATCTTGTACAATACATGCACATATGATAACTTAAGGTACCCTATTCATTCCAATAAACACACAGTGCTCTCAGGAAAATTCAATTGGAAAATATGCCTAAAAAACAGGTAATGGACTAAAATTAAGACTGAAAATTGACCTATATCTATGAAATGGAAACCAAGGTTTGCTTTCTGACTAAAAATGGGGGAGTGCCCTTATTGGAATGAATACGGTAGGTACAGATGATAACTTTTGGTTGAAATAATGCCAGTCCTTCAGGCCAGAACCGACAGTTTTCAGGCTGGACTGGTGATTTTTGTGATCCGCCAGTCTAGTGAACTGACAGGGTTTACTGCAAAACATTTTGACTCAAGATTAGATCAGATGACAGTCTTAATTCCTAAAGCTTTCATCAGTGTTTAACAGTACAATATTTTCAGTTTTGTCAAAAAATGTACAGCTAACAGGGTCATGAAAAACATCATTTCATTTAGGCTTTTAAACAACACAGTCATGAATTTACTATTACCAGACAGGACTGACCAGAGTCTGAAGGACTGACATGTATCAGAAAGTGTCAGTTTTGTGAACTGATAGCCTCAGAGTTTATGTCAACCTTCGTATAAGTAATGTTCATGTACACTTTATTACCCTGTGTTTTAGTTATGTACACTGTATTACGAAGTACACATGCAGCATGTTATGTATATAACCATGTACCCAGGATGTTATGTTATGTATGTACATGTATATATGTCAATAGAAAAATTATGACATTAACAATTGCTTAATTACCAATGGTGTGAAAAACAAGCCAACTGGTTGATACCCAAACAGGTAGAGGGTTAACCATGACAGAAGTGAAGAATAAGAAGGGAGCAGAACTGTACACATTGACTGGGGAATAGTTGCTGCCAACTCATGTAAGGTTAGCCACACAGGCAAAATTTGTAGAGCATACAATGTAGTTGCCTGCTAAATGATTAGACAGAACTGTGTGTTGCATATTGCATAATGCTGTATAAATGTATTCGTATCTCTATGACTTCCACCATTCAATAAGGTGAACATGTGGAAACAACTTCAATATCTTGACTGGTCTGTCAGCAAATGTGAACACACTCGTCACTCATTCATAGAGATCATAAGATCCATACCGCCAATAATTATCATATGTGCATTCATAGGGTTATATGATTCATACATGAGTGATTATATGTACATTCATAGTTATAAGGTCCATACAGCTAGCGATTGGTCACCAAAGATCCACAAAGGAAAGGGAAGTTTTCTTAAGCTGAACAGACAGTGGTAAAACTTCAGTCCAATATTTCATTCACACAACACGCACGTTGTTTGTGCAGATTGGCCCACATCATTTGTACCTTATACACTTTGTTTGTGCCAGCAAGGCCAGACATGCCACAACAAAGCCAACCAGAAACCAATTGTCATTGTAAAGCCCCAGATATGCTAGACATGCCTGTTACACATAGAAGCTTTTCTTTCCATACCCGATAATAAGCATCAAAACCTAAATGGATGAATCTAAAACGGTGGCATTGTGTGCTCCTTTGTGACAATGTAAATACATATACCTGTACACAGACCGCACTCTGGACAGGAACAGACACTCGAGAAATTCCTCAGTTTGCTCCCCATAAAAGACTTCTGTCTCGCAGGGTTCAAATTGGGCTTTGCAAAAGTTCAAAACATCATGGACACCACGTCAGGGTGTCAAGGTAAGTTGAGTGATGCAGCATAGAGATGCCTAAGTTACCTCAGTTTACCCTTAGTTACCTGAGTGTGATAAATCTTGTGCAATATTACATGTACATACATCTCAAAACATAATGCTGTGATCCAGCTGCCAAGACCAGTTGATGGCTTTGACACCAGAGGCATTAGATAATGGGGGTATATACTCAATAATTAATGATGTGGGCATGGACTTGAGCCCCACTGCTCCTTTGGCAGGTTCTTTTTTTTTTTTTTTTCTTTTTGTTTTTGTTAACCCCCTTTACCCTTTGAATTCTGACTGAATTTAGCACCCAGCCCATGGCAAGGTAAGCTGTTGCCCTGAGACATGTTGTCTTGATAGGCCGCATCTACAGTTCGTGTTGAAATTGTTTTTCATCACTTTGATAACCAATCAAAATAATGAAAGCAGGTGACACCAGATCACCACCTGGTTTTGGCTAGTTTAGAGGGGAAAGGGTCTTATATGCATACTTTTTATACCAAAGGAAATATATTAATTTTTTTAGTGGTCTGCATGGCTCCACATTCTGGCTTGGTGCAGTAACTGTACCTTCTGGTCAGTTTGCTTTCATTTTGGTTTTCGCGGCCATGTACATTATGGAGCTTTCAAATCAGAGTATACCATGCAGTATGCTCTGATTTAAATATGTTCTGCCAAAAGGGAATTTCACAGGCTCACTGTGGTTGTAGGCATGCATTGATCCCACAAAAACGAGCAATTATGAAAAGACTGCCTGTCACATTTTAATAGCATTATTACCTTTAAATATTTTGAAGGCCTTGCTTTAATAGTGAACAGAATAGAAACAGACAACTTATTTCCTCCCAATAATGAACAAAAACAAAAACGAAGTGGAATCGCTTAACTCCCAATAGTGAAAGAAAACGGAAACAAATTAAAATAACTTAAATCTGGCTCCTTGAGCATATAGAAAGGAATCTGTGTTGCAAAACAGGGATCCAGTTTATCATATTCTGGTACTGGCCAGTTGCTGCATCATAATGTGTCACATACTGACCTCATTGGTCTGGTATGAAACTCCTCAGAACTGAAGCTGATGTTTGAGACATTTGTATCACAGTTTGAGACACTTATTTGTCTGACTGTGTGCGCGTCCTTGTTTATCTGACTTGTCTGACTGTGTGCATGTCCTTGTTTATCTGACATGTCTGACAGTGCATGTACTTGTTTATCTGACATGTGTGACAGTGTGCATGTACTTGTTTATCCAAGCTGTCTGATTGTGTATATAATTGTTTATCTGACTTGTCTGACTGTGTGCATGTACTTAATTATCAAGTGCATGTACTTGTTTATCTAACTTGTCTGACTGTGTGCATGTACTTGTTTATATCTGACCTTGTCTGACTGTGTGCATGTACTTGTTTATGTCTGACCTTGTCTGACTGTGTGCATGTACTTCATTATCCAATTTGACTGACAGTGTGTATGTACTTGTATGGAATGTACCAGAATAAAAGTAATTTCAATTCAGTGAGCAAGAGGTATATAGGGGTGTTTATGTATTTGTGTAATTTTGATAGTATATAGTTTTTACACCTCGGCCCATAAGGTCGGAGGGGTATTGTCGTCACCTACGCATCTGTCCGTCCATCCATCCATGCCTTCTTAACACCAATCTCCAAAAATACTCGCTTTACAGAGTCTTAATTTTTATCACAGGGGGTCATTGAGTTGCTTCAGGTGCCTATTAAAAAGTAGGTCACTAGGTTTCATTTTTAGGTCACAGTACTACATTGCAGAAAAAAAATGGTGTTAACACAATATCTAAAAAAATATTGAATGTAGTTTCATCAATTTTTTATAACAGTTGGTCCTAAGAATGCTCCAGATGCCTATAGAAAACTAGGCCACTGGGTCACATATTTAGGTCACAGTGCTGCATTGAAGAAAATGGCCATACCATGCTATCTTAAAATGTTAAATTACTCATTGTAGCTGCACCAATTATTTATGGCAGCTGGTCCTAAGGATGCCTCAGACACCTAGTGAAAACTAGGTCATGGGGTTACATATTTACGTCACAGTGCTGCATTGAAGAAAAATGGCCTTGCCACGCCATATCTCCAAAAATACTCATTTCACACAGACCAAAGTTTTATCAAAGAGGGCCATTGAAGTGCTTCAGGTGCCTATCAAAAAGTAGGTCACTAGGTCACATATTTAGATCACAGTACTACATTGAAGAGAAAAACGGCTTTAGCACAATATCTTAAAAAATAATGAATGTAGCTTTATCATTTATTTATGACAGTTGCTCCTAAGGATGCCTCAGAAGCCTATTGGAAACTAGGTCACTGGGTCACATTTAGGCCACAGTGCTGCATTGAAGAAAAATGGCCATACCATGATATCTTCAAATATTAAATTACTCATTGTAGCTGCACCAATATTATTATTTATGGCAGTTGGTCCTAAGGATGCTCAGACACCTAGTGAAAACTAGCTCACTGGGTCACATATTCAGGTCACAGTGCTGCATTGAAGAAAAATGGCCTTGCCATGATATCTCTGTTCATTGCATTTGCACCAAAGCTTTGTCATTAGGTCAAACAGAAGTAACCTTGACCTACCAGAGGGGTTTTGTCATCACCTACGCGTTCGTCCCTCTATCTGTCCGTATTGGCCAAGGGTTTGCAGTCACTGATCTGCGTCTAGTATCATATGTATTCTAACTGCACTGTACTTCTATGTATAGTACAGTGTCACCTCATTATAAAAACACTCAGATATCCAACATATTCAATATAATGACAAATTTTAATGGGAAAAGTTTTATTTTCTTTGTTATTTGACTCATTTATCTGACATATTCAGTTATCTGATACATTTCTTAGGGAACAGATGGTATCATTGTAGCGAGTTTTCACTGTATGTCATAATGTGTCAATAAAGATTATTCTGTGTAGAGTATACATCAGGCCCATAATTTGCAAACATACTCTCCTTCCTCAAAAATTGACAAAAACTATGCAGCAAATGCTGCCTCGCGTAAATCATATCATTCTGCAACTCCAAATATGAAACAAATACAAGAGTGCGATAAACAAGCCTTGATAATAATGTGACAGTGTGTCCCACATTGTGCTGTGCTGGGTAATTGCATTCCAGCCTCTGTATCCTTACTTAATATTTGGTCAATCACAGAATAATTTAGCCACTCTATTTGTGTGATGTGATGCTATCTTGTATTCACATCCTGTGGTACATGTATGTCACTGTTCAGGTTGGCCACACCTTTTTTTGTGTGGCTAAGGGGCCTTTGTGGTTAGGATTGTGAGGTAACGCCATATATGCAAGGGTATATAAAATTTACTAACCCTTTATATAATTATGGCAGGTGACATATATTTTGTATGCAGTACGAGTCACTATTGGAATCCTGTAGAGGAGGGTCCAGTTTGCTAAATCCCAGCTATTTTGCTGAATTTGTCTTTCTTTCTTTGTTTTTGAAAATTTTTTGCTGCTTTAATGTGAAAATTAACCCTTTCCCCATAGTTTATGATTCTCAAGTTTCTTAACAATCTGAACAGGCACTGGCAGTTGTTAGGTTTGTGTGGACGGTATGAGTTAAAGTGATTGTTTACAATTCTATAAATGCTGTTTGCTTTCTCAAAATAAGAAGGTTCTTCCCTTTGATCATGTCAATCCTTTGTGTGCAGGGAACTAACTGAATCTGCCATGACAGATCTGAAGTCACCGCAAAATGGGAAGGACAAGAACATACTTCAAGAGCCCTCTTTATGAGTACAACTTTTTCATGACATTTCTGACAGGGTTTGTTCCCTGTACTCTTGTCTTGCCAGGTCCCGTTCAGTGTCCGGCTTGCATACATTGGGATTTAAAGTTGACACCAAGACAAACACATTGAAATTTTTGTGTTTACAGACTGCAGACAATTATGGCAGGTGGAAGCTTTGAGAGGTACTCTTGTTAATGGGAAAATACATCTCTGATAAAGTAAATGCACCAGTGAAGGTTTCACCCTTTTCTCAAAGAAAAAATAAAATCCAACAACAATGGTGAAAAAAAATTATAATGGATTCTTCAGTGCATTTCATCTAAAAGCATGGATTAGGAAAAATTTTTTAAAAAAGTGTTTAACTTTGGGTATTGATGTTTTTAAAATCATTTGCTTGCACAAGTGATCTTGTTGTGGTTTAAGTTTACTCAAAGTAATCTCATAGCAAATGTGTTTTGATATCAGAGGCTGAAATTACAAAAGTGCCACAGGGAGAAATCGTAAGAAGTGACATCCAAGGGAATGTACACCTGTATGTAGAGCGGAAAGGTACAAATTGAAACCAGATTTTGTTTGATTCAAAAGGTACGTCTTTTGTGGGTTTCTTTTACCTTTTTTTAAACAAATTATAACATTAGTCCTGAGTAAGATTCTTTCAATCATTTAATTTCAGACTTTGATTGTGAGGACCTTGTCTACACAAAACTTAAAGATCAACAGAATTAAACAGAAGAAAAGGATTAAAAAATCAACTAAGCAGTCTCAGTACTATTGGCAGATAGGCTTCCCTTTTCAGTCTTATGCTTATTTTTTACTTTCAAGTTCATCTACTTGCATCATCACGCACTTATGAAACATAAGTTTCATAAGCAATTAAGCTAGCTATTAAAACTCTGTATTAAGGATGGAGGTTGTCGCAATACACCAATGTGGTGATACAGTTTCTGAGGTGACCATGCAGGCTCCAGACAACACATGTGATTGGCTGGTTGGGCATCCCAATGGACACGGTCCATAATTGTGAAAATACTGTGGTTTCAGCATGCTGTAGCTTCTGTTGAAATAAAGTTTGCTAAGTCAGGTTTGCTGCATCACAGAGTTGCGTTATTGGTGGTTATATAGGTGCACTGTCTTCTAGGCCAGGTGGGAACTTTATGGTGAGGAAAGACAGTGATGTTACCCTGGCCAGAGCACAGTTCATACACCTGCATAAAGCTGAAAGCCAGGTGTTGCTTCATATTTCAATTATCACCAATTAACAAGCTGGGAATTATATTACAAAAATCCATCCATGTTTTTCTGACATTTTTATCTGTTAAATACCATTCACGAAATTTTAAAATATTAAAGTGCTGATTTTTAAACTGAAAATACTAATGTAAAAAATAGAAGAATTTATAACTGGTCTGTGGCCATCACAGGTCATCTGGGTACAAAGAGGTGTCATGGCGGTGACAGCCATTTGTACCCATGATGCCTTGCCAAAAGAGTTAGTAAGACTTTACAGTCATATCACACTTGACTATTGGACTGTCATGCTACACATACAAGACATGAGCATGTGAAATATACAGCTTGACACTGGTCACATGTATGTTACACCCAGCTGTACAACCATGCGCCATAGCAGTAAATTCAGCTTCTAGTCAGACCCAGTTGTGTGTTTAAAGCAGTGAGGTGTGTGTTTGTTTGTTTTGTTTTTTGGGTGGGGGGGTCTTTTTTTTTTCTTTTTTTTTTTCAATTATTATTATTATTATTATTATTATTATTATTATTATTATTATTATTATTATTATTATTATTATTATTATTATTATTATCATTATCATTATCATTATCATTATCATGATTATCATTATCATTATCATTCTTATTATTATTATCATTATCATTATCATTATTATTATTATTATTATTATTATTATCATTATCATTATTATCATTATCATTATTATCATTATCATTATTATTATTATTATTATTATTATTATTATTATTATTATTATTATTATTATTATTATTATTATTATTATTATTATGTAGTGGAAGACTCACATCCATTTTTGGCTTTGCCCAGTGCACATTAAACAATGAACAAGCTGGAAAGATTACTGTGCATGAACTATAAAGCATATTTTGTATGAAATAAACTGTAAAGAATATTCTGCATACAGCAACGTATAAAGAGTAGTGTGCACAGAGTCAAGGGTAAAGAATAATGTGCATAAAGGAAGCTGTGAGTAAAGTGTAAAGAATAATGTGCATAAAGGAAGCTGTGAGTAAAGTGTAAAGAATAATGTGCATAAAGGAAGCTGTGAGTAAAGTGTAAAGAATAATGTGCATAAAGGAAGCTGTGAGTAAAGTGTAAAGAATAATGTGCATAAAGGAAGCTGTGAGTAAAATGTAAAGAGTTGGGTGCATGACGGAAACTTGAGAATTCTATGCAAGAAGTAAACTTAAGAATACTGTGCATATAGTGAAGTGTTCAGAGTGTTGTGCATGAGGCAAACTGTTCAGAAGTGTGCATGCAATTTGCTCATACACCACAAAGCACCTACTGTGTTGGCATTCAATTTGCCCATATACCAAAGACTATCTACTGTGTGGGCAGTCAACAGGAGATACATATTAATTTCCCACCACAACTGCATACTTGATTGCCTATAGTCTCACTTGGCGGGATATTGCTGGATGTGGCGAGATATGGGTTGGTACCTGTGGGTCAAGCGGGATATAACTAATATTTTAGAAATAAAGAATACTTATTCAAGGCAGATGGAAATTTTCTTTTATATAAGGCCCGGGAAGTACTAGATGAATACCAGTTTGGCATTTGTGAACTTAGATTTCTTAAAGATGCTAATTTTGAGAAATGAACATATGGCTCTGTGACAGTGATGTGACCCGCACGTCCCCCGTGATCATCGGCATCAAACCTGAGCTTTGTGGTGGGAAATTAATATGCATACAGCATATTTGCCCACACTTCAAAGATGCCCCTTCACTGTGTGGACAGGGAAGGGGCATCCAAAGGCTTTTGCAGGTATTTTTTGAAGTCATTTTTGTCTCAGCAGCATCAGCTGTTGCGGAGACTAAGCACTTGCTTTCCAGACATCCATTCATCTGTCTGTCAACCCAAAACTTTGGAGTGGCATTATTTCACTCACAAGACTAGGCAGGGCTTTCATACTTGGGTGGATGATTTATAGCGATGATCACTAGAAATATGTGCCATCACTGTCATTCCTCACTGATCATACTATGCTGAAATGAGCATTGGAGGAAATCACAGAGTGGCATTTTCTCCTAAACTGGACTAAGTATGGCTTTCATATTGGGCAATATAGTTCATGGCAATCATCACCAGAGATGTGGTAATTTTTGTTAATTTCATGCAACCTCTAGTGGTCAAAGGGTCAAAGTCATTTAGAAATCTGAAATGTTCATGTAGTTAGAATTTGGGCAATTTTCATCTGATGTTGGTCATGTTGGGTTCAAATAGTAGGACTTGTTACAATGCACATCTTTGTAATTTACATGCAACCTCTAAAGGGCAAAGGTCAAGGTCATTTGCCCATCTGAAATAGGTCAAGGTAAGGTTGATTGTAGGCCCCTGGTGAATTAACGTGAATAGCAACGTACTTATGTGCTTTCTTTTGCTTTTCCTAAATTTATCCTCAAGTATCCTTCAACGTCAAACTTAGGTCACTGAACATATAAAACCATGTTGGCTGAGGGGTATTAAGTGCTTTGCCCAATATGTTGTTTTTATATTTAATTATGCCTTCTATACTTTGTCATGAATGATTACACTTCAGTAGTATGATGTCCTTTAATTTTCTTTTTCCTGTTTTTAAAGGGATGTGTGAGTGTATTTATCTCACTGCTAAGCCTGAAACTGGTATATCAAGCTGTGATTTGTATGACCATGTTACATACTTGATTGGCCATTTTGCTAAAAAAAAAAAAAAGGAAAAAAAAGTTGCATAATCTCAATAAATATATTGTTGGCTCTGGTTTTACTGTCCTTTTTTTCATATACATGTACTGTAATTGAAGATTACCAATCAAACAATTTGCAACTCTTATGTCTATAATTTTTTGTGTTTACTTTTCAATGTACCATTGATCCACTTTGTGTTTTTAAGAAACATTTTCTTTATCCTCTGTCTTGTTTCTTCGTTGTAATGGTTGATCAAGCAGTATATGTTAGCAGGTATTTCTTGGACAGTTCAACTTGTCTAAAGTACAAGTCCTGCTGCTATAGATGGAGGGAGTGCTGAGGTGTCCACAAGACAGGGTTGTCATGCGGTCTGTGTCCTGAAAGTGGCATGGAGCACTTTTGCCTGCAAAGCAGACCAAGTTCCTTGTTACTACACTTGGTCTGCCCTTCTTCAAGAGGATTTTATTTTTAATGAGGGAAACAAAACTATACTGTGACCCTCCCCTTGGCTGAGACACCAATCAGAAAGTTCCTCATTATCACCAAGACCAGTAGCAGCCTCTGGTCCCTAGTGTACTGAAGCATGTTACCATAGTAACCATACTCAGCCAATTAGAAACTGAGTGACTTTTCCAATGCTTAAACAGTGAACTTGTCAGAGAAATGCAGACCACAGCAGAGTAGAGAAAATACGCAGTTTGGGTCTGCTTTGGAGGCAAGGAGCACAGGGAAAAATCTCAAACAGGGGCACACATTCAATCAAACATGTTTGTCTCTTAAGATGCTGCAAGGTGCAGTTTAAGGCTAGAAACCAGCCGTTTCTTTCTTTCAGGCTGTTTGACAGATACTACATTTAAACTGTCATTTGAAACCAACTTCACAAGATTGTCACAAGATGAATTTCAAAAAATTTGAATGCTGCTACATTCCTGTGTACAAAATGGCATATAATTGCCTGCTAAACAGACCTGAGTTCCAGGTCGCCACTCCAGACCAAGTGGAGACTTTTGACATGTCTATCATCACTTTGCTGTTGAATAATGGCATGTGATGGTTATGATACCAATGCCCACCAGCAGATGTAAGACTCCTTTGTGTCTCAGTGCAACAGTTATTTGTTGTCCTTGCCAAATTTTTTCAACCAGAGATTTTTTAGTATTCAAGTGACTGGTGAAAACAAGTTTTGTCATGATGAAAACATTGTATTATACTTTAATTTTGTTATTTTCAAATTATTTTTTAAAACATTTTTTTTTCACGCATCATAAATCTGTGTGTAGCTTTGAAAGAGTGCGACCAACTGAGGAATTTGCCTGGGGATAGATATGAGAGGCTCACTGCAGATGTTTAATTGATGCTGTCCACAACATTATCAATGGTCCATGATCCATGTAAACTTCAGAAGTTCCACTTATCACAAATTGTTAAAGTATTGTAATGCGATATGTGAGAGAATCACAGGTGACAAGACAACATTGACAGCCCTGCAAGAGGCACTGGGAGGTGATGATAAGGCACTTGTTCCCACATTGGGGGGTTTTAGGACAAGCAAGTTTTGCACAATGTGTTAGTTTGTGGTTTGTGGATATTGGATGTCTCAGATATTTGAGGATGATAATATCAAATATCACTTTATCGCCATAGTAACAACAAAGGTAACAAGTAGATGGCTGCCAGTTGCTGAGTGTTATATCACAGGATCCTGAGGAAACATCCATGATTTGTGAGGATCTAAGTACAGTGATAACAGTCACATATCGTACTTGTCACCGCTATAATTACATATACCTTGCCCCATGATTTGGCAGAATATGGGCACAGGGCCTGTGTGTACGGTCACATAACCTGTATGTTACCCCTGTAATTATACATTCTTGCACCCAGATCAATGATCCACTCCAGGACCAGGCTGGCAAGTGTTATCTCTGATATACCCAATGTCTTGACTGGTCGTACCACCCACATTTCAAACCTGGTCCTTTGATATTTAATACGTACATTTTCTTGCATTGTATATGAGGTCGGCAAGGTATCACACAAGCGTTGACAGTTGCTTTTTAATGATATACTAAGGTTTTGCAGTTACCAAAGAGTATAAGTTACCAAGCTAATTTGCTTCTGTGCTGGCCAATGGCCACGTTTTTTCTTATGTAAGGATCAAGTGAAAAGTGGAAAGACAAGTGGCCTAGCTGTTCATTAAAAAGGCGAGTGGCTCGACTTGGTCTCTAAGCTGAATACTCTTAAGGCCCTTAGCTTGTATAGCTGGACATATAAAGTCATTATGAAGAAACAATTGCAGAGAGACAGGGACACAGCAAGAAAAGGAGACAATGAGACCAATTCAAGCAATGCATGTATCTAGCAAGCAACCTGTTGAAACAGTCATCCACCATCCGTGCAAAGTACAAGCATTGAGTTGGGTGAGGGTAGGAGCAAGTTGGACATAGGCAAGTCCCATTGGTCTATCTGTCTGTCATACATTTTTTTTTGATTGACGTATAAATACAATACTATACATCCTAATTATACACAAAGTAAATGACATAAAATATCACATATTAGACAATGACAGAAATCTGAAATGTTAACACAAGTCTGCAAGAGCAAGGTTAACAAATTTTTGCACAAAGGTATAGGTATTTCTTTCATACTATCACCCTCCATTTCTGGTCATATTTAAATACATGTAAATTCCAATAATCAGACTTCTTAGGTGTATTTACACTTATTAAGTGACCTTTATAGACAGTGAATGCAAATACAAGCAGTATATGAAGTTAACCCAATTATATTGTTTCTTGTAGTATATTTTATATCATAGAATCAATTCTTGTCAAGTTGCCATAACATTATGACTGCAGGCATACATGATGTAAATAAAGACCAATATGATGTGTATACATTGTCACCTGTTCTGCATGTATAGCTGTCAAGCTTCCTCTGTACTAGTATTCAGGGTCTTCCAAAATGTAAAGTCAAATATATACTAATAAATCACTTGATGTTTCATTTTGTCTTGAGGATTTTGCTTCACCATAATTGACATCATATAAATTGGGTTGAAATGATCTCATTTGATGAACAAGACCTTTCTTGCATGGGGACTTTATCCAAAGCTGTACTGGGCACAGGCAGAGCTCATGGCATACAGAATGTGGTGACCGATAGCATAGTCTTTTTGATGCCATTTACAACAACAGACACTTTATGGTTATTTTTAATGGGAAAAAGTTGCATGCTGGATATGGCATTATGTCCCTCAGGGTTAAAGAAGTTAAAGGGGTCTAAGAGGTCACTTCCATTTATTTTTCCCATGTTTTCATTTAGCCTGCGCATTGTGCCAGTTTCTATGGAGCCATGTCTCACAGCAGTTTGCCCTGGATTTAGGTAAAAAACTTAAGACTGAGTGTAAAAGCCCCATGAACACACCCTTCAGAAAGTGCCACATGCACCTTCTCCTTTGCAAACAAGCTCTCAGCAACAGCAGAAAAAAAAAGCCTGTTGCAAGTTTGGACCAGTGGATGACATGAAGTATGTTTGTGCACTGTCATCACAGGTCATAAGTGACAGCCCTGTTTCTTGACTGAAGTGATTGACAGGTCAACATGTCAATATCATATTGTGCTTTCAGTGAGAAACATCAATAAAAAATTTTTTTCATACTGACAAGATCATATCATGGTCTGTATGCATAAAACCATCAATATATTCCCATGGGCTTTGTCAGAATTTTTTATCTGCTTGTATTTTTTACAGTGTATTGTACATGTAGGTGTGACTTTTGAAAGAAAGATGTCTAAATTTTCTTTTGTAACTTCTTCAAAACGTGAGAGTTTCAATTCTACCATTTCATCCCCATGTCTTTTTCAGTGTATGGAATATCAGACTTATCATGCATTTACATCCTGCAAATGTTCCCTCGGTGAATACAATACACCATGACTTGTGATCCCATAATTTGTCTCTCTGCATCCAATTGGTGGGGTAGACACTCACTCACCATTCCTGCAGTCCCCACAGCCACTGTGGCATTGTATGATCTCTCTTCATGCATGACAATTACTGTGACATCTTGTGATCCCTCTTGATGCCTCACTACTTTGACATCTTGTGATCCTTCTTGATGCCTCACAACAACTGTGACATCTTGTGATCCCTCTTGATGCCTCACAACTACTGTGACATCTTGTGATCCTTCTTGATGCCTCACAACTACTGTGACATCTTGTGACCCCTCTTGATGCCTCACAACTACTGTGACATCTTGTGATCCTTCTTGATGCCTCACAACTACTGTGACATCTTATGATCATTCTTGATGCCTCACAACTACTGTGACATCTTGTGATCCTTCTTGATGCCTCACAACTACTGTGACATCTTGTGATCCTTCTTGATGCCTCACAACTACTGTGACATCTTGTGATCCTTCTTGATGCCTTGTTACTGTCATGATATCTTGTGGTCTTTCTCGTTTCCTCTCGTCTACCATGACTGTGTAGTCACTCTTGTTGCCTCACAACTACCATGACATCTTGTGATTTCTCTTGATGCCTTACAATTGCCATGACATCTAGTGATCTGTCTTAATGCATCACAACTACCGTGACATCTTGTGATGTGTCATGATGTCTCACAACTACCATGACATCTTGTGATGTCTCTCGATCCCTCACAACTACTGTGACATCTTCTGATGCTTCTTGATACATGTACCTTACAACCATGGCTTTTGTTCATGAAGAATGCTCCCACAGCCAACATTGATCATAAGGGTTTTAACAGAAGGGCATATTCTTCCTTCCTTCCTTCCTTCCTTCCTTCCTTCCTTACTTTAAGTCTTCCTTTCCCTGTCTTTCTGTCTCTCTTCTCTGTGTGTTAGGATTGTATGAAATGATGCTCATGTGTAACATATCCACATGAACAGGAGTCATTTCAGACATGCTTGCACAGGTAAATACTGCAGCGGAGTTTGCTCCAAACTTGGCAGGAGGAACTTGTTTGACCCGTTTAAGGCAATATGGACCAGTTTGCTTGTGTTCTGGGTGTGCTGTATGCTTCCAGTTGCTCTTCATATGTGAATTTCCTGCATGTTTGGTGAGTGGATGTGAATTTGTTCTTCAGATGTTTTTGTTTAGCGTCGAAAAATGTACAGAGTAATACATATACATAAAGTCAATCAAATATGAGAGGGACTGAAACTTATACAAGCTTATGTGTCCCCTCAACATTGCAGAATCAGTATAAACGGTGATACTGTACAATGGTTAATACAAGATTAAGCAACAAAATTTACAAGATTTATTAGAACTATTTAAGGTTAATCATGTACAAAAAACAAAGAGAATTAAAGACACAAGTATCTAATTCTGATCGTTTGCTAATGATGATGAATGAATGGAACAGAATGGAAAGGAAGTCCGGATAAAACCTATATAAATATCTGAAGCATGACCAATAAAAAAACCTGGTAAAGACCCAGCAAAGTTATGGCCACACTTAGTGTGGAGATGACCTGGTCAGTTATTTTGCAGAAAACTACATTATACATGGACTTACACTGGTATCCCTGTGATAAACATGATCATTATAAAAGTTTTTAAAAATTGTTAAAACTGAGGAAAGAACAGCAGTAGTCCCAAAAGAAAATTTTGATAGAGACAGAGTCAAGGTATTCCCACCACATTTGATGATGTTTTGTCCAGCAGTTTTCAAGAACAAATAAACAAACACAAAAGACACAAAAATTCATGAAAAATTGGTAGTACCATCTTTTGAACAAATTGTGACTGCCAAGGCATGTACAGAGGTGTCACTGTGTGATGTTTCATCAATTGGCCTGGCAGTTTTAGAGGAGAATGTATTTTAAGATTTCCCCCAAAATGAACAAAAAATTCATAAAAGAATAAAAAGTCAAAGGACCATCACCTGTTAATAAAACTTGGTATAAATCCACCTAAGATACATGTAGAAGCCCACCAAGTTTGAAGATTTGGCCAACGTATTTTAGAGAAATAAAGTGAATTACTGACACAATAGGGATGGACAGCAGACAGCCATCAACTGACTCAGACTGGTCTCAGAGAAATATTGTTCTCCCCAAATATTGGTTCCCCCTGGAAAGATGATTCATTCCCAGTAGGAACAAATATGCATGAGTATTTGGTCCCCTTACGGATTATTTTTCCCAACCATACGCTGCGTATTATCAAAGAGTGAATTCTATGCATATGGTATCCACACTTGGAAACATTAAATACACATTACCATGATCAGCCTATACTCAGATGAACTATATAAGCTTGATGATAGATGAGTTTGAACTAAGCAAAACCTAAGCTAACATATTAAAGCTGAGCCAAATTTAATAAGCTAAAAAAAAAAAAATTAGAATAAACATAAATGAGATGATGAAGAAATACTGGCAAACACAATAAGTCAATGTTCATACACAAACTTAATCATCAGTTTGTTGGGTGGAAACAAATATTTGCGGAACATTAGTTCCCCATACAAGGGGGGGGGGGACATATATTTGTTCCCTCAGAACACATATTTACCAAATATTTGTGCCTGGGGGAAAAAATGTCCCTTGACACCAGCACAGGCCCAGCTACCTGACTAGTCAGCAGAGCCATAAGATCACCAGTTTCTTATTTCACTTTTTTAAAATTCATGTTTCTCACTTATTTTGCATCCATGGAATGCCCGCCTGATCTCATTTTCCTTCAATTATGTATGTGCTCACCAAAGTATTCTGTTTCAGTAGCCAAGTCAGCAGGGTATTGGATGTGCCATCAGTATAATGTTTGGATACAGACAATGCATATTGCATCACGTGCTAGCAGAACACTGTCCCATCATGTTTTTATGTCTTTGATCATTTTATCTATTCTGATAATACAAACAATTTTCAAGTACTGTGCATCTGATTCAGTTTAACCATTTACAGGACAGAATAAACCTTACGTTTATGTTGCACACTTTGAATACCACCTGTTGTGAATCTGTGGAGAAGAGCTGTGTACTTTGGATAAGTTACGGCTGAATGCAGTGGAAATGGCCTGTGCTCAGTGGTAAATACCCAAACTCCCTAACATCTGACAACACCATGGTAAAGGTTCCTGCCCCCCCCCCCCCCAACCCAAACAAATAGGATCTTACATCATGGTTAAGTTTCTTGTTCTACCCCAACAAAAGCAAAGAGGAAGCTCATTGGCCTGCATTAAAAAAAAAAAAAAAAAAAAGCAAGACACTACCCACCATCAAAGTATACAAAGATGCAACAATAATCTTTACTGTTTCTTGAAGATCCTGTTAAAACTTTGATTCAAACAGAGGTTTTGTGGTTGGATGAGATGAGTTAAGGTGCAGTGATGTGACCTCATTGAGGACACCCCTTTGATCACTGTGGCAGTCCATGACAAGTGGAGTGAGAACTGCTACCACGGAGAATGGATCAAAGACAGCTGGCCCAGTAGTGGTTTGTTACCCCAGGCAGACCAGGATCATTGGCAGATGATTACCACAACTGTCCATTGTGTATATTTCACCCACACAATTGTGTGCAAGGTTTAAATGAGGCTCGACTGGTATCTGGCTTCAGAAAAGAAAACGAGAAGTATAGGGGTATCTAACAAAAGTATGCATCATGCAAAACCAATAGCCATAACTTTTCCTTCCATCACTCCCTTTGTTCAGACCACGAAGCCTTAATAGTTCCATGATCAGATAAACATATCTGGTTAAAGGCAATAATGTACTCGGATAAAATAATTAGCATTTGTGACAACGGTTCTATGATCAGATAAACATATCTTTTGTAGGTAAAGATGTACTCCGATAAAATAATTAGTATTTGTGACATCCACGCCTCATGGACTCACAGGAAATCAATCCGTAAATTGAAAGCTTAAATTTCACAGGATAACAAAGTCTCACAAAATACCTGGGAATGACATTTAACTCTATCCTGCACCTGTTGGCTAAACCGTTTTTCAGACAAGTTTTGTTCTTTTGGCTACATATGGGAAATGTTAAGATATAGTAGCCCTGTCGAGTGGCAGACCACTTTCAGAAGAAAACTGACAGAAAAATATTATTTAGTAGGATCCAAAACCTGTAAGATTGAAGAAATAGATATGTGGGGACTGGCTGAGTGTGGTCATTGTTGTCTTATTGTTGTCCGGCTTAATATTGTTCGAGTGATGGGTCCCATGACAGTTAATACCAGTGACAGGTTAGCACACCAGAAAATGGAAAACGTGTCATTTCATGCAAGTTAGCATTATCAGGTATGTGTGTCCTTGCACAGGGTCGCTGCCTATTATACAGACAGGAGCAACGGGGACCATGTCTTCTGTGTAGTTCTGAACACCCCCACAATCCAAAATGTCTGTGCTCCATAGGCAATCCAGTGTACATCTAAACCAATAAATTAGTTAAATGTACTATTATTATGTTCCTTGCAAAAATTTTGAAACTTGAAGGCTTTAACAGTTAAATGATGTATTCAGTGGGAAACGGGCAAGCATGTTGCCTGCTAGACAGACTTTTGTTCTGCGTGTCCCACTGTGCTCCACGGATTAAAAAAAATTGATGTAAAGGGACGTTGTAATTGAAATACTGGTGAACTTTTAGAGTAATTCTGCGCGTGTGTGTTTTTTCTTTATACTTTTGATTTCAATCCTGGCTGCAGATCATATTAAGGAAAGCAAGAGAGCAGTCCATACAGCTCTCTACCTAATAGTATGAATCATAAAAAGTGAATGAGGTGAAGGAAAATAATTTAGGATTTAGAGGTGAATTAACATGTCTGATATTGTTTGTGGCTGGAACCCAGCTGTGAGACATACCTGTATTCCCAACTCATGTCTACTCCACACAAACCTGACCACACATAAAAGTATTGTAACTATTGCAAAAATATAAAGATGAAAGTTGTAGTTTCATATGAGAATTTGTCCGTTTCATTGAGTTGTGCATGATCACTGCCTGTATGAGAGTTAGGATACTGATACTTTCATATGTATAGCTAAGGTAATTTACAAATACACCAGCAATGTGACATCTGATTTGACTGTTTACACGCTTATAAACATTAAGTAAGTGAGGGTAGGTAATTCCACCTTGGTAAATACCATTAAATGGAGAAAAGAAACAAGCAGTTTTTGACCCCCACTGTACACAAAACTGCTTGGTTGAAAACCAACACACAACTGAACATTTCACAATAAAGGTAGGTACCTGTCTGTCGAGCATTTTATGAAGAATGGGCCATTGATTCACATTGTCCAAAGCTTTCTTGGTGTTGATAAAACTGGACTGCTGTGTGCCACATTATACAATTATAGTCTTTGGATGAGGTCTATACATGGGTCTGTCAACCTGTCCTCACCAATATACTACCTAAGCCGAAGGCCGAGATGTATATTGGTGTGGACAGGTCGATAGACCCATGTATTTGCCGAATTCAAATAACTATTTTGTCAAATGCACCTGTGCAAGTATTAGTGTCAAAGATTCAAGATCAACACAGCAGACTAGTCCTTACCTAGTTATCCAAAAGAGCTCATCTGCCATGTTGCCAGTGAATCAAGGTGGGCGCTACCCAAGAGTTTATTTAATCCTGGAATGTGATTGGCTGAAAGTTGCTGATGATGCATCATGTCACTCTTGCATCGTTCAAGAGGTCTGGACAGGCTGCAAGTGAGGTCTGGACCGAGTCCAGTGACTTCGAGACAGCAAAAGCAGTGGATCCATGTGTTTTTAGCATGACACGTGATGGTGCCTCGACCAATAGGAGAAATAGAAATAGTCTACTCATATGACGAAATAACTTATTATTTGTTGGAATACATAAATATGCATCCGTACCGTGTCTTTTTTTTATAGCTAATTGATAATCAGTAGTGCACAGAAAATGTTCAGATCTTGTCGGTAATGCCTTCATAAGAACATAGGAGAAAATTGTGAGAGACAGAGAGACGATTAGGCAAAGGGGAGTTCCTACTGTGCTTTACACATATGGATACTAAGATTGTGAGTACCTGTGCAGCAGTCCCTCCAGGGGGAACTACCCTCGCACAGTTCCAAAAGTGGTCACACAGTACAGGTGGCCTCTGATTGGAGATCAAATAATATGGAAAAGACAGCATTAGGGACCTGGTAAAGTTGATCTTAAAAGGCAGGTGGCCTTTTAACAGAGTGGTGTCTGAAATTATCCTTCAAAAGATATCGTTGTACAAAAGAGAGAAAAAAGGGATAAAATCTGTTGGTGATGAGAGGATCATTCCAGTACAGGCCACACTGTATCACAGCTGCACCTGGTCATGAAACATGGCCAAACAACAGGTAAATTTTGAACAAATTTTGTACAAATTTAGCCTCAGTTCAAATCAAGTAAAGGATTGTCTGATAAGGAACTTTATCAAACGATGAGAAGGACATTCGACCAAAACATGTTTGACAAACTGTTGTACATGCTACCCATGTGTATGGACCTAGCCTGTGATAACACTGTGTTTTCTATGAAAATATTATGACTATTTTCTCTTCCTCCCTCTTGTTAACCATCAGACTGAGAGAATATTTGATTTCTAGACTCCAGCCCCCTGCTGATACACAAGGATTTTGACTGTACCTTGTCCCTGTCATGGGGTAATAAGGATTTACCCTCCAAATCAGATTCTGGATGCTGGTTGTAATGGGTCTCTAACTTTGATGGAGAGCCATGTTCATGTATAATTTTATTTGTCTGGGCCTCAGGAAATTGGCTAAATATACAGTAAGTTTATTTGTTGTGCTCTAGTTTATGTGGGCTCATATTGCTGAGGGCAAAATTGAGAATTAAAGCAGTGAATATTATTTTAAGACAGGTCCTGATAGTTAATGTCCACAGCAGTCAGCATGAAAAACAGGGAAAAAATAAAAATACAAACATAGCTGAAGTTTACAAACTGGACAGAAAGGTGAAATTAGTCATTGTTTTTGTGGAATTCAAGTTATATGGAACCCTCTCTGTTTATAAATCAGTGGCACCAGGACTGTGACAAGAACATGCAAGTCCATGGTGTTATAGTACCTAGCTACTGATAGGTTAGTGAAGTCCATGGTGTCTTAGTACCTAGCTACTGATAGGTTAGTCAAGCCTATGGTGTTATACTTATAGTACCAAGCTACTGATAGGTTAGTCAAGCCCATGGTGTCTTAGTACCTAGCTACTGATAAGTTAGTCAAAGTAAAACCTATGGTGTTATACTTATAGTACCAAGCTACTGATAGGTTAGTCAAGCCCATGGTGTTATAGTACCTAGCTACTGATAGGTTAGTCAAGCCCATGGTGTCATAGTACCTAGCTACTGATAGGTTAGTCAAGCCCATGGTGTCATAGTACCTAGCTACTGATACAGTGATAGATAAGTTTTAAAATTTGCCTCCACAGCAGACTATGTCGAATATTTTTGGTCCATGATGTTTGGCCAGGCTGGGCATGAGGATGCTTATGGCTAACTTTATGAGGCATGAGGATGCATATCGCTAACATTGTGTGCCCCCAACTAGATTTTTCCACCACAATGAGAGACAACAGATACACATAAATATGACTATATGTGTGATCATAAACACAGACCTTGCAGTCAATATATATATGAACTGAGAACAATGTAGGTAACAACTATGGGGGGGGGGTAAGGGGTTTTCCGTATTGGGCATTTTTATTTACCGTACTTACGTACTGGAAGCTTTTTTAATTACCGTACCTCATACCAACCATTACTTGTACATTTTCTTATTTTACGTACCTTGTACTCAGGGAAAAATTATTACTTGTACCAGTGTACAAGAGACCCCCCCCCCCCCTTGACCGACCCCCCCCACTATATAGCTTTATGGAATTGGTCATAATATTATATAAGTAGGACCTTACATGAGCAGTCAATGATGACAGACTGCTTCATCTAAGTGACATAAAGATCAGAAGAGCACATGTATATGGCAAGTCTGACAGGAATAAATATACGAGTGTTCAAACAAGTGGTGAGGTGAGGACCAAGAGCCGCCACTGCCTCACCTGCATGTAGTACACAGGTATCCCTTTGTTGTTGATATGGCCCCGGCGGCAGGTCATCAAACTGTCCTCATGAGAGACTCATTTATAAATGAACACATTCATAGCCTCAGGACTCTGAGTCCACTCTGTTTTTATAACTGCTCTCTCTATATACGTGTATGAGTGAAGAGGAGTATATGGATGACTTTACCCATGTCAGGCCACACACTATTGACTTATAATCATTGATTCTTGGAACTCAATGTCAGGTTGATTGACACGCATAGTACTTTCAGGATATTGTGGTATTATGCATCTCTTTGATCTTGCTTGAGCATTACACTTAAGGAGGTGAATATATGGAGCCAAGATACAGCTCTTGTAGAAGTGGGATTAATTGCTGTTTACATGTGACAGGACAGCAATAGGAGGACAAAAACAAGTCGTCAGTTTATAGAAAACAAGTATGATTTGATACAGTGTCCCTTGGATGTCACAGTTATGTTGTCAGACCTGCATTGGACAGGACTTATACTTACATATACTTCTGGGGAAAAAAAAGAGGCTTCTCTGGTCTCCTGATGACATCATGCTGGGAAAGACCAGCCTACAGCATGCCAAGGATTCTGCCCCTGTTGAATTCAGTGAGCTGTGAGTGACCCATATGTGATGGCATTGCAACGTGCAAAATAACTGGATTTGCATAGCCATTGGCTGATCAAAATCATCAAATTCCTATAGTCAAAATCAAGAATGGCTGGCCAATTCTATAATTCATTCGAATACATGACAATTCATTTTGCACTAGTTAAAAGGGAATTGGCTAATCAAATTTGAAAATGTAATTTGACCCTTGCATTGTTGATTCACAGTGATCCATGTATTGCCAATAGCCCCTTATAAAGCTCATAGGTGTCCCAATACCAAACACTTCTAGCACCTTTCTGGCTGTGATCTCACTTCCAGGACATTTCCTTTTTGTGTGACATGCTAAGACATACCCCTACCTATCCAGTCCATTTTACATAACATTCTATGTGACACCCATATTTTCTATACAAGCTAATATTTAGAGTAGCCTAGATGTTAAACCAATGAGGGTGGCCTCTTTTTCTTTTCCAGGAGTATATTATGTATGCATCACCTATACTGACATACCGGTATTATGTGTGGTCATTACTTGTACTTACATATTATGTATGGTCATCACTTACGCTTACATATTATTTATGGTCATTGCTTGTACTTACATGTTATGTGTGGGCATGACTTGTATGTATTCTCATCACCTTTACTTTGTGTTATGCATGGCCATGACTTCTATTGTATGTAAGAAAAGCTAGGGCAAAACCTCTCCGAAATATGGCAATATGTAGTTCATAGTTACAGTGTGTATGGACATTATTATATATACTTATTGTGTGTGTTCATGGCATACATATCGTGTATTTACATATACATGTGTATGCGTCTTTCAGGTTTATCAGTTAACAGACATTTGATGTGTAATAGATAACACACACACACACGTGCATGCATGCAGACATGCACACGTGCACACACACATGCATGCATTTTTTTTTTATTTTTGGAAACAAGCATGTTACCAGTTTATATTTACATTCTCTTTCCTATGTGAAGAATGAAAACATTTCAGTTCACTTTGCCAAAAGAAAGCCCTTCTATAAGGTTAAGTCGGCTTGCCAGCTGAACCAGTGATAGGCAGACTGCATGTAAACAAAACCAAAGGTCAGGCTGGAGTTTATAATGCAATGCATATTGGATTACCAAATGTCCAGGCAAACCTGCAACACAACATTTATCAATAAAGAAGGATGTGTACGGCCCTGGCATACCCACAACAGTGACTTTTGTCCCAGGAACAAACACAGATGACAGTTTCCAGCAACCCAGATGATCTCACACACAAGGGAACAAAATGTTTCAGATGTACAGAAACAACCCAACGTGGATGTTGACAAGAATGTGACATAGCATTTTTAATAAGCACATGTAGCAATGCATTTAAAAAAGGAAATGTTTACAGTGTGGGTATAGCATAGAAATTTAAATTTATTGAAAAATCAATAACAGTGTGTCTCTAAACAAAACTTTCTTCATGTTAATGAGAGTTAACCCTGAGTAGATAGAAATGTATCTTGAGCACAAGGTCTATTTATTTCAATGAATAAAACCTAAATAATAGAAGTGTCTTTGTAAATAAAAAAAAAATATTTATTTCTTTAGTCAAATTAAAACTTAAATTAATAGAAAAATAGGTTTGACTAGGCTGAGTGGTCATTACTGTGAGAGGTTTTGTGCGACTGATTTTGATCATTAGTTCCTGTCATCAGGGACGGCAAGGAATACTGTGTTAGGTCTGTGTTTCTTTATGCTTGGTGTCACGTAATACACCCACATTGTGTTTATGTGTGAAGAATATTTGGCCATGACTATTTGTGTGTGTCATCATGATCAAGGTAAATTTTAGACTATAATCTCATAGCTGTCAACTCTTCCATTTTCACCACAAGTCTCCCGTTTTGGAGACTCAAAAAGTGTTTAAAATGCCCGGGATTTTGAGGCCAAATTGACTGTTTTCTTTGCACTTTTTAACAAGAACCTCCCAGTCAGGTGTCTTTGCGGGTTGACACCTATGCAATCTATTTGAAATTTTGGATTCTCAAAATAAGCAGGTCCTGTTAAATAAATATAACTAAGGTTAGTTACTGCAAAAAAATTGGGCCTGGTTGAATCAGGACAGTTGGTTTAATTATTGTGCTAATGGTCTGGATAGGGACTAAGAAGTGCTGAGGTTACAGTTTCTTCACCTCAAGTCTGAGTATTTACAGTTTTCCATGTCCAGACTCAGGTATGGATAATGACTGAAACCTCACTTAAGGGAAAATGAGTAGTAAAAAGTAAATGTTTCATTTATTTGTTTTAATGAGAGGATTAAACCCAAATAAGTTATGACGTGTGTCCTTTACAAGCTCGCTGTGTTCAGGCAGGTGAAGCATTGGTTTCTGCTGGGTTAACATTTTACAGTTGCATGTGCAGACAGTTGACCACTGATCAAAGACAAGTGTACACGTGTCAGAGATAACATGCAGTTGCTCACCCACAGAGTACACCATTCAGACAGGGTTGAGGTGTCTGTCGTCTCTGAAACATTGCATGCATAGCAGGCCATAATATGCCTGTACTCCCTGGAACATTGCATGCATAGCAGGCCATAATGTGCCTGTACTCCCTGGAACATTGCATGCATACCAGGCCATAATGTGCCTGTACTCTCTGGAATGTTGCATTTGAAGCAGACCTGGAATTGACACCAACCCTTTTGTAATGGGTATGCTCCTATGCAGTAACATTTCCAAACACCTACTACCACTTAACCCTGTCAGAAAGCAGTAAGACAGGTTATAGGGCACAGGCATCAGGAAGAAATAATGCTGTAATATCTGAAGTGGGCAACTATATTGCCTGCATCATAGACCCAAGGCGCTGTTGTATGTGTGCCGTCGTTCCTGAGTAAATGTTGCGCCACATTCACTCTTCAATGAACTGGAGCCCTGAAAGGTCTGCTGTCCAGGCAGGCAAGGCAAACTGGGACAATTTGCAAAGAAATGGGACTCCAATGTTGAAAATTGATAGAACTTGATCATTGCATCATGACATGTCTTTGTGAAGATGGCCATTTTCAGAGAGTTCACAGATTCTGGAGGTGCCCACCCCAGAAGCAACCTGTCCTCTGGGTGGACCATGCTGTAGGCTCAGGGACACCAGCAGGCAGAAGCCTGATGGGGTAATTGTATCACAAAGTGGCTTAGGTTATTCATTCTTCACAGTCTACATGAGCATGCTGTTGAATTAATCTTTGTTGTAGCAAAGAGCAAAAACATGAAGGTAGAGGTCAAATAAATAGTGACAAACCGTTGACTTTGAGGATCAAAGGCAAGAGGTAGACGGCAAGCAATCAGATGTCATCTGGTCTTCAGCCTGCCACTCAAGGGGAAAACATGGGGCCTGGAGATTCTAGGGCCCTGTCATACCATGACCGCCAGCCTTTAACCTTGTCTCTGCTTGCATGCCATTAAAGTAGCTTTAACCCTATACGTTCTGCAGGACAATCCCACCACCAAACAAGATTCTCATACTCATGAAAAATCCTAGATGTACATGTGGATTTACTTTAAAAAAAATTTCCCCTCTGTAAGGGAAATCCATATTTTTAATAGAAGAAAGAGACTTCCTTTGTATACAGGCTGCATCAATTGAAAACTGATTCCTCAAAGGAAAAGACAATATCTAGAGATCAGAGATATAAATTATAAGGAAGTGGAATAGCATTTGCCAAGCATTCAACCAAGTCACAGTTAATCTGTGAAAGTCCTGACCATTCAGGCCCATCAACAATGGAGGAAGTGGAATAGCATTTGAGCCAGGTATTCAGTATAGCATCTTGTGCTAATTCTGTTGTTGGTGTGGAAAATCACTCGTGACCTGCGGTCACTCATGATTTTCTCCACCAACAACGATCCCTTGTGAGAGAAAAATAGTAACTCGCTCTCAGCCGTGTAAGATTCTCTATATATGACATGTGCACACATTAAACACAGGGCCATATGCCAAATTAAAATGAGATATGAATTAAACAGTATAATAGGCACATGTATAAAACACGGTACCACAGCAAGTGAATGCGAACCTGCTAATTAATAGTACAGTATAATATAATTATAATAATAATAATAAAAAAAAATAGTACAATATACATATGCATTAACACAATCCCATAGCAAATAAATGTGAGCCTATGAATTGACAGTATAATATGCACATGTATGCATAAAAGACATTACCTTAGAAAATAAATGAGACCCTGTGAATTGACATTATAATATACACATGCATAAAACACAGCCATAGCAAGTAAATGTGAACCTGAGAATTTAGTATAATGTAGATAGATAAAAAACAGTACTATAGTTATGAAATGTGAGCCTGTGAGTTAATACAATGTAGGTCTATATGTATCAAACAATGGAAGTAGGACAAGACACAAGTGCAACAGGTCTTCACATATGGACTATTATGGCTGTGAAAACAAACAGGTACAATGTGTTCTGTCTGGACTGATATCGTCTCAGCCCCTGTTCACTGATAAGCTATCATTCCTAGTCATTTATTTCCTCTGTTCTACAAAGAGGTTTTCTTCACAGCAAGTCTTAGCAATTTTCAACTTTGACAAACATGGTCAGATTAATCCACAGGTGTGGGAATAGATTCAGGTGTTTATATGTTTTCAGTTTTGCACAATGTTTATTGACACCATATAGAGAAGTCTGCTCATAGTAGGAGTCAAATGTAGGCTATCTGGACGCAAGTGTGTGAGAAATGGAGTTCATGTTATAATGCTGTAACCTGTCAAATGTTGGAAACTATACAAGCTTTGCCCTGTAAGACTTTTTTGTTTTTTTGTTTTCTAGTCATGTTTAAAAACTTTCCTGTAGTGCTCAGAAATCCACGTCTGTTATGAGTCAGGCAAAGACCAGGGTCTTTTACCCCCTCAGCCTAACCAGGTTTTTTTAATTACTCCCTCTGCCTATCAACTGAGGAGGCATTGTCATTCTCATATCTGTGTGCACACATGTGTGGGTGTGTTTGTCAGCCTGTAGGCCTGTCCATCCATCTGTTATCCTTGTGGAAACAATAACTTTTGAACAAATTGAGCTACTCTTGTCCGCCCAACTTTTATCCTTGTAGACACAAAAACTTTTGAATGAATTGAGCTACTCTTATGAAACTTGTACTGGAGAAGCACCTGATTGGAAGCTTGGCTGAGTTTGGCATTCACTGCCCATAATCTGTTTTCAAGGTAATATTTTTACCCACACATTCAGTGTGTTTGACCTGTTTTCAAGGGTGTCATGTTTTTATTGTTGTGGATGTAATAACTTCTGAGCTAATTGAGCAGAGTACTATCATGAAACTTGTTATGTAGAAGTATCTTATTGGAAGCTTGGCTAAATTTGACATTCAGCCACCTTCACCTATTTTCAAGCACACAAGGGGTCATCATATCTTCACCCTGGCCAAGGGGGTCTTAGGGTCATTCCAGCCATTATATTTTTTTTCAGGTTTTAAAAATTTCTCCAATTGCACCCTTATGTTAACAAACAGTAATAATAAAAACCTACTTAATACAGGTTGTGAAATCTATAGACAGATCAGTGACTCATTGTGGGGATACCAGACCACATTCTGTGCATGTGTGCACATGGTGATTGGTGGTCACCCCAGCAGCAACCTGTGGGCTTAATTTTATCTGTAGGTCGCAAGAATATCTTCATTTTTAAATGCAAATAAAACAGCAATGCTACTTTTAATTTAGTTCAGGTTTAATCATGTAACAATGTGAGAGCTGATTCAATAGGATGTATTCATATCTAAATGCGGTCCTAACACCTATTGAGCAAAAGAGGGAGCCACCTGCATCAGGGCAGATCCATGTATTTAGCATGGTCAAAAGTACTTTCTCAACAAAATGAACAACACAAACACACAATAATCGTGAGAAAATGTATTAACATATATTTGAAACATAAAGGGATGCCTAAAATAATTAGAAATGGGCTCTCTTTTGGTTGAAAAGGTGTTATTTATGGATGTTTATGTAGTATATAATACAAATCTGCCCTGATCATGGTGGAAGCATCAGTCTGTTGCCCCGGCAACACAGGAAATGAGCAGGATCGCAGTTAAATATGAATGTCTCCTATTGTAAGAAACTGGTTTTGATGCTTTATTGAGATGTACAATGGCAGAAAGTTTTCTGCCCCACTGAGTTGTGCACGTTGTCCTCCGATGACTCCAAGACAAAAACTGAATCCATGGTGGGCTTGACCTCAGCATTGAAAACCATCACAAATCACCGGCATCGAGGCCTTTTATGTCCAACAATATACATGGTGATAAGTAAGGATTGCCAAATCCTCAGTTGTGATAGTGAATGGACAGACCTGTGTAGTTTATGTCCTGATGTCTACCATAGAATTTGTCTCCCTGCCGCGATGCCCTTTAACATAACTTATCCTTATGGCCAGAGATTAAAAGATGACTACCCAGAATGCAACACCCTCTCCTTTGGCTTCAACGGTTCTGTGAAATTTCTGTCCTGCTTGCTGTTGCAGACCTCTGGTGCTGAGGTCCATTTCTTTTTTTTTTTTTTTTTGCTTATGGCTCTCTGAAAAAATAAAGTTGCCTTGATTGTGATATTACTAAATTGTACGATTTTGTATTTTAGCACACTGTCGTGCACTTCTATATGTTCCAGATCATTTATCCTACAATAGAGTGTTTAATATTTCAAACGGTGCTTTAAGTGTCTGCCATGGTCATAGAACTTATGGAATTCAAGTTTAACATATCAAAATTGCAGTAAAATATCTTAGAGATCATTGATCTTAACAACAGAATGTTTAATTTATCAAAGTGCATCATAAAATGTCTGTCATGGTCGTTGCTCATGTAATGAAATGTTTTACATATCAAACTGCAGTATGTTTGTCAAGGTCTTTGTCTTTAATACAAAATGTTGAAACACATCAAAGTGAAGTATAAATACATCAAGATCATTAAACGTGAAGTAGAATGTTTAACATATCAAAATCGTTGATCTTAAAGTAGAATATTTAACATGTTAAAGTGCAGTATAAATATGTATTAAGATCATTGACCTTAAAGTAGAATGTTTAACATGCCAAAGAGCAGTAAAATATATCAAGATCAGTGATCTTAAAATAGAATGTTTTAGTTGTCAGATACAGTATAAATGTTTCTAAAGATCATTTACTGTACAATGGAGCCCTCAGAGGTCCAGCTTCCCTGTATCATTACATTTGGTTTACCTACAGCCCACCTTCCACACAGTCAGTGGAAAGGACAGCTCACCAGATTTTTGTCAATAAAATGCTTCTGTACGTACACACATGTATGTATCCATATTAGACAACCTGGTCTCACTGTACTATTATAACTTTGCAGCCCTTGACTCTTTCAAGTTTCAGTGCCAATCATGTCTGAAGACGATCTACTAAAGTGAAACTAGTCTGAATTATCAGTAGGCTCTCAGATTCGTATTCCTCATAAAAAGACCTTTCATTCAAGTACCAGCATGCCTCTAGTTCCAGAGAGAATACCCCAGGTCAACAGCTTTTCTCGGCATGCATTCGCCATTGGGCACATTGTGTGCAATGCGCGCTGAGAAAAGCTGTTGACTCAGTCCAATTTAACCCTTTCAGTGCCAAAATTTGGCACTGAAAGGGTTAAAAGAATCAAGCTGCACCCTTCAACCGTAATCCCATGTTCCAGTGATGTCAAACACAAAGAGAATCCTTTGCAACCAACCAATTACTGAACTTCTTTAACTGGGCACATATTTGGTTTGGTGCGAAGGGAATGACATGCACCTGCTAAGCCGTATTCAAAATATTTAGCCACATCGTGAATGGACAGTGACTGACTTGAATGGAGAGTGGTCTAAGTACCGTTAGGCTGTCCTGTTGGCTGCGTGCCTGGCACATCATGCTCACCTTCTTGACAGAGACCACCACTGTTTTGTTCCCATGCCATGATAATTGACACTTTATGGTACAGGTATGACCAGCATTTTGGCCTGACCGTGGGCCAATCCTGTTTTGTCATTAGGTCCATTTTGCTGAAACATGACAAGAAAAACAATGAGAGCTACTGTATACAAAAATTTAAGTGACTCTTGACAGATTAAAAAGTGATTAGTTTATATGTCAGGCCAAATCTTTTAGATAAGCGCTTTTGTTTGATGCACTCCGAACCAACATCCTCATGCTTGAACTTTTGACCCGGCCATTACTTCCCATCAGAAAGTTAGCGATTAAGTAGCAAGTAAGAAGGGACTTTGATGGACCCAGCAATATTGTTGCCTCCAGAAGCAACCCTTCTTCACACTTTGAGAGTAGTAGTTAGATTAGGCAGTGTTATTACAATACTAAAACACAATGGGTGCCAAACCAGTGGCTCTTTTTACTTCAGTGAGTATCTGACTCCCTCGGTGGTTTAGGCCCGGAGTCCTGTAATTGATTCTTTGGGCACAGGTTGGCTATCTCCCAGTTTTCGCTTGTGTCCTGGGCTGGCGTGCCATCATCTTATGCATTGTGAAGGGCTCCTCACTGCACACAAGTGGCGTGCAAGGAGGGCGGGGTCACTGAGCATTTACACTTTTTGGGCAATCTATAACAATCACAATGTTGCAAGATGGAAGTTTTAATACAGTGAAACCTGTCTTAAAATACTGTAAATGTGGATTCCCAAAGTGCAGCCTCTCAAGACAGGTGGCCTTTCATACAAGATATAATGAACATAGAAAGTACCAAGTGATTTATCTTGAAAAGCAGGTACAGACAGGTGATCTCTCATTGGAGTGGTCTCTCAAGACTGGTACCGTTGTATTTTGTATCATCAATTTCACATTACTTCTGCCGTTGTCCAAAGCTCAATTACAAATTTCAAAGTCTCAATTACCATTTTAACTTCAGGCATTTAAGAAAATGCTCAAATACAAAATCATTTATAGGTTGAATGCAAGCATCATGCAGGCGTATAGTACATCATGGTCAGCTGACAGCAGGATGGGTACATGTATAGTATAGGCCAAAATGTCGGTAAACTCCCATTTTAAGGGTACAACATATTCAGGCATACTGACAGTTGATGCACGTGCACATGACCAAGTAGGTACAAGGTATTGGCCTTACTCTGCACACATAACGTGCAGGGTTTATCTGGGAGCTGTCAGATACGAAATGTATGCTCCTGGTGGTGGTGGTGGGGGGGGGGGGGGAGTGACACATTACAGTATTCTGTGTATGCTGACTGGGGTAATAATGATTGTCAACAATCTCTAATATAAAATCAAAATTTGAGAATAAACTCTTGAGCAGGTGGTCCACTTTTATGGTGTTTTGCTGTGCAGAGGCACCTGTCAGGATGTACATAGTCCAGGGACACATTTACATACTATTGATGTACCCATGTAGATTTTTTGCTTCCATGAAACGCAGAAGGATTTGTTTTTTTTCTTCTAACAGCTGAACAGAAAGTGTTGTGTCACTGTAGATTGAAGGTCACACAGTACACAACCAGTGCTTTTGATTTGGTTGATTTTTCAAACAATTTGTTTGTCCCGACTGTTCTACTGTCAATCACTCTGCACATATCTCGTCATTTACCACTTGATTTCTGGACTTGTGATGCTTTATTTGTTTGTTGCTTTTTGCGGTTGACTGTGCTTTGGTTGACACTTCACACATTGTGTTATCCTGCTTCAAACGAGATCAACAAGCTTTTGTTCATATGTTTATGTGCTGGCTTTTTATAGAGTGGGATGTATATTGAGTTGGTATTGAAGGACATTTGGCACCAGCTCAGTCTTGGAATGTAACAGTTCAGTGTTCAAGAAAAGGTTTGTTAATTTTGTGACCTGTGAAAAGTTGATACGATCAGAAGCACCCAAGAGGAACATTTCACTGAATAAACAGATAAAATGTACCTAAACCACTTCTGTGACTTCTTAAGTCTGTCTTACTCTAAGTTTACATGTATTTTCATGGATACAGTAGTCCCTGTCACGAGAGACCACTTTACAGATCCCAAGTCCTATACTTCCCTGTTAATGTACCTGTCACAAGCGACCACTTTACAGATCTCAAGTCCGATAGTTCCAATGTTAATGTACCTGTCACCAGAGACCACTTTACAGATCTCAAGGCCTATACTCCCAATGTTAATGTACCTGTCACCAGAGACCACTTTACAAATCTCAAGTCCTATAGTTCCAATGTAAATGTGCCTGTCACCAGAGACGACCTGTCCTTTAAGACCACATACTGAATAGCAGGAGTGGTGACCTCAGGTGGCAGACACCACTATACTCAGTTGTACAAGTTCTCATTTTAAAAAAATATCCTGGATTTTTAATTTTTCAAATTTGCCATCACATTTTTATGAAATGTTTAATAGCTCTGAATTTTATCATGGGTTACTTTCACATTTCACACTTGCAAAAAAAAAAAAAAAAAAAAAAGAAAAGAGAAAATGAAAAATTAAGTACCAGGCAAGATCAAGTACCTTTTACAGCAGCTAGAGATGCAGATGCAATGTCCATGAAGGAACCTGAAGATAAGACGAGCAAAGAAGGATAACTGACCACACTTGTGTATGATAGCATGGCCACAAGCATTGATAGCTACCTATCACAAAGCTATTTTTGTGCACCAGGTAAACTTCAACTCAGCAGGTAGTGGGGATTGTTTGTTGCTCGGAATTCTGTCTTTGACAACCTCCCATCTGTGTCCGGAACTGGACCAGTGACCCATGGAGTGAAGTAGACAGGTGAGCAATCAGCACCAGCACCAGCACCCAATCCACCAGGCTTTCTATGGATTACCTAGCCATGCTTGGCCCAGCATTTCATCAAAAATGATCACAGACAACCAGGATATGTGGTTGGAGGTTGACAATTGCACTATCTGGGTGTTCGCTCGTGGCCAGAGTGAGTTGGGTGACAATTCTGCGCTTGCAGAGTCCAGGTCACCATCAGGTCAACATCTCTGACATGATGTACAGCATCGATCTGCAGACAAGCATTTGTTGCATTTGCATAGTCATTTCTCCACATTTCATGTGGATTGCTGGGTTCTTCTGTAATAGTCATGGGGTCCAGTGAAAGAAATATATAAGAACTGAGGGGTAAATCTGGGGATACCACCCCAGCTGGAACAGTCTCCCTGGGTAGGACCCTTGTCTCATTGGGCACTTTCCCTACAGAAGACCCACACTTTGATGCCAGCATTTTGTGATAGGTCAACTGGTTTACTTTGCTGTCTCTTATGCATCCACTGGTCCACACTACCATCTCTGTGATGCATCCACTGATCTACCCTGACATCTCTGTGATGCATCCACTGATCTACCCTGACATCTCTGTGATGCATCTGTTGGTCAACCCTGGCATGTCTGGTGCATCCACTGGTCTATCCTGCCATCTCTGTGATGCATCCACTGGTCTACCATGCCAACTCTGTGATGCATCCACCAGTTTATCCTGTCAAGTGTATCTGATACATCTACTGGTCTACCTGGCCATCTTTTTGGGATAGCTGTCACTGGTCTGCATGGCCATCTACAGTTTTTGACCTCAGAGAAAAAGCTTATACAATTTATTTGGAGCTAGGCTCAATTTTCCTGAAAATTGATGTGTGAACATAAACTGAAAAATCTGTCAAATGGAGCAAGGGTGAAAAGGAAAGAAAATTATCAAAGTTCTGAAATAAAGGAGACTGTTGTATTTGTGATGTCGTGTTACAGTCTGTCTGATGTTTTTTGTCTGTGTGTGTCTAACATTCTTTTGTCAGTTTGTGTGTGATGTTGTTTTGCTACCATCTCTGATGTTACTGGGTGTGACTGATGTTTTGTTACTGTGTGTCTGATGATGTTTTGTCTGTGTGTGTGTCTGATGTTTTGTTACTATATGTCTCGGATGATGTTTTGTTACTGTGTCTGATGATGTTACTATGTCTCTGATGATGTTGTGTTACTATGTCTCTGATGATTTTTTGCTGCTATGTCTCTGATGATGTTTTGTCACTGTGTGTATGATGTCTTCTCAATCAAAATTATTTTTAGTTGTTATACAAACTTATCAATAAGTATTGCGCATAATCTGTTTGGACATCATGTCTGACCCCAGACCTTATAAAATGCACTGATGAATTTCTATGCAGAACTTTTAAGGAAAACATACCTTAACTCTGTGACTTTCAAGTCCTTCCATACACTTTAAAGTTTGAGTCACCGGATGTGACAGGTGCTTGCAGGCTGCCACATGTCAGGTGTATTTTGTTTCTACAGAGTGCAGAATGGAGGAGGTATCATGAGGACAATAATCCCCTCAATGGCACATAAGCACTGAATAAGGATTGCTTTTAGCCGCCATGAAGTCTCATGAGCTGACAAGGCTGCTGTTGTCAAGCCCAGGTGACAAGGTGTTCAATTAGCTGGGATCTGTTCAAGTTTATTTGGGCATTGTGCCTGGGATAATTAAAGTGGCGCTTCAGCCCTTGTGCTGGTACCCTATTCAAGGATAATCTCATAATGCATCAGTATATGCACATCTTACACTCTGGTATACCTCGAGGGTGTTTTACACCAAAAATAAAAGAAAAAAGAAGGATTGAGTTCAGTTGAGGTTACAGCTCTGTTACTCAGTTATATTTGGGTTTCAAGTAAGGGGAGAGGCCTCCTCTTCAGGTAAGTCTCATTAAACGATCTGTCTTTTATAGAGATACCCCACTTACTATACAATGACACTCTTCCTGGGGGCACAGCAGACTGGATGTCTTATCCAGCAAGGCAATTATTACTACTTTCTATTGCAATTATTGTGTCTAAAGTAAATAAAAGTTGTGCACCTTAGATGAGGTAGATATGTTTCACTTCAATTTAGTAGTACATTAGGGACGACGGTCCATGCCTTAAGGTCATCCTCACACCATAACATTGACTGGTCTGCCAGCTACTGGACACCACAATCTTGAATCCAATTTATATGAAATGTAACATCTCATGCTTTTGTATCATTGTCTCAATTGTAGGTGCATTAGTGGCCCATTTACTCAACAAATTCATGCTGCAAAAGCAAAAGATTTGACAAGAAAATTATGTTGGGTGAAACTGATAAAGGTTTTAGGTATTGGGAAAAAAAATCAAATTTCCAATGTCCAGGAAGGTCTCTGAACCAAACCCTAAATTGCCATCCATCACTCCAAGAGCACAGCTCTTGATACAGATGTAATTAAACCCAGATATATCTGTGTATAATTATGTCTGTGTAAAGTAACATTCTTTCTTTCTTTCTTTCTTTCTTTCTTTCTTTCTTTCTTTCTTTCTTTCTTTCTTTCTTTCTTTCTTTCTTTCTTTCTTTCTTTCTTTCTTTCTTTCTTTCCTTCACCTACATCTTGTTGGCAGCTTAGCAGAAATACAAACATAGCCCTACTATTGAAATCAGTCCTCTGATTTTTAATAATTTAATGTTTTCAAAATTATGCAAATTAGAAGCAATTCAATCGAAAATTTAAATCTGCCATATCATCAAAACTATTCTATACATAGAGGTGTCATTCCCACTTCAATATATGGTTTGCATCATACGCAACTCCAATGCCATGCAAACAAAAATTGAGAAATTTTGACTTTGCAAATACATGTACTGTAAATTACCAGGGGTACATATATATATATATATATATTGTGGGGTTCCTGGATGAATCCGCTAAGTTCATGCAAAGTCAGTGATCACACCAGGTATTACAGTTTATACATTTATTATGCAGACTGCTGAAAATTCTGTACACAGTGTAAGCAATCCATGTGACTGTACGAAATCTACAAGCAAAAGAAACTGGCAAAAAGCTCTACTGTACTCTTCTCTATTCTTCTCTTCTATTCTCTCTTCCATTTACTTTCTCAGCTGCTTTTATACTAAATATCTGTGCCCCATCTTGCACAATTAGTGTTCTTGCCACAGTACAGTGGGAGTCTTGACCCAGTCATGGGCAAATTTGCCCCAGCCCCTTACTTTTGCCACACTGTTGTGGCGCAGGTCCGAGTTCATAGTTGCCACAGTGGTGGGCAACCCCACCAGCTGTAATACTATCCGGGTCCCACCAGATAAGTATGTGGCATATGGGGACACAGCCAGTCTCTTAGCCATCAATGCTTTTTTTTCACAGAAATGTCCATCACAATATATATATATATATATTGTTTGTTTTTATTTTTGTAATTATTACTGATAGAAATGTCCATCCAACTTCAGTGTTTAGATTTGCTGTAGGTGCATCCAATGAGATGAAAGTGAAAAATGTAAAATTTAAATATGTGCCAATTACATATACTTGCAAACTTTAAATGTTGAGCTATCTTCAAAAGCAAGCGGGCAAATTAGATGGGGCTAGTGCCACGGTGACTCGAGGTTTTTGGTATAGTCCGACCGGTTTCGTTCATAGTGGAACTCATCAGGGACTGGTGAATAACCGTCAGGAAGCCACTTATATATGTACGGGTAATGTTGCCACGTACGTAAAGTGTTTGCAGTTACGTGACAATGTTGACTTGTTGACTTTGGACGTCAAAGGGTTCCAAGAAAGTTTTTGAAAATGGGGACCCTTCCAAATAAGGAAGGAGGAGTCCCTAGGACTGTGGGGTTAGTGCACACACACACAAAAAAATATATCTTCAAAAGCAACATCAAATTCATTTGATATTAGCCACTTTAACCCTATTTAAGTTGAAGGGGCAATTTTAATTCAAAATATTGTGGTCAATATATATTTAAATATCATTGAGCAAAATTTTAAAATGTTTTACATTTTATTAATTTTCAAGGCACACACAGATACGTTCTAGCCCAAATCTTATCATTTTTCTAGTATTGATATTAAACTTTCTGTTAGAATCAAGCAAACCCCAACAGTCGAAGTATCTCTCACACTATATTGTGATAGTAATTTTCTCCCCCTCCCCCTTTTTAAGGGGTCATCCTTTGCCAAGCACTTCATCACGTTGTTGTTATTTCCCATCTTTATGCTAAGAAATGCTATATATGTGTGCACAACTCTTGACATCCTGGTCACCTGCCTGGCACGGAAATCCTGCAGGTATTCAGTGAGCTACAAATGTTGCTGTTTGCTTTCTCTCATGAGCAACAGACTTGGTGACTAGTCGCCACAATGGTTAGTATCTTTTCACTGTCAGGTCTGACATGCTGTGGCCACACACTTGAGGAGAGCAAACTTTTTGAAGTATTTGTCTGTGGTTTTGTTGTGCTGGTGTCGGTTACTTGTATGCGTGTCCATGCATGGCACAGGTATACACTCGGTACAAATGTATCTGGAACAGCCCCAGGAGAACTTGTCAGATTACCCACAATTCCATCTATGAGCTGCTGGGCATGTATATGTATACATGAACTTACAATACAGCCACACTTGAGTGTGTAGTGCTGGAAGGAGAGACTGAGACTCAGCAGTGACAAGCCACAGTCTGGCCACATGGATACCTGCTGCCTCCGCACAGACAAAACTTGTGGAATGCCCCAGGAATGGATACCTGTACCACCGCAGGTTGCAGAGACATAAGAGATATATCTTGAGCAATTTAGAGGACGGTTTCTGTCTAATGAGCTAGTGTGCCTTGGAGTAAGACAGCACAGGGAATTATACGAGCACACCACACCGTGGCCTGCTGGCCCTGTCCACCTGCAGTCTGACTCTGTTCAGCTGATCACGTCAGAGACACACCCCCACACACCTCAGCCTCCACCATGATGCTGGAGGCACAGTTCGAAGAGGTAAGATGTGGTGAAGAGGCCGAGTAATTGTCCTTTAATTTTTTTAAGTGCAGTCTAGAATAATTAGGGAAGGAGATAAAAGCATGTGACTGAAGTCCAAACTTGAAATATTTGCAGTGGGTATTGAACAGTACATGTACATCAGGATCACCAGTGTGAGCACAGGAGAAAAGATATATAAGGGTTAAACATGGGCTTCAGATATATTTAACGTTATTGTGTGGCATGACATTGGTGCTTGATAGCATGAATGCCTGGCAACCACTGTTAAATGGAAACCCTAGACATGCTGAGGTCTGGTTTGTCAAGGGAGAAACAGAAGACCTGCCTATTGATCTCAGTGGCTGTTGGATTGGAGCAGGGATGGAGCAGTGATAAATGATAGCAGGAATGGAAACACGCACAAGAGTAGGCTTTGTATTGCGTCACTGGCTAACCTGCCATGTACACTTATTACAGGGACTTACTTGGCAGGACAGCCAATGATAGGCAGGGGGTTAAACTTTCACGTACACGTATTACAGGGACTTACTTGGCAGGACAGCTGATGACAGGCAGGGGGTTAAACCTTCATGTACACTTACTACAGGGACTGACTTGGCAGGATAGCCAATGACAGGCAGGGGGTTAAACCTTCATGTATACTTATTACAGGGACTTGTCTGGTAGAACAGCCAATGACAGACAGGGGGTTAAACCTTCACATGCACTTATTACAGGGACTTGTCTCACAGGGCAGCCAATGACAGACAGGGGGTCAAACCTTATACGGACTTACTTGGCAGGATAGCCAATGACAGGCAGGGGGGTAAACCTCATGTACACTTATTACAGGGCCTTGTCAGGCAGGACAGTCTATCACAGGCAGGGGGGTAACCCCTCATATACATTTGTTAGAGGGACTGGTCTGGCAAGGCAGGCTATGACAGGGAAGGGGTTAACCTTTCTTGTGCACTCTGATCATTGAGTGCCCCGTGTCTATCACCTGGTTACACAGTGACAGTAGAATAGAGAGAAGTTAGTTCAGTGAATGTGCCAATAGAGGTCACTTCTGTCTTTGTGGGGTACAGTTTTGCCTTCATGTTCCTGTCCACTGTGCGTGTACCTTGTGAACCAATATCCCAAAACAAAACAAAAAACAAAACACAAAAAAACAAAAACAAAAACAAAAACAAAAAAACTAATGAATGATGTATGTAGCCTATTGCATTTCAGAAGTTGTGCGTGGAAAGTCAAGGTGTAGTTACCTGTACGTACAAATTCTTGAAGTGTTCACATGAGTAGATGTTATGTGCCTAATACCTATACTGCAGGCAACCAGTTATGTGGTATACGTTTCAAAATATGTAACCAGTTGATCTAACACACACTGTGTCAACATGTAATTTGATGGGTACACATAACTATGGTATTGAATCTTGGTGCACATAACCGTAGTATCCAATCAGGGCACACAAAATCAAGTATTCTATTTGTGTTATTATATATTAAGTTTAATACGTAAGTCATTGATTTTCTAGAATTCTTATTCTTTTCTGTTTTGGTTAATTTTTTTGTGGAAAATATAAAATTGATTAAAGGCATCATGAAATTGACATTTTCAACAGTAGAGTACTGGAGCTTCCCTGCAGATTCTGTTACTGTGGCTTCATACAAATAGGCACATTAGGACTGGTATAGTCAAAACAATACTACACTTACAGGCTTTCATACAACAAAGGGATATTCTGGCAGTGTTACTATTTTAGCTTTCAGTATCCTGCTCAAACTGTAGACATTTTAGGATGGGAAGAATTGTAAATATTTCTATTTTAAATTGCATTCTTTCTTATATTTTAATATGTGTTGTGTATTCATACAGACCTGTTTTAGTGTCTGATATAAACTTTCCTTTTAAGTGTATTTATGTAGATATTACAACAATTTAAAAACTTTTATACCAGGTGCAGTATGAACCTGTGTATTTGGTAGCCTCATCTCAATTTTTTTTTAAAAAAAAAAAGCCTCTGGGAATTTGGAAACTTGGCAACAAAAATGTACATGGCCATTAATTTTGTCCTCATCTGCCATAATTCACCATTGTGTACTGTGAATATGTGGATTACCTTAGAAAAAGCACAAAAGGCAGAGCGTGCGACAGACCAGGTTACCGTATGCATTTAAAAAGCAGCACAAGAACTGTTATTTGTTAGGTATGCCATGGACAGCCTATGTAAAAGGTTCAGGTGTGACGACTTGTAAAGTGGTGTATGGGAAAAGGAAAAGAAAGCAGCCCCCAGCTATTTAGACTGGCATACATGAATTGATCAATAAAACTGCTGTGTGGCACTTCCTGCGCAGACTGCCTGGCCCATTTCTTTTAACCATATCACTGACCATATACCTGCATTTTCACTGCCATGATCTGGGACCTGAAACGTTTTGCCATGATAAAAGTCATCTGCCACTAAGACCCTGTTACATCCATCTGGATGAAAACAAACTAGAAGAATTTATGGTTTGATATTTTGAAGGTTATAGAGATGTCAAAGTGAACCCTATGTCTATGTTTTTAACTTTTCTGTTGATATTCAAGCCCACACAATGGAGGTCAAAACATGAAAAAGTTGACTGAGAACTCTCCTGCATGCAGGTGAGCGACAGGTTGAGCAAATGGTGCGACACTTTTATGAATTTTGCTGCGTTCAATAAATATTGTATGAATTCTGAGAACTGCATGTGCATTTTTTCATTTGGACCATTGAAAGCAAATTTGATGTAGGCCCAAGTTTTACATTCCAGTTGCATTATAGATTTGGCAAGTTTCATTTTGGTTTTTGTCTTCAGCACAACTACCCGTGAAAGTAGTCTTATGTCTTCTCAAGAACTTGCTCAATTTGATTTGACGATGTGTGAAAACTGCTGTGGTATTTTGAGTGTATAAATGTCAGGAATCTGGCCATACTGTGCATGATACCATTCTCAACATCGTAACTGTATGACGCTTACATAAGGTAACAGAACAATGTACAAACAAACTGTCTCTATGTCATTCAAAACTTCAACGTAGAAAATGTTTTGTAAGAGGTAGAATATTTATACGAATGTATATGTAGCCTGGAAGAATATCCTGTCAATATAAACAAGTACATATTTGGTGCCTTGGGCATCCCTATAATCTTTGACTTGTTAGCTTTCATAAGGAATTCCTGGTGACCTCTTTGTCTCTAAAAAAGCACCAGGAGGGCCCTGTCTTAACCTTTTGTCTCTGTAAAAAACAGGGATGGCCTTGTATTAACCCTTTGTCTCTATAAAAGCATAGGGATGCACTGTGTTAACTCTGTCTCAATAGAAGCACAGGGGTGGCTCTGTGTGAACCTTTTGTCTCTATAAAAGCAGAGGGATGGCCTTGTGTTGACCCTTTGTCTCCAAAGAAGCACAACTCTCTATTAAAGCACAGAGATATACTGTGTTAACTGTTTGTCTTTATAAAAGCAGAGGAATGGTCTTGTGTTAACTCCCTGTCTATACAAGCATAGGGATGCACTGTGTTAACCCTTTGTCTATAAAATCATAGGGATGCACTGTGTTAACTCTTTGTCTATAAAATCATAGGGATGCACTGTGTTAACTCCCTGTCTATACAAGCATAGGGATGCACTGTGTTAACCCTTTGTCTATAAAATCATAGGGATGCACTGTGTTAACCCTTTGTCTATAAAATCATAGGGATGCACTGTGTTAACTCTTTGTCTATAAAATCATAGGGATGCACTGTGTTAACCCTTTGTCTATAAAATCATAGGGATGCACTGTGTTAACCCTTTGTCTATAAAATCATAGGGATGCACTATGTTAACCCTTTGTCTATAAAATCATAGGGATGCACTGTGTTAAGCCTTTGTCTATAAAATCATAGGGATGCACTGTGTTAACTCTTTGTCGCTATAAAAGCACAGGGATGTCCTTATGTTAACCCTTTGCTGGATAAAAATTATGTGTCACCTGTGTTTGTACAGATTCACGTATGTTAACAATTAAAATGACCACAGATATCATTGTAAAAGCTGGTGATTATGACTTGACATTCCTCAAACAACCCTTGTGCCAATGCAACCCCACAGTTCATGTGAAATTTAGGTGAAAAATGACTGGCAGAAAACAGTTTGTAAAGGACTTATTTTGAGGAGGGGTTAAAACACTGCACAGGTGAAGACTGGTGGGAATTTTTTGTGTTTGATGATTGCTATCACCCCGTCACAGCATGTGTTCTGCCATGACCTGAGGGAAGGGGTCATGACCTTTGCTCTTATTGTGCTACCTGGATCCACCCTTCAGTTACTGCAGGGAAAACATAAATCTCAAGTCACGAAAGGTATGATCATGTTTTCCTAAGGAAGGGAAATTAAAATATTGATGTTATGAGAAATATTGGCCTTAGGAAATCAGTACTTGATCACTTCCTTCTGGGTGTTATTTTCAAACCCAGGTCCATTCAGGACTTGTAACGCAATTATTTAGAAACAACCAGTAAATAAGAGGTTTTGGTGTGGATTTTACAGGATGACATGCTCCAAAGATATCCTACATGGCTAAGATAAGGCCACACTGCATGAAAAAAGTTATTGACTCAACATATGTTTGACCAAGAAGTCTGATTCCAAGGAGTGATCAATGGTACTCAAGGCCTATCCCACCCCCTTATTCAGAAGCCACCACTCCCTTATTGCCCGAAGAAGTGAAAAAAAAGGTGGGTCAGGAGGTATTGGGTTCCTTCAGGTGCAGCTGCATGGGTTTGTCATTGTCCCTTATGCCACTGCTAAAGCACATTTCAGGGAACACTTATATGTAAGGGCACTGCATCGTATAATGTTGTTGAGATTTCATGATAATCTCCAACAGGCTTTTACTGAAGAAATTCAGTCAGGCGTATAATGAACGTAGATATATAGTAACCCTGTGTTGGCTGCAAGGGGACAGAGTCATTAAGTTTTATGCAGGCCAGGTCTTATCCTGGGCAAGTCACAGGCAATCACTGTATCAGCAGTGATCAGTCTGGGCACAGTATTGCAGCCCTTGGCCCCTGACAGGTCAAAACCAGCTGGTGGTCACAGTCATGTTAATTTAAACATCATTAAAATAAAAACAAAGGTTGAGTCCTGTCACAGTTGCAAGTCTTGGGTCAACAGCTTTCCTTGACAGACGTTGGGCAGCACTCAACCATGTCAGGAAAAGCTATTGACTCAGTGTGAATGTGGGGAGAAACATCCAGGTACTGTGACCTCCGAGTGCCCCTGTCAAGTACCCTTGCTTACCTGATACTTAGTCACCACCTTAGTCAGGTCCTGTGACCTTTCAGTACCCCTTGTCAAGAACCCTTGCTTACCTGATGCTGAGTCATCATCTTAGCCAGGTTTTCTGTTTGAAGTCCTTGAGTATAGGATGAAAATGTGGATCATGTGCCTGAGGTGTCAACAGGCATAGTTTGGACCTTTAAGATGGGGCTGCATTCATAAGCGCTGCTTAATGAACTAGAACAGGTGCATATACAAGTGACACTGGCATGGACAATACCTGGATGCCAAGAGACCCTGTTTTTTGCTGGTATCAGAAAACAAAAGCTTCCTGGAATCAGTTTGTACTCAATATTCCAAACTTTGTTTTGATGCAGATTTCTGACTGCAGTGTAAAGAGGCATGCATGTAATCTTTATACCAATCACATGTTTATGGCTTAAAATTCATATACAGGTGAGTCTTCATGCTGTAATATACATTAGAATTCATAATGATCACAAAAACTGCAAATGGCAATGGAAATTCTAAACAAAGACCTCTGTTATATAATTTTGGACGCAAACTTTATAAATTCAAAGATAATTGTCCAGTACAAATTCTATGAGAGGAGGGCAAATTCACCCTTTTTTTGTGATACAGAAGCAGCTATTGATGGACTACAGTTCAGATTCAGATTCAGATTCATTTTATTCGACATAGAAGTGAATACATTGTACACATTTTGGTAATTGCACGAAAAACATATATGACAAAAACAAGATAGATAATAGTGCATGCAAGGAGTCCACATGGAGCCCTTTGGTGCTCCAGTGGGCATCAAAATATGACACATTCCCCTCAGGTGCCCATATAGCTGCACAGCTTCCAAGTCTCCCACTCTCATGCTTTTAATAAAATGTCTCCCACTTTTTGTAAAATTAAAATGAAAAAGGAGCATTACTCCAGCAGTGGCTGTAAAGTTGTACTGTTTTTGCCGTGTTGTTGTACTATATACTCGAATTGACTGATTTTTTCGTCAACTGAAAATATCTCTGATGGTGCCTAAAATGTAGGAAATGAAGGTAGCTATGCTTTGCACCTTTGGCACTAGCCCTCCCACTTTTCAGGACTTGCAGGAGGGTCAGATCTCCCACTTTTAACATGGGCTAACTTGGATAGCGAGGCTCTGTGGCTGTCTGTTGTATGTGCCCTATGGTGTACAAACCGCAAGTTTGGATTCCTTCACAAGCAAATAAGTCCAATTATGAACCGCAGTGGAGGCCAAACATGATCAAAGTTGGCTGCATTTTATAAATCACGAACTTTGGTTTTAAATTTCAGGTCTCGGTATCTCTGACGGTACAGGCACTGACAGTTTGTCCGTCTTTCCTCTGTGGTAAACACTGTGAAGCTTGTCCAGTGACAGAGGAAAGGCTGTTTGTGGATGTATTGTATTTCTCAATGATCCCAGGCTTGAGAGGAAATAGCTTTGTATTGTAATACAGTCAAGTATTTGTGCAGTGGACTTGAATACATCGACTCAATCCACAATAGCCCATGATACGCCTCTGTGGCAACTTCATGATCAGCCGCATTGCAATATTTTTTCAAGCGTATACAGTGACAATAACAATTGAATGTTGATCCTTCTGCGAAAGTCTGATAGTTTGGCAAGCTTTGAAAACATGCACAGTTGACAGTTGTTCACAGTGAAGGCAGTTAAGGGTGGGTAAAGGCCTACTCACAACTCTTATCTAAACACCCTCTTATAGTCTGTCCCATGCCTATGCAAATATATATATATATATATATATATATATATATATATATATATATATATATATATATATATATATATATATATATATATATATATATATATATATATATACAGTGGTACCTCTCTTGAGAGACCCCTCTAATGAAAGACCGCATATCTTTTTATGACCGCTCTCTCAGAACACTGTGCTATCTTTTCCATGTTGTTGTACCTCTAATGAAAGACCACCTGTTTTGAGAGACCGCATTTTGACCTGCCGTAGGGGCGGTCTCTCAAAAGAGGTACCACTGTATATATATATATACATGTATTAGGATTATGAATATTTTTATAGCTACAGAGCAGTATGTTTTGCTCAAAGTTGGAGGTTTTCAAAGTCAAATTACAAAAACGTGTCTGGACTAAACATATCCGTCATGTTTTATCTTTTCTGGAGGTTTTCAGTTATCAGTTAGTGGTTCCTTAAATAAAAGTTTAACTGATCCTGATTTATGAGATTGTTATGAGATTGTTGTCCAATTATTTTTCTTTTGAGCACATTATCTTGGATTTTTGGGATTGTAAGGCTTGCCCTGATTGGTTATATCACTGCTCAGCAGTGATCCTTTACTAAAGTGCACTTCCATAGTAACCATGACTGCCTGCCAAATAGACTGGTCAAGGTATGTTTTTACTGTGGCGGTGCTGAAAAGCTAAGGCTTAACTTGTGGAGAAACCAAAACATTATCCTGGGCTTTTAAAACTCCTGGTCCACATTCATGTTTCTCATGCATTAACAACAATAGAAGTGTTGTTTTACACAGGCTACATTCCTTTTAAAAAAAATAAATAAAAATAAAAGGTAAAAAAAAAAAAAAAAAACGGAAAGCACACATTCCGTTAGTTATGATGCAGTATTTGTAATATATCATGTAAGTAGAAATGTCAATATTGACTGTGGATACAGGTAATTTCCATTCAAATGTATCTTACATAATGAGCTGCGAGTTGGCCGTTTTATCACCAAACTACCACTGTATGCAAAATTGAATTTCTGGAAGTCACCCATATCTTTTAGTGACATTAAAGCTGTTTGACTTAAGTACATGTACATTAACCCTTAGTGATAGTAAGTCTGGCTGACTTATGTGCGTGTACATTAACTGTCAGTGACAGCAAGTCAGGGTGACTTAAGTGCATGTACATTAACCCTTAGTAAGTCTGGTTGACTGATGTACATGTACATTAACCCTTAGTGACAGTAAGACTGGCTGACTTAGGTACTTCATGCACATTAATCCATTCCATGCCCTGGACATTCAGTCATGTGTATCTAACAAAAATTTTATGAGCATTGCAGCTTCATGTTCTGTCATAAAAATACCTTTTAGATAAGTACCAAAATACCTCGGTCAGTGGTTTTTGCATGCCCGGTACATCATGCTAAAACCAGTTGTGGCATGACTTCTCAAGCAATGCAAAAAAACACCCATCAAGGCAGCTACCAATAAGATACGTATAGGCAGGAGCCAGTGCTGGAAAGGGTTGTAAACCAAACTCTTGTATATTTATATATTTGTTTAGCTGATTTCAGTTTCGTGAGATCTGGACATATTTTTGCAGGTGAGGTGTTTCATGACATTTGCATCATGGCGGTCCTCTCCTGCAAGGCCACCTCATGTGCACCAGAATTGTGAGGGCCAGGTGGTCCCTTGGGGGCTGGGGGGAGGATAAAACAAAAATAGCACACGTGCTGCATGGAGAAGGGGTCTTTGTACAACTTACAAGGGCTGGCCTGTCATCAGGAGGGCCTATAGGGGGCCACTGTATAAGTGATTTCATACATACAAGGTGCACGTTGCCAATGTACATATACATGTGGTTTGTTCGTGTTGAATTGTTGTTGTTGTTTTTTTATTTTCTTCAGTGCCAAAAATGCATGTATGCCAACGAACCCATAACATTCAGCATATTTACCTTGCACCAATCCCGGGGCACCAATCCCTGCATCTCATACTTTCCAGTGATCAACACATAGTTTTTTTCTTGTTCACATGTTATATATATCTCTAAATCTGGATTACAAAAAAAAGTCTCAACCGAGACACTTCGAAGACTGTAAACTGCAGGCAGAGTTCAGAGTTTATCAAAACCTGTCGGAATGAAAGGGTTAGTACCCCTGTGAGGGGTTAAAACCCTCCTTGATCGATTACAGTAGCCACAGGTATGTCCTCTATGCAAACCTTTCTGTAGTACAACTATTCAGATTTGAATATACAATACAGATTGATATCCAAGTTTCCATTGTGCATTTCCAAGTTGGGAGTCTTAATACAGTCTCAGCATGCAAGTGGCTGGCACCACCTCTTCTGGTTCCCGAAAAATATGACTGGAAAAAAAATCCTGAAGATAGGCGCAGGTCAGAGATAATAAGAGGGTGAAAGTCGAAGTGTTTGTCTGCACTGTTGTGTCAAATTTCAAAACAGACTCACCAATCATTATAGGTCAAGGTTTTAATAACAGCATGACACAGGTGTCACAACAGTAATTTTTTACTGCATGCAGAAATTGATGATGCTGATTAGCGACGCTTCAATTTCTCTAATCACAAAGGTCTGTTATTAAAGTGTTCCAACTCAAGAAAAATATGCCAGTTTATGGGTAATTTTCTGTAATTGGGGGTTGCTTGAGTGCTTAATAACATACCTTGAACGTAAATACCATGAACAGACACAAGACACGACAGATTCCGCCATTCGTAACAGCTGATAAAAATGTATTTTTGAAATTGAGATCTTGTACGGGTGTGTACCCAGTGCCCTCATTAAGATTTGCAAGATGGGATATGCACATATCTGGACAGTTCTTCCTACTAGGGCCGGGACGATACCCTTTTCTCATGATTCAATACATATCTCAATACAGATCTCTCGATACGATACATATCACGATACGGTTCACTTGTCTGTTTTACTGGGGATCACAATAATAGATACTGTGTCACATGCCTACAATAAACCCCTACAGCATAATATTTCACCTAGTTGGCACTATCATCATGTTATTCTGAATCAGTGTACATGTATATCAAATGTGTGGAAAATAGAGAATTGTACACGACGGAGAATGAGTTACCATTTTTTCTCACTAGCAATTGCTCTTTGTGGGGCCACAAGTTATTTTCCCCACAAACACCGATTGCAATTGAGAGAAAAATGGTTACTCACTCTCCAGCAATGTAAGATTTTTATTTATTCTATGTTGAATTGAGTATTGCTCATTGCAGAAAAGTATGCCCTAGGCCTACTTTCGGTGCTAATGTGGTGTGCCATCTTTGTTATATGTTTGTTGTAGTTATTGCACGTCACGTCAGATCTATAATCAAGCGTCCCTCATGCACACTTGATTTTGTCTATATGGTAAAGTACTGCATCACTGATGCAGGTAATAGTGTCACAGTTTAGGTCCTGTGAGCTACAGTGAATTACTGCTTTTGAATTTCCCACTAGAAAATGATAATTCGCCCTTATAATGACAATTCAAACATAGAATAATATGCATTAAAAGATTCACAAATAGTTTTGAAATTTTTATGTTAATGTCTAAAAATTTCCATTACAATACATATCACAATGCACCTTTCCACATTGATACAATGTATCACAAAGCAATTTATCCATATATGTTGATACATATTATTGATGAATTGTCACAGCCCTGATTCCTACAAGACATTTTTATTTCTCTTCCAACAAAACATGCCTATGGCTGGTATCTCTTTTCTTTTCTGTCTTCCCACCAGCTCACACTTTTCAGAGATGAAGATCATCATGTGTAATCATAAAAGAACTGCAGGTTGTTGATGGTTGGATAAGTGTCAGTTGGGACATTTACCTGGAAATCCTGCAGCGAGGATCGAGGCACAACAAATGCAGGAACTAAACAGCATTGCCAAATTCAACACTTTTAAACTCGGGATTAAATGCGCATGGTGTGGCTGATGGCTTGGTCATTTATGACTATTTGTAGTCACTTTTTGACATTCACCAAAAAAAGCTCTCAAGGGCACACAATTGATTGACTGTATGTTTCGTGGAAATTGCCTTGCTCATACTAATTCATGAGGGTTAAAACCATGCTACTGCGGGCACAGGGTTCCTGGTAACACGAAACCCCCTTTGAATCGCTAAAATTGAAAAGGCTCAGAAAACACAGAAATGAAGTTACATAAGCCAGGGTTTAAAGTTGCATAAATCCCAAAGGTGTGTCTCACTCGCATCAGGTGGTAATCGGCAGTGGTCTGCGTACATGTACCTGGAAGTCACAAACAGCTGTAAGCTCACAGGCCACAACCAATGAGAGGGAGAGGTCAGTGGCAACCAGAAATGTCTGTGCACTCCAGCCCTTTGTGGCCCCAGGGTATCCAAACAATAAGACAAAAACAACCTGTGCTTTGTTCCCATACTTGTTAGTTTCTGACTGGACTCAGACTGTTTATTTCCATGAAGTACATGTACATGTATAGGCCATTCAGACTTTAATCTATACTTTATTTGTGTTTTATCAATATTTCTTGGTGGCCTGTTCCAGATAAGATTTGCCAGTGGGTCACATCATTTAATGTACATGTAAAGTACGCATGTTATTCACCCAATCTGAGGACCATGATAAATCTTAGCTTCATTTTTGCACTGAAGAAAAGCTTGACAGTTTCGGCTTATTTTGAAGGACTGTTTACACCAGGTTGAACAAGTGCTGGTACTGACAAGGACCACAACGGGTCCAGGCTTTGTTGAATGACTACAGTCCTCCCACAAAGATAAATATTCCATGTGTACTCAGTCTAGACACTGTGGTGAAAAAGAAATTTGACATGTGGCTGCTTCACGGCAGGTGTCAGGAGGTGGTACTTCAAGCAGGCCCATTCCTTCAGTGGTTCACCTGTAAACAAAATCAAGGCTCGTCACCATTTAGAGTCACTACAAACAGGATTTCCTAAGATTAGAAATAAACGACTGGGTTCAGCAGGTGCACTTCATGAATAAAATCATATAATGATGCAAATAAATTGAAAAGCCACATCAAGTCAAGAAGTTGAGCCGATTGACTTGGATATGCTTGTCAGCCTGCCATGAGTCTTTAGGATTATTAGGCCAGTCTTGCCGAATCTTACATCATACACCTCCAACACCCTTTTCAAGGAACAAACTGTGTTTATGTTTGTTTAACCCTTTCTTCCTTGAATTAAAACTGAGTCAACAGGTTACCCAGGGGTTGACACCCATCCCATCCCACAGACAGCTGCTTATACCTACAATTTTCAATTTATTTTTCATTAACAGTTACGCTAACATTGATTAAAAATCATTGAAGCAGATGACATAGAACAACCAGCCACTTTGGAGTGGTTTCAGAGGTAAAGGGTTGATCTGTTTAGAAGCTTAGTTCCCAGTGGTTACGATGTAGTTAGTGTGAAGACCTTTCCTGGAAGAGCATCCTCTGTGTGACTTGCAGGTCATGTGGCCCTGCGGGGCAGATGGTCCAGTACAGCAGGTTGAATACAAAAGAAATCAACCTGCATGGCCACTGTGATGTACATATAGACAATGGTTGTTGACTTTGCTGAGACACAGATCAATCAACAGGGACTTGTTGAGTTCATTATTTACAGTGGTACCTGTGTTGTAAGATTCCCCTCCACTGCCAGCACAAACTGCAGTTGTCTTAAAATGGGAGTGGAATTAATAAAGCATGCAGTGTCATCAAGTGTCTTGAGTAGTCTTGGAAGGTCAGGAGGTGGTTTTCATGAACAAGATGGCCATGTATTTGTTGGACCAATTATTATTACATAAGTGGCAGAATTTAATACAGATGCGTCACTGCTGTGTGGACTGAGTAACCTTGAACATTTGAGAAATTTAATCTGATTGTCACGCCCAATAAATTCAAGTTTTATCAAGCATTTTCAAGTGGATATTTCAGAAAGAACATTTAAAAAAAAACAAATATTATATAATATGAATGATCTTGATGTATTTTTATGATGATGAATACATCTGAACTTGTGGACATATATACATATACCATTACAGGAACATTATATAGACAAAAGTCTGTGACATCTTGAGTGATGGTGGTGCCACTGAAGGTATTAACTGAAACTAAAATCAAAGGTGTCAAAGCACATTAGATTCATTTTCAGTCAGCTGAGCTTATGAATGTTTTTGTCCATCCTTGTCAGTGTCCTTCTGGGTGTAGGCATCTGCGTCTGTCAGTCAACAATTCACATTTTTCGACTTCTGAAAACCCATCAGCTGGATCAACTTGAAACAAAGTGGGCATGTACCTTGGGTGGGTCTCTACCAAGTTTGTTCGAATGGTCACAATCCAGTGATTTTTTAATTTTTGTTTGGTTTGGGTTTTTGTTTGGTTTTTTTTTGTTTGTTTGTTTTTGTTTTTTTGTTTGTTTTTTTTTGTTTTTGTTTTTTTGTTTGTTTTTTTTTGTGCAAAATCTTAAAAAACACCATGCCAATTGCTTGGAAATTGCATAGAACACTTCTCAGGACCCCTAAATCTTACTCTGTTCACCAGGTGGCACTGCAATTTTTTTTTTTTTTCTTTTTTTACAAATTTTTTACTTTTTCAAAACTATCACCTAGAATCTTCTGAAAATCAGTGGAAATGTAGCTTAAGGAAGGTTAAACAAACTTGTTCGCTAGGTGAAGACAGTCCACATCTCTGATTTTTAACCAATTTTTCAATTTGGGTACTTATTGGATAATGACTACATTCCCATGGATTACAATATGTCTATGAGGATTGCAATGGTAAGTCACATTTTTTACTTCTCTAAAACCATCACTGAGATTCTTCTGAAACTCAATGGAAATGTAGCTTCTGGAAACTTTTACATTACATGGTCAGTAGATGATCACATTCTCCATCTCTGATTTTTAACAATTTTTTCAATTTGGGTAGTTTGTCAGTTAATGCATACATTCCCTACAATGCAAGTCAGTGGGATGGGCAGTGGTAAGTCACATTTTTTACTTCTCCAAACTGGTCAACCAGATTCACTTCAAGCTTGGCAGGGATGTACTTTTGATGGGTCTTTACCAATTTTGTTCAAATGGTCATGCTCAAGTGATTTTTGGATTGCTTATGATTTTTTTTTTCATTTTTTGGTAAAATCTTATAAAAATCTTCTGCAAAACTGCTAGTTGCTTTGAAATTGCATTGGGACACTTCTGAGAACCTCTAGATTTTAATTTTTTCAACAGGTGGTTCTGTGATTATTTTAAAGAATTTTTGTGTGTTGTCACTTTTTATGACTTTTTCTTCAAATCCGTACATTGGATCCTCCTCAGACTGATTGGAAATGTAAGTGGACTTCCAAGAGGGGTTAATATACAGGGCCTGGCCCTCCTCCCTAATTGCCACTAAGAATATGTGCTCATGAATATAAGGAGAAATAAAAAATATGTTTAAACCAAGTGGACTTGATCTCCACCAAATTTGCTTGCTACATGATGGTGCTTGCATTTTCTGACTTATAACAAATCATCAACATTTAGAAAAATCAGTATGGGGGCATGTCCATGTTAGCAGCAGTGATGATAGTCTTAAACAAAGGTGACCTTGATATCATTCTGAAGCTCATAGGACTAGTTCAGTCTGTGCATATAAGGTCAGCTGAGCACAGGTCATTAAGGAAATGCAGGAAATGATTTTTTTTTATGGGCATCTGATTACATGTCAGCAGAGCAATAGACCCATAGGCCTCTTGTTTTCTCTTTGATTTATAATACTGAACAGCAAATGAGTGGATGGACATGACTTGAACCTGTCTGAAAGTAGCTTTGCTTGACACATTCAGTCCAAGGGCCATGGTTTTATCTGTAAACTGACACCCCATAAATAACAAAATGGACGAGCAGCTTTGACAATAAGAAAAATCTGTGCATACCAGGTCCAATGGGGCAGCAACTGGACAAAGCTGCTGTTTACATTTCACAATGAATGCTTCACGTTTCTTTGTTTCCTTAATCCTTCATTCCCCATTTTCCATGTCACTGTTTATTGAGCACTTTCTTCAGATCATGTTTTTGTTTCTAGTCCCTTAAGCCATGACCTGCTTGTCAGGCAGGGTTCACTGGTCTGTTAGGTACTTTGTCCAAATACATGAACAAGTGCTTTCAAAGTTTCCAATCCTTAAGTCAAGCTGAAATATGGTAAACAGGCCGGAGTGTCAGCCTCTACATGATCTATGATGGATGCAGGATTAACGCATGATAAATGCGTGATGAACACAGGATAAACACAGGTGTAGGTTTGCCAGTGGTTCTTGTCATTCAGAACAAAGAGGAGTTTGCGTCTGAATTTGGAAGGTCGAGGGGATGCATGTGCATCATATGACACTGACACAGAGAAAGGTTGCTGACTTGACTTTGGATGTCATGGTGATCGACTTTATTTTGAAAAATGATATCCATGCAGTTTAATGTAAACTTCAGTGTAGTAAGGTAAAGACGACTTGCACGTTACTAGGTGAAGTTACATATTATGATGCTGGAAAAAAGGTGTAAAGCAGTTTATATAAGTTACCACACTTTTGAAGTTTCTGACAGTAATTTTACATGTTGGAGACAATATACTACTCTATTTTGCTCTATTTTTGCTGTGTTTTTATTTTCGCTTATTTCGCTGATGCCTCAAAACCACAGAAATGAAAACACAATGAAGTTTTTGTAACATTGATTTGATAAGAATACATTAAAAAACAGTGAATTTAAAGTTTCAGGGAAATGCTTGAAATGGAAAAAAAAAATGGAAAATTTGTATACGCATAAATAAAGCAATCCACAGTATATAAAGGAAGATCTCCATACCCATTGCAGATAAAACACGTACTCAGGTACAATGGAGGAAGGGGGTGGGTTGAGTTGTCCACATTAAACATTTATCTGTTCCATGATATGTCCATTATACATGTTATGCTGATAAGAACAGTTAAGGGTGGCCACTATACCCATAACATTGACAAAAGAAAATAGTCAACAGCCGATGTAATCTGTTGCTAGGGTCACTAATTAAATACCTCTCCATTTACCTGTTTATCAGGGATAAAGTGTATTGCTTGCTGTTCATAAACATACAGCTAGTTGTTCTCAGTTTGAAAAGACCGGTTTCCAGTTATAAAGGGACTAATATTTTACAAGGCAATAAGTAAGAGTAGCAGCTGTTACTAGATATTATCCCGTGTCCAGAAATAGACGTTACTTTAGAAATGTTGCATAGCGTCCAGATATGTTTGTGGTGATGAAAAACAGTGATGTGAGCAACATGTAGGTAAGCTTGCTTGAAAACAGACATTGAAATAATATACTGCACATTTCACATTTTGGGGCACATGTTTGTGGCGATGGAGAAACAACGTGTGACAGCCTCAATGCCAAACAATATAGTGGAGTGATTCCATGTCATGGGGCTGTATTTTCTGCATGCTGTCCTGCAGAGCTGCATGTAATGATTGAAAAATACAGAGTTAACCCGGGGAGTGATAGCTCTTTACAAAGACCAGAGTCATGAGGCAAATAATGCAGAGGACAACCAATTCAGTTTGTCATGTTATCATTAAATGTGCTGGTACAGCATAAGAATTGATGAACCTGAAATTCCAAGCCACAGTTGACAAGTCTGTGACATGTACATGTACGTGATGCAAAATCATGACCAATGCACATGCATACACCCATCTCCTCTCATACTTTCCTGCGATTCATTGTGCCTGATTGCCTTCTTCCTTTTATGTGTTTCAGATTTCCATGGCAACAGGGAGTATCTATAGGATGGCCAGCAGTCTCCCTGTTGTGCGGCAGATTGACAAACAGTTCCTCAGCTGTGGGATTTGCTTAGAGCGTTACACCAACCCCAAAGTGCTGCCGTGCCTCCACACGTTCTGTGCAAGCTGCCTTCAGAATTACATTCCACCAGAATCGTTGTCTGTGACCTGCCCCATCTGCAGACAGCAGTCTATATTGCCAGAAGAGGGCGTCACTGCATTACAAAACAATTTCTTTATAACAAATTTAATTGGAGTATTAAATAATCCCAATATATGTGGGTATTGTGAGAGCCAAGCCAGAGCTACGTCAAAGTGTACGGACTGTGCAGCGTATTTGTGCGAGAGCTGCATGGAGACCCACAAGGAAGAGAGCACTGATGGGCACCATATAGTTAGCCTCAGTGAGTTAGCATTGACTGAAAGTGAGCATCCGAAAGCCACTTCTTTGACCTGTCCCAACCACGATGGACAGCCATTGGAATTCTACTGTGGAGCCTGCGAGACGGCTGTCTGCCAGATCTGCACCGCCATGGAGCACAGTATGCACGAAACTGCGTTACTGAGCGACACCATCGAGGACCATAAGGCATTGCTCACGACGTTACTGGAGAACGCACAGTCACAGATACCTGTCATCCAGGAAGCTATTGATCTAGTGACGCAAGTTACTGACACGCTCTCCCGCAAACAGAAAGATGCAGAAACACAAGTCAATGATGCCTTTGATTCCCTGAGTAAAGTCCTCAACCAGCGTAAACACTCCGTACTGTCTGATCTGGAAGGAGTCTACAATGCAAAGCTTAAGACATTGACAGAACAAAGGGAGAACTTGGAGAATGTCTTAGCAAACATACACAGTAGTTGTGAGTTCACTGAGAATGCCCTGCGACATGGCAATGAGACCGAGGTGCTATTGGTTAGGAAAGAGATGACAGAGAAGCTAGCTGAACTGGCCTCATCCAGTGTTCAGAAACTACCAGAGGAAAATGACTTGCTTGACTTTAATGAATCTGAGTTTCACAATGCAAAAAAGTTCATAAAGAATTTAGGTAGTATACAGAGTAACAGTGCAATTGCCTATGAAACAGTAGCAACTGGGGAGGGCTTGAAACAGTGTTACTGTAACAGACAGACATTGGTTAACGTCACAACCAAAGACCGTCATGGAGATCTCATCAAGATAGGACATTCCATACTTTCATCAGAGCTTATCTCGTCAGGTGGAGAAGTTTTCATTCCAGACATAGTAGACAACAAAAATGGAACGTACGATCTCACCTACATTGTACGTGAACCAGGAACCTACCGCCTAGATATTATGCTATTTGGACAGAACATTAAAGGATCCCCTTTTAGAATCAAGGCTCTGCCAGAGCCTGAAACTAGTGATAGATCATCAAGTGTTAGTAAAATCCCTAAAACAACAGCTGTTAAGCAGAGAGGCACCAAAAGGCCATCAAGTTCACGATCTCATGGTTCAAATCGTAAAAGTAATCCAATAGAAGATGATCTAATCATGAGGGTAGGGGAGAAGGGGCGAAATAAAGGAGAGTTTACTAACCCTCAAGGAATTTGCTGCACTACCAATGGTAAAATATTGGTTGCAGACAGTAACAATCAGTGTGTGCAAATTTTCTCAAATTTAGGGGATTATAAGTTACGATTTGGTGCTCGTGGCCGAAATATCGGTCAGCTTCAACGTCCAACAGGTGTCTCGGTCACTGTCAATGGGAATTACCTCATAGCCGACTATGACAACAAATGGGTCAGCATCTTCAGCCCAGAAGGGAAGTACCTGAACAAGCTGGGCACAGGACGTCTTCTGGGACCTAAAGGTGTGGCTGTTGACAACAATGGTCATATTATCGTTGTTGACAACAAAGCCAGCTGCGTCTTCATCTTTCAGTCAAATGGCAAGTTGATACACAAGTTTGGCTCGCGGGGAAACGATGAACATCAGTTTGCTGGGCCCCATTTCTGTGCGATAAATGCAAACAATGATATTATGGTTTCAGACTTCCATAATCACTGTGTGAAAGTGTTTGATGCAGAGGGCACCTTTAAGTTCAGTTTTGGTTCCAACGGAGAGGGAAATGGCCAGTTCAATGCCCCCACTGGGGTAGCAGTGGATAAGCTGGGCAATATCCTGGTGGCAGACTGGGGAAATTCTCGCATACAGGTGAGTTGGACTTGTGTTTGCCTGCTGAACATACCAAACTGTAGGCATTGTGCTCTCCACTTGTTGAGCAGAGAAAACACAGAGTTCAATCTTCTCAACTTCTCAGGGATACTGTGCAATTGGCCCAGCTTTTCCTTCTTTCACCCCCATGTCACTCAGTATTACCTTTCAGACCAAAAGTACTTGCGATGCATTGTTTGTGAAATATGGTTGGCAGAAATACCCTTGAACACCTTTCACAAATTTTGTGTCCTGGCCTTTAGTGAGAAATGGCCCAGTAAAAGTTGTGAAAGACCCCTGGATGTCACCAGGTGAATACTTCACTCCTTCAGCGCCAGTCACGACTAAAGCCAATCTACTTAAGTCAAACTAGTCCGAATTATCATAGAGATCCTATATTCGTAAAAGACCCTTTCATTCAAGTACCAGCATTCCTATAGTTCCAGAGAGAATATCCTAGGTCAACAGCTTTTCTCGGTGCGCATTGGGGCACATTGCACCCAATGCACACCGAGAAAAGATGGTGACTCTGTCCAAAATTTGGCACTGAAAGAGTTAAGAAATATTAATGATAATTCCCCTGAATGAAAGTGTTTGCCAATGCCTGGATGCAGATGGGAACACTCAGCAATGTGGCTGATTAACACACTGGGACAGGGCTGACAATGGGTGCCTCCTGAAAGACGGTTTATGCAAGTTGGCATTGAGTCAATTCTCTGTGTAAGTTACAAACTTGCATTCACACCTTCAGAAAAATAGTGCCAGACACTACATAATCCTTATACAGAAAGTGCAAATATGGTGTGAATAAACATTTCTCTGGGCTATGTTCCAAAAGACCGTATACTTCATTTTCATTGCACATTGGTGAGGAAGGTGTTATAGCAACTAGACGTATACAGCAAATCTGCTGAAACCCTTGCCCCTCGAAATAAAAGTGAAGACATGCAGTATATCAGCTGAAACCCTTGTCCATTGAACTAAAAGTGAAGACGGTACATCTGCTGGAACCCTTGCTGCGCGAAGTAAAGAGTGAAGACAGTATACATGCATCTGTTGAAACTCGTACCCCTTTATGTAAGAGTGAAGAGAGTATATCTGCTGAAACCCTTGCCCCTTGAAATTAGAGTGAATCAACAACTTTCCTGATGCTGAGCACCCGCCCTGTGCCAAATGGCTGTTGACTCGGGTAATGATCTCACCTGCTATCCCAGGGCATGCTCTCTGGGTTACCGGTCTCATATGCCATCCCATCACATGCTTTCTAGGGTACTGGTCTTGCTTACAATTCTGGGGCATGCTCGCTGGGGTACTGGTCTCACCTGCCATTAGGGCATGCTGTCTGGGATACTGGTCTTACTTGTCATCCCTGGGCATGCTCTCTGGGGTACTGGTCTCACCTGCCATCAGGGCATGCTCTCTGGGGCAATAGTCCCATCTACCATAAGGGCCTGCTCTCTAATGTACTGATCTCACTTGTCATCCATGGGGATGCTCTCTGGGGTACTGGGCTCACTTAGCTTCCCAGGGCATGCTCTCTAGGGTACTGGTCCCATCTGCCATAATGGCCTGCTCTCTGGGGTACTGGTCTCACTTATCTTCCCAGGGCATGCTCTCTGGGGTACTTGTCCCATCTGCCATAATGGCCTGCTCTCTGGGGTACTGGTCTCACTTGTCATCCATGGGGATGCTCTCTGGGGTAATGGTCTCCCTTGTCTTCCCAAGGCATGCTCTCTGGGGTACTGGTCTCACCTGCCATCCCATCACATGCTTTTTTTGGCACTGGTCTCATGTAGCCTTCTCCTTGACAGTAGTTTCCATGTACAGGATTAAGCTGTAAACTTTGAAACAAACATTTGATATATGTAACCAGTATAAGGAGAAAAGGGTTGACATTCAATCCTTTACAATGCATGGAATGGTACACAACAGAATGGACCTCTTTGTGGAAAGACAAGTTTGGGAGATGTGTGAGGATTAAAAACCCTTAAGCAACAGGTTACTTTGGCACAATTTGGAATGCTGACAGCCATATTGTGCCAAATGAAGTTAATTTTCTCAGTCTTATTCTGAGGCAGGCTTATGATTCAAATGCTTTTCAAGGTCACTTAAAGCAACCGGGGACGCACAATGGAGGCGCTGGGCCTCCTGTGATGTCAAGATGCACCTGACAGACACAAAAGTAGAAACTGGGAAGTTGGGGGAGAGTTTGGCACAGTTTGGGCTGGTTCTGGTCCATTTATGGGTCCATGGCAGTGGTTAATTTGTCAAACTGCAAGCCACACCTGCAGGGAAAGCTGAGGGATTGTGTAACTTGTCTGGACCTGGCTTTCATAGCCACACAACATCTGTGTTTGGAGAGGGAATTAGGCAGAACTTGGTGCAGATCACTATCAACATTTTCAAGCAAATCAGATACACAGTCCACACAGCCTCTCTGTTTGCTCACAGTGTTTTGTGACAACAAGTAGGGCTTATCTCACAGCTTTATCAATCTCTGTCTTAGAACTGGATTTTTTTTATTTTTTTATTTTTTTATAATTTAGAGTTTCTTGTGTTTAAGTTCAAAAAGGGCATTTAAATGTAGTGTGATTTTCTGATGTTTATGGTTGAGGCGCAGTCAGATTTGCTGTTACTTGCATGTGAGGACATGTTTTCTCATAACTACCTGGTAAAATATATGCCACATGGATCTAAAGAATAGAACTCTCAGTGATATTTTAGCTTTGTCTTACACATGTGGTATCTTATTATTTTTTGTCAATTTCAAAGAATTTGCAACTTGTGGGCAATTGGGTTGACAAGTGGCAGGTAGTTGGTGTCTTAGAAATTTAATCGTAATCGATTGTTACACCAAATAAATTCAAGTTTTCTCAGGTGTTTTCAAGTGATCCAGTGTGAAAATTGTGCAGAAACAACAATTTGGAAAGATTGCACCATTGGCAATTATGGTCAGTTCATGACATAATTCTGTGTTCACAGTTTCAATGCAGCTCAACGGCCGTCCCAGTTTCATGATAAGAGGACACGGCTCTATATGCAGACTCTGATTGGAGACTTTGTAGCCACAGCGGGTATTGTCACAATATTGGGTGATTTAGTTGATCTTGGCAGAATCCCACTGGGAAAGTGATAGCTGTTAAGAGGAACTCCTGAGCTGTCTTTTAACTAGGAAATTACAGTGTTGAAGAGTGGGCCCTATTCAGACAGTAATAGTTTCAGGTAATTGTGTACATTTGGGGTTATTGCCAGTTGAAGTTGAGGTTTCTAAATTGTAGTGACTAAGCTGCTCTTTGTGTCTTTAACAACGTGGTTTGCTCACTTGGGCCTGAACATTGTGAAAACCATTTCACAAGAGATTGCATATAATTCTCCCGTGGACCAAACAGGAGATGAGCTGATCAGTATTTTCAGACCCTTGTATGAAAGATCTTTCAATATATGTAACAGAGGTAACCTACAGGTAGTTTGAGATGTACTTTGCTTTCTGGTATTAGTCTGGAAAGGAAATAGTAAGTTTCAGAGGTGTGTTGGTAAGGATTCCCCGATCGGTACCTGCTGAGTGAAGTGAGGACTTGCTGATCGATACACTGAGTGAAGTAAGGATTTCCTGATTGATACCCACTAAGTGAAGTAAGGATTCCCTGATCGATACCCATTGAGTGTAGTAAGGATTTCCTGATTGATAACCACTGAGTGAAGTAAGGATTCCCTGATTGATAACCACTGAGTGAAGTAAGGATTCCCTGATTGATATCAATTGAGTGAAGTAAGGATTCCCTGATGGATGCCCACTTAGTGAAGTAATGATTTCGTGATTGATACCCACTAAGTGAAGTAAGGATTCCCTGATTGATACCCATGCACTGAGTGAAGTAAGGATTCCCTCATCGATGCCCACTGAGTGAAGTAAGGATTCCCTGATTGATGCCAACTGAGTGAAGTAAGGCTCCCTGATTGATGCCAACTGAGTGAAGTAAGGGCTCCCTGATTGATGCCAACTGAGTGAAGTAAGGATTCCCTGATTGATAACCACTGAGTGAAGTCAGGAGTATCTGATTGATACCCACTGAGTGAAGTCATGAGTATCTGATTGATACCCACTGAGTGAAGTCAGGATACCTGACTGATACCCACTGAGTGAAGTCAGGAGTACCTGACTGATACCCACTGAGTGAAGTCAGGAGTACCTGACTGATACCCACTGAGTGAAGTACCTTGATGTTCTGCATGCTCCAAGTGAACACAATGACAAAGTTTCAGAGTAGTAAAATACAATAAGGATCTGGATACATGTGCCAAAATACAAAATGGACAAACTGGCACTCATTTTGTTCATTCTGAAACGGTCTTTATAATGGATGTTTGGTTTAATCTTGTATGTTTCCAGCTGTGACATCTTTCTTCAGGGGATCACAGATCTTTTTTTTAAATTTTTTTTATACTTTTTATGAAGATTAACTTTACGTACTTATATGAAGGCTGTGACAGTGGTGCCTAAGGTGAAGAAGTAACTATAATATCTCAAGAAGGATTGACTGCAGCTTCGCCAAATGTTTGTCAGGGAAAGTCTTAGGGATGGAGCAGATGTGTCTTGGAAACGTGGCTACCTCTGATAGTTTTTTGGACTTATGCTCCCCTGGGCAGTGATTCTTATGGTGTTGAGGAAATCAGACATATTGGCTAAAATATTTGTAATGTTGAATCCTGGGTGTATGGTTACTATGAAACATTAATAGGAAAGTACCTGAAGGGTTTCTTTTGGGGTCATTAACTTTGACCTTGAGTGGCCTTGAAAGGTCAGAGTGACATATTGACTTATATCTTGGTAATGGTAGCTCCTAGGCCTATGGTTCACTATTGTACATCAATAGGAAAGTACCTTTTCTTTTTGGGAACTATATACTGTGCCAGTTGCTTTGATATGACAGTGTGCAAAAATGATGAGGGTATGTTAATTTTTGATGAAGTTATGGGATATCAAACTGAATGACCATTTGTCAGTATGTGCTACTACTGTACATGTATGTAGCCACACAGCATATGTATTGTAATATTATCAAAACATTTGTATCAAATTCTTTTATTTTACACAGATCTTCCCAAGGTAGGCTCTACCAAGTGTGTGAAGGGAATGATGATGCAAAATGAAATAATCTCTGTATCTTTATAATTTATTAAAATTTTTGGAAAATCAAAATATCTTCTTCTTAAGAACTATGTGGCCATTTTTTTTCATAGTGCACCCAATGTCACCTGGTTCTTATTTTGGGCACTAGGTGGCATTACAATTTCCCCTTTTTTTCGTTGGGGGTTCAGTTTTGTGTGTGAAGGCTATTTTTGACCTCTCCAGAATGACTGAACAGAACTGCTTTGAATTTTATCAGATTATGATCTGGCAAACAGTTATTTTGAATACATACATGTAGATTTTGGCCTAGGCCATATCTGGCAATCCAAATTGAGATGTCAGATAGTTCTACTCTTGTACAGCAAGGGACGTCATGACATTGGACCTACACTGCAGGTTTCACTGTATTAGGCAAACATATATTAGAAGGACCCAGGAGGCTGTCCACCTATGATCAAGTGTTTCCTGTGGGCACATCCCCACCACAAAGCCTGCTCTGATGGCAGGCACACCTGATGATCGGACCATACCACTTCATTAGCACCATAATCAGTCATAATTATCAGGCAATGCCTGGTTGCCCGGCCATTGTCAGGACAGAGCCTGCTGGTCCCCACAAACAGGCAAGAATGGCTATCAGGCTGCCTTGGCAGTCACCACAAAGTGGGATTTGGCCCACTTGGTCTGGGCCTCATTTCTTTTTAGTCACCTATGTCAATGGTCATGGAGGAGTGGCCAAAAAGTTACATCATTGCTCTGGGGTACAGCCGGGGTGGGTTCAGGGGTGTTATTGTTGAGTGAGGGGACCTGAAGAAAGAGCCGTTCACCTATTTGCACACCCCTAATTTGATCAGATCTTTCATGAGTTTTTTTTTCCTGAGCAAATGATTGCTGGCTATTAGTGCTTAACTGTAATAATATACATGTAGATCTACCTGTAAAGGCCATTGCATCTTGAAGCAGACACAGGCCAGTTTCTTCATCTAGAACCATTGCAACTGCTATAGCACCTGATTTCATAACACCTGACAGGTATGACATGGCCCTGATCTCAGTGCGTGCACCACCTGTCACAGGGAGCACCTGGATATGGTGAAAAACATAAATAAGGAGAAGAAAACAATATCCATATGGCCAGAATTCTGCTTTTTTGGTCACCTCTTTTAAGTTTCCATGGGTTTTTCACGAGACTATTTCCAGTTGCTCTGTGCTATGGTGTGTACGATTACGGTATCAGTTGGCATTTTCAAAATAAGACAAGTCAGGTGCAATGTTAAATAAGAGAAGTCAGCTGCAAGGTTAATACGTAGTAACTGGTACAAGAAATGAGATGCCAACATTCTGATGTATACATTATTTTACAAACTAGCATAGTAAGGGAGCCTACTTTATTTTCAAAAGAACAGGCTGTTACCAGTGATGGATGGTCACCTAAAATAAACTTTCAAAGAGATCAGAGAAACAAACATACGAGGTCACCTCTTCGGCCTGTTTGTTTCATAGGGCTGCAGACAAGCCCTCCAGGCAGGATAAGTGTCCAGATTTCACATTTAACCTGTGGAGTCAAACACCAGGTTTCAAGTATGTGTGAGTAAAGGTAGATTCTGCTTTGTGGCACATTAATAATGTCTTTAGGGTGTTGAGCTGTTGAACTTGACTTTTGATTGAAAATAACTGGTTCATGTAATTTAACTTAAATTGAATACAACCACACAATCAGGACAGGTCAACGTGAGAAATTGGAAAATTAATTGCCAGTGGCAAGTGTCAATGGGCTTTGTAGAAAATAAATATCTGTGTAATTTGTATCCACACTTCCCTGGTCTTAACTGGATAATGTGAGTGTCCCCGATGTGTGTGGCCCATTTGTGGCGTAAACAAGATGACCACCATCAGAACAAACTGTGCAGAATTTGTGAAACATCAAAGGAATACAGCTTGTTGTGGTTTTGGAATTAAATATAAATAAACCCAAGTCCCCCCCCCCCCCCCCCCCAGTCACTTTCAGATCTTACCCTGCAGATTTGCAATCTGTTGAAAACTATTCAGGTTTAAATTTCAGGACCTTTGTCAGAGACAAGTACAAAGACCTTTGTTTGTATAGGCTTTTAAACTTTTATTTCATATTTCTTTTTTTCTTTTTCATGTAGATGATTCCCAATAAACATCTCTGTAACTAGAAAAGGTAAATTTGCAATCAAGCAAATATTCTTTTTGCAGAAGATATTCAGCTTTTAAATTTTTCTGAGTGTCCTTTATTAGCATAAATTAAATTTCTAAAACTTTCATTTTCATTTAATTGGATACACTCACAGCACATACCTTACACATTGAAGTTGCATTGACACTTCTATCTAGAATAGTTTGAAAAGATATGGAAGATGGTCTGTAATTTGCTAATTTAAAAAAAAAAGTTAATTTGAATCAATGAATCAATAATAGAGGTACGGCCATGCAAAATTTTGGAGCTATACTACTTTTAGTGCAGTTCCAAAAGGCCAAAAGGTGCAGAATGCTGTCGAAAGGAATATCCATTTCCTTGTCAACATGTGAGTGATGTAACAGACACTGACAAGATTTTTAATTTCCATTTTTTTTCCACAAGCACAAAGATTAACAACTGTTAAGTACAAGAGTACCATGTAATTTCAGGAAAGGGTAAAGACTTGAAATTTCAGGAAAAGACAAAATTTGGAAGTGCAGATGTGCCTGCAGGAAAACTTTTGCAACTCATTATTGCTTCACCGAAACATAACAATCATGGTGTGTTCAGGTGGAATTCACTATGATTTATTATGACATCTTGAAAACATACACACGTCAAGAGCTACCTTTTTGTCAACAGAAATGGAAGGGACATACCTGAAACAAAGGAATGTATGTAACCTGCACACCTACTCCTACTTTAATGTGGCTGGTACCTGTGGCCTGACAAGACAACACTGACACAAGCCTTTACTTCCTACATTATGGAGCCTTACAGCTGCATGCATAAACAGACATTTGTTGACAACCAGGTACTCTGCTCCCACAGTGTCAGGCTCGCAGATTCAGGTTATGGCCATTGGCATGCATTCTTAAGTCATTACGGCTGTGTGCCAGCACAGACATTCTGTGTTTGTTGAGTTTCTTTCTTTCTTTCTTTCTTTCTTTCTTTCTTTCTTTCTTTCTTTCTTTCTTTCTTTCTTTCTTTCTTTCTTTCTTTCTTTCTTTCTTTCTCCTCCTCCTCCTCCTCCTCCTCCTCCTCCTCCTCCTGCTGGTGTATGACATTTCTTGACTTGTATTTAAGACATATAAAGGTGTATAACATTTCTCGACTTATACTTGAGACATGAACTGGAGTATGACATTTTCTTGACTTATACTGAAGACATACATGTTCTGGAGTTAGACACTTTCTTAACTGTGTCAGGTACAGTAACTACAGCAAACAGAAAATCTGTTTCAGTATCATCAAGTATGTAACACATGGTTTAGAGGCTTATTTGATCAATGTGGATCGTTTTAATTCTTTCGATAGAAACAATCAGTCACTTCACATCAGGTAACATGGTAAAAACTTCATTGAGGAGTGAAAGAGTTAACATTGATGCCAGTGTTATATTAGCCATAGTCTTAAGACTCACCCAGCAGCTTATTTAACAGAGCCATATTAATGGCAGTCTTACATTAGCAGTAGTTTTAAGACTCCCCCAGTGGCTTATTTTGCAGATTCCCAATTGTCACGAATGATACCTGCAGAAAATATTAAGTCATTTGACCCTTTCATGCTGAAACTACAGCAAAAGTATCAAATACAAACTGCTCCAATGATTTTATTAAAAAAGCTATGCTTAATGAAAAACAAGTATGGATGGGGATTGTAGAGGAGGCCTGACAGAAGAGGTTGCCCTCACTCTACCACTGTCTTTGGCATGGGCGGGGCACATCAATTAAGTTAAGCTGTCTTATTCTGAACACAACAGGTTAATAGTACATGTGCCAGCTCAGCTGTAGCAGACTCTTTCATACGTAATTGATTTTGTTCCTGTTTCTCGGACAGGTTTTCAATTTGGGAATGGAACTTAATTGAAAAAGTGTGAGCAAAAAAAGTCACCTGACGCTGTACCTTATGGAATGCCACAGCCATTTGCTGAAGTAGATTTGGCATTCAGTCAAACTACCACGACTTCTTTTTTTCTTTCTTTCTTTCTTTCTTTTTCTTGTCCCATCATGACAGCAAGGCTTAGAAATAATAAACCTTGCTTGAAACATTTCTCGATATCTTCAATTATGATCAGCTTTTAATTTAGCACATATCTGAACACTACAAAAAAAAACAACAACAACAACAAACTTACAAACAAACAAAAAAGAAAAACAAACAGTATGAAACCACAAAACAATAGCAAACAAATGTTGAGTACAAAATCAGTTATGGTTTAGTGAATTGAGGCCAAAGCACTTGAGGTTAAAGTAGATGTAGTGCATGAAGGGGTTAACATCTGATCTCATTACTAAGGGGTTAACAACCAATCTCATTACATGCTACATTTTGTATGGGTAAAAGCCGAGGTGTGAAGAAAATCTACCGTTACGTTTCTTCTTTGATGAATCTATTCTGCATTGTGGCCTAACCTGCATATAAGCAGCTCAAGGAGAGAAAGCAAGCTGTCTTCTTGATGAGAGAAAGCAAGCTATCTTAGTTCCTCCACAAGGACCATATTGAGGCCAGCACGTGTGCTGGCATAGAAAGCCTCATGGTCTGTGTCACAGGAATACAAAGGGATGTGACATGCACCAAGGCCCTTCTTGCCAGCCGACCATGCACAGGTTCCATGCACTTCCCGTGACTTACAAAGAAAACTTTTCCCTCGTTTGATCACTTGCTGTGGCTTTTGTCCCCGCATGCTCTGACAAAGGTCTGAACAACAAGGAGCTTATTGTGATGCCAAGTACGCCGGTGTCAGTGAATCCAGCATGGTTCGTCTCTTCCTCGTGATGGAAGGCCGCCCCATTGTTCATTTGTCAGTTTATATGGGCTTGTCCTTGGTAGTCAACAAGATCAAATTGAAATACTGTGTAACAACTTGAAAGTAAAATAAGTCCATTTTTCATTGTTAAGAAGCTGGTATGTCATACATTATGAAAGAGTCACTTTGGAATTTGTTATTCTGAAACTGTCAAAGTATTTTATGATATGTTTTGCGTGGTGGTGACTGATAGTAGGAACTGTTAGAGTATCTAGCATCAAGTAGAGTATGATATGGTTTGGGTAACTAGTAGGCCTATCAAGTAGAGTATGATACGGTTTGGCTATGTAGCATCAAGTAGAGTATGATATGGTTTGGTAATGTGGCATCAAGTACAGTATGATATGGTTTAGGTATATGGCATCAAGTTTAGTATAATATGGTTTGGCTATGTAGCATCAAGTACAGTATGATATGGTTTGGGTAACTAGTAGGCCTATCAAGTTTAGTATGATGTGGTTTAGGTATGTGGCATCAAGTACAGTATGATAGAGTTTAGGTATATGTAGCATCAAGTACAGTATGATATGGTTTAGGAATATGTAGCATCAAGTACAGTATGATATGGTTTAGGTATGTGGCATCAAGTACATTATGATATGGTTTAGGTATCTAGTATCAAGTATGGTTTGGTTATCTAGTATCAAGTACAGTATGATACGGTTTGGGTATCTAGTATCAAGTACAGTATGATACAGGTTATGTATGTAGCATCAAGTACAGTACAGTGTGGTTTATATATTGGTGACTTTGATGGTGAGAGCTGCGTGGGGCATGCATGCTGGTTTCAGCATGCTTCTAGGTTGTACAATTCTTATCCCGAGTACTTGAAAGACCAACTAGGGACTGGATAACATCATTGTCCTTTTGCCTTGTGCTTACTTAGGCTATTAATTTGATAATGAAACTGTTTCCCCTGTCAACAATAGCATGGCCTTTACTTCTGTATTTTCAGGCCTCTGGCCTATAATATGCTCATAATCATACATGTATACAAAAGTAAAATCATATTTTGGGACTATTAAATTTTGCCATTTGCTCATTAGCTTGACTGTTTATCAAAGATCTAGGGGTCCCACAGGGAATTAGATATAGCAAGTAAAAAATACGTGGGTCTGTTGTTCCAAGTTTTAAGGGAAAGTCACCAGCATGCGTAGCATCAAGTGGAGTACATGTATGTAGTAAGTAAGACTGTGGTATCTGTTTAATGACCTGTGCAGGCTTGGGTAAGACTGACAATACACATGTACAGCTGGGGTCAAGACTGACAAAACACATGTATATATTATGGGGTCATTGTGACAAATCCATTCTTAAATTTATACATAGTTGCTGGATTATGGTGAACCCTGTTGAAACTTGAGTGGTGAAATGTCTTGATCTTGTTGCCATTGTAAGAAAAGTATGGACATTCACTTGAACTGAGAGCATTTGTATGGTTTAAGCTGTATATATGTTCTGTGATCACCAGCTTATAGGACAAGGCCTTTTGCTGAAGATTACTAAATAGCCTCAGTACATTGACATTTCAGGTATACTTTAAACAGTCATAGGTTTTTAAGTGCAGATTTGCACTCGAGAGAGAGATCGTTCTCAGCTTGGACAAAAGTATCAAATTGCCTGGTTAATCTTTTTCACAACTGTTTCATAACAACTGCAGTCCTCAGCTGGGATGCCAGTCCTGCTCCTTGCCCATGTAACTTCAGCCCACTGACAAGCTGCAAATATCTTCAGCCCAAGTGTCTTCTCCACACAACTTATGCCAGGATCAATGAGGAAGCATAGGAGAGTGAAAGCAAAGCACAAACTAGCTAGACCTCATCAAAATTAGCTAATCAATTAAACAGTTGCTGATTAATTTTGTGCCCACGTGAGTGGTACATGTATAACTATTCAGTAGGAGAGGTCACAATTAACAATTGTATGTGTATTTCGGTGAATACACAACCCAATACACTAAATGCTTGTGGGCTAGAGGGGTTTATTCCTTGTATAAGATTCTATGCCAAAGCAACATTAAATGTGGAATAGTTTTGCAGTAAAAGTTATCAAATTTACAAGGGTATTTTCAACTATGTAGGCCTACAACCATTTAGCACAAAAAATTTGGTGTTTCTAGGTAGAGTGGTTTTAAAGTTACATAGGTGCAGATTACACTGGAAACTAATGGAAATACACATACCTAGGCTGCCTGCCTACAGAGCCCTCTACTGAGAACCCACATGAACCAGTTGATCTTGACCTTACCTATTTGCAGTTGGAGAAGTTAGACTTGAAAACTTTGAGAGGTAATTTGTACTTTGGCTTCTGGTAGACTATGTGCAATTTCTGAAATTTGAAAACTCTTCCGTCACCAATCCACAAGAAAACAGGAAATACAGGTGTACTGTGGAATGGAAGGGTTGCTGCTGTTCCTTGGGGAGGTATAAATAACGGAGAAGTTGTTAACAGGCCTTTAAGTCATGTAAACGGTTAAACGTGAGTAAGTCTATTCTCAGAACAGTCCTATAATGAAATACATAGATTCAAGGAAAAGCCCACAGGGCACTGTCCACAGGTGTGGTGCATGCAACAAAAAAAAAAAAACAAATCACATGTCTGAAAGGCAGCAAAAATATGTGCTGGGTTACTGTCATTGAACTGTATGTTGTAAATTTGATAACTTATCTGCAAGTAGATTCACTTGTCTTAGATAAACAGACAAGCCTTATTCGTAACACTTGTTAACAAGCCTGCTTTGCTTCATGAAGAAGGAAAGCTTCCAAAGAAGGCGAGATGCTTTCTATGCTGAATGTGGGGCTGCTTGCAGTGGCTTTATTCTCGAATTTTGATGGTCACTTGAATCTGACCAAAGAACTGCCGACCAAGTTGAGCAACCCTAACTAACCCAGGGTTACCTGAGCATACAACATTACCAAGATTTATAGAACACTTTTAGCATATGCCACGTCAGGAGACGCACACTGAATGGTCTGATGCACATGACTTTGTGTGGTTTGTGACTCACTGCTGGATGCCCGTGGACTAAAATATATTGCTCTATCCAAAAAAAAAAAAAAAAAAAAAATTTTAAACCAATCAATGTCCCTTTGTTTAATTGCAGTTACATATTGATCCAAGAGATAAGAAGGCGAAAAGAAACTTAAGGAGGTACCATGTCATATGTTCAAACAATGAAGCTTGTTGATCAAGAGTTGGCATTGTTCTGGCTCCAGCAGTTTTCAGCCCTTTGAAAGCGAGGTCCTCAAATAGCCTTCTGTCAGGCAGAGTGACAGTCACAAAGGCAAGTCAGTGCTCGGACTTCCCATGCACCCTGTTCATGTATAAGTTGCAAGTTTCTTTAAATTTAAAACTCCGTGGCCTCAAGTAAGCTTGTGTGTCAATCGGTTTGTTTACCTTGGGGAAGATAGAAATCAAGGATCAGTATTCACAAAGTCACATCCCCTGTGAACACAAATACAATGCTTACTCCACATTACACCCCTGGTTACCAGGCAGACTGTGACATAACATCGTCCTGGGCAGGGAACTGCAGGTCTCACTGGCCTCCATGTAAAGCATTCAAGCTGATGAGGATGAACTACTCAGAGCATGCCATGTTAGTCCTGCGAGAGGGAGCACAGTGTTCTGGCCAACTCACTTGACAGTCGCTGTGGATTTTTATATGTACATGTACATGTACCATGGCCAAAAAAAAATGATATATAAAGAGAAAACATTACTATTTGTGTAACATTTGGCATAATGTAGAGGGTAAGTGTGGGGATTGTGTTTGATCTGTGATACCATTTGACTTACTGCTGTTTTAGGTTAGTGTGGTGTTCCTGAAAAGGACCTTTTGTTCCAGCTGGCCTGCTTTTTCAGTGGTTCCAAAGTCTTGCTCTAGCTACTCTAGTTTTCCCTGGCTGTCAAGTCTTGCTCTACCTGCCCCAGTTCTCCACTGGCTGCCAAGTCTTGCTCTACATGTACCTGCCCTGGTTCTCCACTGGCTGCAAAGTCTTGCTTTACCTGCTCTAGCTATGGATTGGCTGCCAAGTCTTGCTCTACTTGCCCTGGTTCTCCACTGGGTGCCAAGTCTTGCAGTGCCTGCCCTGGTTCTCCACTAGCTACCAAGTCTTGCTCTACCTGCCCTAGTTCTCTACTGGCTGCAAAGTCTTGCTCTACCTGCCCTAGTTGTCCACTGGCTGTCAAGTCTTGCTCTACCTGCCCTAGTTTTCCTCTGGCTGCCAAGTACTGATCTGGCTGATCTGGCTTTGCCATGAGGTCCAAGCTTTGCTCTAGCTTGTTCAACTTGCCAATGTTTTCCCTGCCTGCCAAGTGTTGCTGTAGCTGCCCTTATTTTTCCTGGCTGCCATGTCCTGCTCTAGCTGCCCTTTTGGAAGTTGGAACATGACTGTCTAAACTGTAAACCTCAAGCACTGACCAAGGCCTTGCCAGTGTAGCTGAGTGCTGTACCTCGTGGCCATGTCCTGCTCTAGCTGCCCTTTTGGAAGTTGGAACATGGCTTTCTAAACTGTTAACCTCAACCACTGACCAAGGCTTTGGCAGTGTAGCTGAGTGCTGTACCTCGTGGCCATGTCCTGCTCTAGCTGCCCTTTTGGAAGTTGGAACATGGCTTTCTAAACTGTTAACCTCAAGCACTGACCAAGGCCTTGCCAGTGTGGCTGAGTGCTGTACCTCGTGACCATGATATGCAGGAACTGTTTATACATTCATGTCATGCTTACTGAAGATTAGTTTTTCAATGCAGATTGCATTTACTATTATCGCTTTCCCAGCAACCATCATGGCAATAGTTGGGAGCTTAAATTATTGCTAAGAGAACACTTCAGAAAGTAGTTGACTAAAGACCAGATGAGTAGTTTTGATTGGTTTGCACTCTTACTCTTCAAGCACACTTCACCTGGATCTGTGTGAAAGTTTGTCAAAACTTATTGCAGGTGTACATGAAACACCCCCAGTTGTTTACTACCAGTTTGGGGTAGCATGACCTTACAAAGTGAACAGGGACATGGAAATAATGATGAAGCAAGAAAGCTATCCACATGTATTGTGGTGTCCTTGTAATTAACCCTTAGAGTGCTAATCACTGCTATAGTCATTTTCTCATTACCATTAAACAAGTTAAAAGATTCAAATTCCTCATGAATATACCTGTCATTCAAATACCAGCAAGCCTAGTCTGAAACAAAAAGTAGTCTTAGTCAACAGCTTTCCTCAGGTGCATGCAAAGTGTCCCAAGGGAAGCTGTTGACTCAATCTTAAACCAGCGCTTTAAGGGTTAATACACTTGTGACACAACAATTTTTTGTTTATTTAAGAGACACAATAAACTCAGAAGTAGAGAGTGGGATAAAGTCCTCAGTTCATAGTGAAATGCATATACATATGGCCCCTGTCTTGAGAAACCACTATAATGAGAGGCCACATACATTGAAAGACCACCTTTTCAGAATACCTTGCTTTATACAGGTCATCTTTTCTATACCTCCTTTGAGAAAACACGATTGGTCATCCCAAGGGTCGTCATTCAAGTCAGGCTCCAGTAAATTCACTGGGACAGTAGTTATAAACCTACAGAGATCTCTTATTTAAATGATTAGACTCTATCACATTTTTAGGCAAGGTAGACAGGCACATGGGCTGTCGATAAAACTGTTTTGCTGCATGTGGATAATCATAGAACAAGTTATTCAGGACACCTTCTCAGTATTGTACTGTCCTATGTATTTGAAAATGGGAGAGACAGTATAATACTAACAAGTTGATCAGGGCACATCCTTGCCTCTGTATTATACTGTCCTGTACAGTATATTATAATTTGAAAATGGGAGAGACACAGTATAACACTGACAACTCTATCAGGGCACAGCCTTGCCTGAGCATTGCACTGTCCTCTACTATATTTGAGAATGGGAGAGACACTGTACAATCCTAACAAGCTATCAGGGCAGGTCCTTGCCTCAGTATTATACTGTCCTTTCTGTATTTGTAAATAGGAACAGATGCAGCATAAGTCAACCGTCTACAGTAGATGAGTCTATGCTGCTAATGTATGTACATGGTACACGAGCTGTCTGCCTTCAGGTCATATGTATGTATAATAACTCTTAAGTATCCCACACATTATTTGTCTCCCATTTTATCTTTATAATTGGATGACTATACATCTTGCCTCTGACTGGTCAAAATCTCAGTCACTTAATATTTGAATGGAGTTTATGCATAAGAATCCCCTTGTGCCGTGGGTGCATGCACTTTGCATTGTCTAGACGAGTGCCACAGAACACTGGGTACTTGATGGTCAGGGAAGTGTGGTGACAGGTGGCGCCCTCTGGCTCTGTGGCTCAAGGCATTGGAGGACATAGATGTTGAATAAGTCAACAAGGAGATGTCATTGTCTTCCTGTGTCCTGCCATTGTCCAGCCATCTTAGACAAATGGCTACAAGGTTGAATGTGGACAACGTGGACAGGGATACTGTCAATAGACACAAAGCTTTACCTTGATCAATAATCCAGATAGAATTGCTTACATGGACACTGACATTGATATATTTGAGGGGGTTATACAGGTCATATTGCAACAACAACCAAAAAAAAAAAAAAAAAAATCCTAGTGTTATATAGCACAACAATAGTGAATGGCCTTTCCAGTTTGCCACCTATTTGCACACAGTACAATTACAGCTGAAGATAACATTGTTTGCTATGACCCCCTTTTCCTGGATGTGTCAGGTATGATATGTACACAGTCAATCATACAGGTGCTTTGAAAACTAACATATATTTTATGCTTATTATGTGGGTGTAGGCCTTGGCCAGTGGTTTTTGCATTCAATGCCTGGCAAACACGTGTATTTGTGCGTATAATATGGGTATAGGCTTTGCATATTGGTCTTTACCTTTACATTGCCTTACAAACTAACACGTATATTGTGGGGGGGGGGGTACTTCCACAAATTTTTGGTGGGTGGGTGTTGGCTCGACTTTTCAAAAAAAGTTGTTAGGACACTTTTTCTCAAAAATGATACCTTTGTCATGGCATTTTTTAACCAAAATAGTAAAAAATGTGGTCCCAAATTGGCATGAAAAGAACTCAGGAAGAAAATTTCAACCTTAAGGAAGTTTTCCCCAAATTTGGGCCATAAAAACAGAAAAATTCTCTTTTTTAGGGAAAATACTGGACCTTTGTTAGGGAAATTTCCCTGAAAAGAGGGGCTTTCAGAGCGGGACATGCCCAGTATCATCACTAATGGGAGTACCCCCCCCCCCAAAGGGATTTAGGCTTATGATGTGGGTGCCAAGCTGGTATAGTTTTGATGTTGCCTGGTACTGGAGTGAAGGTCTTGGATGAAGAAGTTGAACATGCACTTCCTATTTTCACAGCAGTCAGCAAAATGTACAGGAAAGTTAGTCATCAGGGTAATGGTGCTTAAACAATGGTTATTCTTGGTACTTTTGGTCATGTTTTTTGTGGTCTAAACATTAAAAGAAAAAGCAATTAACCTGGGATTAAAACACCTTTGGGCCTCATGTGTTAATATCGTAGATAATCTTTGTTGTTCTAAATTGTGGGAGCCTTTATGTTCATATCATAAACTAACTGTGACCAAGCATACGGCCAACTCATACAGGTAAAGTTTCCCATGAAGGTGTTGTGTACATGACTGCAGCAAAGTTCTGTTACTCTGTGCTAGGTATGTTCTGCAATATGCGACACTTTCATTTCGCATGCTGCTTTAACCCTAAGGGACCAGGTGCCATTGTATCAGCTTGCAACTTTTTCCATTAAGAATTATCAGCAAGCGTCTCATGTTGTAAACATCATTAATTTGGGGTTTTTCCCCTTCACTTTTATGGTCAACAGTTTTTGTCAGGGCACTTAGGGCAAAGTGCGAGCAGCCTTGGAGAGGTGCAGAGGAAAGTTGTTGACTCCAGCTCTAGAGGGATAATCAACATGGAAATATCTTTTCTATCTCCTTTTTGGGGTTTCTTCAGTGGATTTTCACAATGTGCCTTCATGAACGTGTTTGTGTGCGCATAGGTACGAGTATCTTGGATTAAGCAATTTTATCAATTGCCATACATTAATCATCTCAATTAGTGTGGCCCCTTTGTCAGTCTCAGAAATAAAAAATTGAAAAGGTGCCAAAACAACCTACGTTTAACCTTCATTGTAATGATACTATGTACAGCTGTAATTTTCAAATGTAGGCCTCCAATTGCTCCTCAGTTTAACTAACTGTCCCAGGGTCTAATTAGGGAAACCACAGTGGTTTTGCTGAATTTGCTGAACCACGGATAAGCAGGAGCAGAATGTTGTAAAGGTTGCTGTAAGATTTTTGTACCATAATATTGTTACTACCATCTTCTGTGTTGTACTTTAAGGATTTTGTGGAAAAACATGTCATGATACTGGGGTAGTATCACATGAAGCTTATCTTGTGTTAATTTTATAGCATGTATGCTCCAGATACTAGTGTCAATATGCAGAACACCTTTAACTACTGAAAAAGTGAGTTGCTGTTTATAGTGAGTGTTTAGGCAGTCTGTCTGTGGGCACCATAGGCTGATACATGTTGCAGTGTTTATGAGGGCTCAGACCTCTATCTGTGGGCACTGAAGGCTGATACATGCTGCAGTGTTTATGAGGGCTGAGACTTCTATCTGTGGACACCGCAGGCTGATACATGTTGCAGTGTTTATGAGGGCTCAGACATCTATCTGTGGACACCACAGGCTGATACATGCTGCAGTGTTTGTGAGGACTCAGACCTCTATCTGTGGACACCACAGGCTGATACATGTTGCAGTGTTTATGAGGGCTCAGACCTCTATCTGTGGACACCACAGGCTGATACATGCTGTAGTGTTTATGAGGGCTCAGACAGTCTGCCTGTGGGTAATACAGGCTGATACATGCTGCAGTGTTTATGAGGGCTCAGACATCTATCTGTGGACACCACAGGCTGATACATGCTGCAGTGTTTGTGAGGACTCAGACATCTATCTGTGGACACCACAGGCTGATACATGCTGCAGTGTTTATGAGGGCTCAGACAGTCTGTCTGTGGGTACTACAGGCTGATACATGCTGCAGTGTTTATGAGGGCTCAGACATCTATCTGTGGACACCACAGGCTGATACATGCTGCAGTGTTTGTGAGGACTCAGACATCTATCTGTGGACACCACAGGCTGATACATGCTGCAGTGTTTGTGAGGACTCAGACATCTATCTGTGGACACCACAGGCTGATACATGCTGCAGTGTTTATGAGGGTTCAGACAGTCTGTCTGTGGGTACTACAGGCTGATACATGCTGCAGTGTTTATGAGGGCTCAGACAGTCTGTCTGTGGGTACTACATGCTGATACATGCTGCAGTGTTTATGAGGGCTCAGACATCTATCTGTGGACACCACAGGCTGATACATGCTGCAGTTTTTATGAGGGCTCAGACATCTATCTGTGGACACAGGCTGATGTATGCTGCAGTGTTTATGAGGGCTCAGAGATTTATCTGTGGACACCACAGGCTGATGTATGCTGCAGTGTTTATAAGGGCTCAGACATCTATCTGTGGACACAGGCTGATGTATGCTGCAGTGTTTATGAGGGCTCAGACATCTATCTGTGGACACAGGCTGATGTATGCTGCAGTGTTTATGAGGGCTCAGACAGTGTCTGTGGGCAGTACAGGCTGACACATACTGTGTTGTTTGAGAGTTTTCAGACAGTGTGTCAATTGCAGTGTTAAATATAAATGCAAGTAAACAAACAACAAAACATTAGAAATACTTCAAATATTTTAATGTCTTTGGCAGTGAGGGAAAAAATGTGTTAAGCAGGTTTCCTGAATAACAAACTATGTTTACATTTCAAGTTTATGACTACTCATCGAAATAATGAGCAATAAGCAATTACCGGAACCTGAAACACAGAGCCACCACTCTCTTAAATAGAAAACATATATAAGTGAAAAGGGAGGGTGGTGGGTTTTTTAAACTCAATGAAAGACTCGTGATCTTCACACCCTGTAGAGTTAATAGGAATGAATTTGAATTGAACTGTTTGCCACTTTATCATATCTAGCACATCTTCACAATGACCAAACAGCTCCAGCAATTTTGTCTATCTTGGTGACATCACAGCCTGAGGCCCAGCTTGCAACTGAGGTTTGCTGGTAGCCAATCAATCTCCTTCATGTCTCAGCATTTCGACTGACTGGCTGTTCTGGTGTGCTGGAGCAAACTCTTTTAACTGCTCTGCATTGTGACTGGACTTCTTTACACTGATGACTGGTTTCACCTCTTCTTTCTCCGATTCTTCATCTTCATCAGAAGATTCACCATCACTAACACCTGGCTTCACAAGAACCTGGGCCTCCCAGTCATCTCCGAGGTTCTTGTTTGTGGCGATGTCACTGTCACAGTTGCCAAAATCATCCCATGTCCCCCCCCCCCCTCCAGAAGCTGCAAAACTCCTCCTCAGGCTGTGTCTCACAATCTTCAAAGCCTACAGACCCATCACATGAGAAGCCACACTTTGTGAAACACTTCATTATTGTCTCTGGTTGAACCCCCTCCAAGCAGCTTCTAACCACATGATAGCATCAAGGAGAGTTGTGCCCTTGGCCAGTTGAGATGCTTTTGAGCACTCGTCCATTTTGTGTAGGATATATGCCTTAGAAGTGGCTTTCTATACACAGATTTTGCATTTTGGGTGATTCCTGCATCTAGTGACTTGGGGTGTGGTGTGATGTTTGGTGGCAAGAACTGCATCAAGCTTTTGGCAATTGAATATCTGGATGAGCAGAGCAATTGTCTACAAGAAGCAAGACTCTGCTTCCCTGAATTTCCATTTTGTTATTGACATTGTTCAGCCTTTTTTACAAACAGGTCCCTGGTCATCCGTGCTTTTCTATTTGCTGCATAGGTCACATGGTTACTTGGGTCGTTTCCCCTTAAAAAAAATTTGGATTTGCAGACTATCCTATAACAAATAGCTCATGTTTTTCTCCTGTGGCGCTGCATGCAAACAGGACAGTTACTCTTTCTTTGCTTTGCTTCCCACCACTATTTGGATCACTCTTGATCGCCATGGATCTTGCCGGCAAAGCTATAATATAGGCCTACCTCATCTGCATTAAAGATATCTTTAGGGTCATAACCCTCAGACAGGGATAATAGCTGTTTTCTCCAGTCATCTACAACTTCAGGATTTACATCAGTTCTGCTGCTTCACCTGAGAGAACTTGTAAGCTCATGTTGTTTCTTTTGGGAAACCTCTCTAGCTATCCATCGTCTCCAGCAATCCAACATAACTTTTGCCAGGCAGGTGGAACTATGTCTCGAACATGGAATTTTAGCCCGCACATGATTTGCCTACAGTTATTCTTCAAACATCATGGCAACTTAAGTAACTTTTGTTGACACAAAGGATCACGAATGAAAAAAAAAAAAAAGACCATGGGGCATTGGGAAAAGCATAGCCATGGCCATGCAGGGTAAAATTGAAGGCATGGCATGGGGGACATAAATTTATTTTTAAGTAATAATATTTATGTGGTATATTGAAACCATGGTGTGAGAAGATCAATTAGTGTTCAAAATTGCCACTAGATGGCAGCCCTTTACAGCAGCCTCATGTAGCCTATCAACCACACCCAAGTCCAAGTTCAGCCTGCTTTGCACAAAATTGAAAACTGAGTTTCTCATTTCTTGCTCGTACTTTAAAACTTAATAATTTATATGCAATTAAATATTTTGAAGAACAAAATTGATGTGTGGACACCCACAGGCTGACACATGATGTTGTTTGTGAGTGTTTGTGTTGAAGTGATCAACACACAGTGAATGGAGTACATGGGCATCTGGCAGAAGAAGGTGCCAGTTACCTAAGGATAGTGGCCATATATAGATTTGAAATAGCACTTACATGTCCATGAACTGTGACACATGACAGAGTAACCAAGATACATAAACATTTGGCAAAGAAAGGCAGTAGTTACATGTCCCTAAGTGTAAGTCTTGTGTCAAAGTAGTAGTGCTAAACATCATGTGCCATATTGACATTGCACTTGTAAAAATAGAGTCTACGCTACGTGGAAATAATTACATCATCATTACATATTATATTGTCAGGGGAAACATATAGATGAGTCTTTAGTGCACTACATGAACAGATTTAACGTCTGCTTTTGTACTAATATCTTTATACAAGGGAATTAGAAAAAAACTTTTGCAGCAAACACTATGGCTGTTTGCTTAACTAAAAAAACATCATTGAAATGCTTATCCAAGAACAAGACTATCACTAAACCTGATAGTGAGGTTGGTGAACTACTCTTGTGGCTTGTGGTGCTGTTATTGTGGTGACTGATAAGCTGCATGTCACATTCATAGTTCATTGATATTGACAAAGCAACAGTACAGTGTCCCTGCTGCACAGGGTAGCAATGGTTAACTCGCCCTATAGGCAGCTAGTTTGTCACCTGCTAGCAAGGTTTTGGATATATGGGGCGAGGGGTCTGATCCCAGGCATGATTATATCAAGGGTCTTTAATTATGGGATATCTCCCTTAGCAGTTTTTCTTGGCCAACAGGGCACTTCCGACTTTGCTGCAGGGAGTGGCCCACCCCATGAGCATGTCGGTGCTGATGGGGTGGTCTACTCTCTGCAGTATCTCATGTTTCATGAAAATTTTCAAAAACCATAGTCATATGAGCATACTCTGGCACCACTGCTAACCAGTGTCTTCTAACAATGTTTTAAGTCTTCTTTAGTTCAGTACGACATAATTTATTTCAGTGTATGGTTTAAATTTGGTTGCCTTTTTTCACTTATTTCCCTATTTTGATGTGCAATATGATTTTGTTTCAGTGAACGGTATATTTAATTATGGTTGTCTTGCGTTAATTATATGTCCTACTTTGTTGCATAACATGATTTTACACATTTTACAAGTAGTATGAGTCCATTTTGATGTATGTTTTAGTTCCTCGCATGCGGGGTTCAGTAAATTATTATTATTGTTATTATTATTATTATTATTATTATTATTATTATTATTATTATCATTATTATCATTATCATCATCATCATCATCATCATCATCATCATCATCATCATCATCATCATCATTATTATTATTGTGTTGCACATGTTAAAGGGTCTTATCACAAATTCATTACCGTCCACAATTCACATTTTCGACTTCTTCTCCGGAACCATCATCCAAATTTACCTTAAACTTGGTGGGGATGTACCTTGATGTACCAAAAGTGCTCCTTCATTTTATAGACAACAATGTGGAAATTGTATGTAAATTATTCTACTGCAAAGTCTCAAATAAAAAAAATGCATAAGGGAGGAAAAAAAGATTGTGAGCACCAAGGCTAATCTGTTCTCTGAATGCTATTTTCTATTGATTACTATGCAAGTCAATGGGCATTCTAATGCTAATTCAAGGTTTGGACTTCTCTGAAGAAACTGTCCATCAGATTGACTTCAAACTTGGTGGAGATGTACCTTGGGTCTCTACTGAGTTTGTACGAATGGTCACACTCCAGTGATATTTGGGTTTTTCATGTTTTTTTTTGTTTGTTTTTTTGTGTTTAAAAATTCTTTAAAAAGAAAGTTTAACATGGGAATTTCTTTCAATGGTTATAACTTAAATAATTTTGGCCAGATTTGTGTCAAACTTGGTAGGGATGTACATTTTATAAGTGTCACCTATTTTGTGCAAATGGTAATGCTCCAGTGATTTTGGGCCTTGACCTCATTCCCAAGGTCACAGGACAACTAACACGAAATGTATTGTTCGCTTGATAACTTGAGATCTGTATTGAGTTAGGACCTTGATGTTGCGCATATTAATGTTTCTCTATATTGAAGGTCACGCTTAGACAGTACATGGGTGACCTTAACCTCATTTCTGGGTTCACTATGCAACATACATGAATTTTACTCTTGAATGCTTGAACTTGAGAACTACCTTGATCCTGTCCCAAGTTCACAGAGCCGCAAGTGTGATGAATCTCAAGGTCAGCTGTGCATGGGCTGTTCACACAGCCCGCTTGTTGGCTTTATTTTACATGTAAGCACAGAACTTGAAGAAATTGCAAATTTTGTCACAAAAGGTGACAGGCCTCAGCTACAGATAGAAACTAGAGAAGTAGATTTGCTTCCAAGGATTTCTGCCTGTGTCGTGCCTTCAAAACTTGCTTAAATTTAAATGCCACAATATGGGGGTCTGTTTGATGCACGTTGAGCACAAACCTATGATTTAATTTAGATAGCACCTCTACCTATAATAGCTTTGAGGATATTACAGCATTTAAAATTTTCAGAGCTTTTAAGTTTTAATTGCAACTAATTTACATACTTTTGAAAACTATGACTATTCAATACCAAGGTGCACAATTTCACTGGTAGCACTATGTGGCAGCCAAATTTAGAGTTTCTATGTACAGCAGTATCTGAGAAGCCATCCAGACAAAATTTGGTCGTAAAGGGGAAGATGAAGAAGAAGGAAAGAAAAATCATGTTAATCATAGATCACAGGCCTAGGCTATGGATGTTAATGTTAAACAAAGGTGATAGGCCTAGCTAGGTTACAGATGTTGATGTTACTCAAAGGTAACAGGCCTAGGCGACACTCTACATGTTGATCATGTGTACAAGTGGCAGAACTTGTTGGCTTAAAAAACAGCAAGCAATTTAATGGGAGTTATCCACAACTACAGCTGACAGCAGTGTTTGTGCATTTGACTGGGCATCTGAGTGGAACAAATGCATCACATCATATTATCATCCATTTTTTGCAGAAAAATTTTTCCAAATGACAGTCAAAATACTTTTAATGTACATTCTGTAAGTGCTGGGAAGAACTGTGGCACACAGTTGTCTGAAGTACTGCATAATGTTCCCTTCACCCAGCCTGAAAAAGGAATGGCCCTTCTTAAAATCTGATCATGTTTGCGTGCTAAGTTTTTCCTTTTTCTGCTGGTTCTTCTTACAAAGACTGTTGGATCCTCTTTGTTGCACAGATCAAGCCCCTATTTTCCAAGACATGTTGAACTGTTGTATTTGTCTTTTAATTGTCTCAAAACGGAGTATTCTAATGTGCTAGTTTGCACTACTTTACTAACAGTTGGTACCTGTGTGTATACTTTCAGGTATTTGACAGCCAGGGATCTTTCCTCTCGTACATCAACACCTCAGCAGATCCACTCTATGGACCACAGGGACTTGGGGTCACCAGCGATGGCCATGTTGTGGTAGCCGACTCGGGTAACCACTGCATCAAGATCTACAAGTATCTTCAGTGACAGCCACCAGAGAGAGCCACCTGACACAGTATTCAAAGTGAAGCTGGTCAGCTGTAGTTTCAGTTTTTGCCATGAGGTGTCACTACCTAACAAGAAAGTCCACAATGCCAAGACAGACATGTGAAGGATTGGAATCTTTGTATCTTCTTTACCAATAACACTGTGTGCATGAGTATTATATTATCAGCCTTTAAAAGAATTGTATGGTAAACATTGCGATGGTATGTCGTTGCTTTCAGTCAAAAAAATTGAACATATACAGTAGCTTAAAGATCAATTTCAGTAAGAGTTTTATGTCCAAGTACTTGCAGTGTTTTGGTCCTATCATGAACCCATGACATCATGCTGTGTCTACAGCTGAGGTCTACTCCCCACAGCGATAACTGCCAAAGACTGGGCAGTTTGGGTTAGACTTCAAAGTGGGCTGAGTTTGAATCAGTACTTGCTCGTCAGGATGGTGTCTTAAACAAATGTACAATTTTAACAAGCAAATGTCAATAAAAAAAACAGTTGCAACAGACATTACTTACAAAACACAACCCGACACATGAACAAAAGCAGATTGTTCAACTTTATATATATGTACCTTAAAGAAGATGCAGCCAAGATCATAACAAATTCTGCCACAAAAGAAAATTGTCCAGAATTCTTCGTAGGGGACAATTACACAACAAATGTTTCTCATATTGAGGCTAAACTTTGTACAGTTCTCAATATCATGTTAATAGCGTAATTCTTGAGCAAATGTAATGCTGCAATGTGACGTGCTATTGTCCCGTTGCAATGCCAATGTATACCTAAAATATAATCAAGCATAAGGAGAAATTGCCTCCTGGATGAATGGAGGAGTGAGAGTAGTTGAAAAACTGAAGTGATGACTCCAATCATTTGATAATTGTAAAACATACTGGACAAGAAGTTGATATTGTCAGAATGAATATGATACAGTCCTGTTCAGATTTGTAAACACAGTGTTCGAACTGATATGTTTTGTATGTGCACTTCATTAAAAAAAAATGAATGAGTGTTTGTATTATAATTATGCAAGACATTCAATGCCTGGAGCAACAGAGGTAGCTGTATGTCCAAACATTACACACTATTGTGACTTTTGAACAATGGTCTACAGTGAATACTTAGATGTGCTTTGTGTATTCTGGTATGCACATATAATGCAAGAAGTTTCAAACAATTCCATTTTCCCACCTGGTACTTAAATCTTGCCTTATTTCAAACTTATCCACCAGAGTTCACTTAAGACAGAGAAGGAGTTATTTGTTTAAGTTTATTTGTTGAACAGCGTAGTTTTGAAGATGATTAAGTAACTGTTAGGCCTGACTACTTACTGTTTCAGCTTTCTACCACCAGGGGTCACTTCTGTGTTACTTATTGTTTTGTGTAGTAGTCCCCATCTTGACAGACCACTACGAGAGACCACCTGCCTTTAAAGACCACCTTCTCCAGAAACTGTGTCTAGTGCTTTTCATGTTACTTATACCTCCTATGAAAGACTACCTGTCTTGAGAAACCACAATTTTGCCAGCCCATTAGCTGATCTGTTAAGGCAGGTTCACCATGCCTGCTGTTGTTGATCTGTCAGGCTTCACATACTTCATTCTCTTGAGTTGAGATTTGTACCTGTGCAATACATGTAGATGAAATTACCCTTAGAATTTTGATTTTCACAAGTCCAGGATACATGTACAGCCACCAGTCACACCCAACGTACCTTTATCCCTTTTTTCAGAGAAAGAGAGAGCCGAATTGCGACTACTTGCCTCATCACATTTGCTTATTTGTAACAAAATAGCATGCATGGTCTCAGAAAAATTTTGAAAGAAACCATGAATAGGGGTCATCATTTTATCACATTCATAGTCACTAGAAATGTTTTCTAGAATTTAATGTATTTCGGACAGAATTTAAATTATTTTTGTTGGATTGTGAAGTATGGATATGTTAATAACTCTTATAAATGCTTTTCATTTAACTCTGAAATGATTCTATTTGTTCAATCCATGTTTTAAAGATTGGGAATTTTATATGGTACAGAAGCACGAATCCATGCCCGTTTTCTTCAAACATAATTTTCTTATACCCAGAGACATATTTACCATTGGATTGAATGAAAAGTTTCTCACATTTGTTTATGATATATTTGAGAGCATATGTATACAAAGTCAGTGCAAAGGACATAAGTGTACTTTGCAGAGATATTGGAGAGGGAATCCAGGAAAAAATCAGTAACAAGTTGATCGTGAATATGAGTTCAAAGGTTAATGATCATTCTCAAAGAATGCACATATACTACATATTTGTTTGGTTGGCAAACACTGGGATTTCATGTCACAATAATACACTTTATTCCTCTGATGAGGATGGAGAGATTAGCCAGGGGCTAATGCAGATCTCTCTGCTTATGCTGTGGGAAATTTTTAAAATGTAACCTGAGCTTAGAATAAAATATGAATGTTGTCAAATATTGCAGTTAAAATGACCAGATACAGCCTTTTTATCGATACATGCTGACCTTAATTGTCCCTTTATATTCATGAGATCATGACATTTTCAGACAGGAAAAAATAAGTAAGTGGGACTTAATTTACAAGTTGATGGTTTAATTAGGTCTGATCTAAGGTGCTACAGTTGATAGAGACATCAGTAGCAGCTTTTGTTTAGCAGGCCACATTCTGAGACAGTCACACCTTCACAGGTTGATGTCTCATCTCTCAGAATCGCCATAGAATGGACAAGTAAATAACTGTGACTAAAGAATGCTCGCATATATCAAAATATTTATTGTATGGTTATTTATCATGTGTATACAAGAAAGAAAGATGCATGTACATTTTTGGATAGTAAGCTGTACATGTTAGACTATTTACCCAGGTTACATACACAATGTATCCATTTTATGGAAGTTATTTAAAGCACACCGGATACTCTTATATGATACAAATTTTTGTTTGAGGTGCCATGGAAGGTTTGTAGATGTTGCAGGTCAAAGGTCAAATGGCAGTAAAAGATGGGAAAAGATAGGTCCATATGCATGGTCATGAGTGTATGCCTGGGCCTTTCAATAATGAATGTTTCTTTGTAATGTTGTGATTATATACCAGCATAGACAGCCAGCAGGGCAGGGACGGAAGCTAGGCATCTGTGGATGTGCCCTCTGGATCGATGAATGTTGAGATATTGTGTGGACGAAGTGGCTTTGGCTCAGAAGAAGGCTCATTGCCTGTACGTGTAGCTTTGTGATGTTGTATTATATGAATAAAACTGCTATATGGTCTGGGATAGGTTATGTTGCCTTCCATCCCAACAATGTTGTGTGCCCACATTTTCAAAGGAGAAAGCTCTGCTTATGGGTTTGTGTCCAGAAGGAGCACCAGGGGGAGCTACTAGCCACCAGTGGTTGATGTATGTGGTGTGGCAGGGTGCATCAGAGGTCATCTGACACCATTGGAATATGTTACATCAATGTACAAAATGTGTTTCAGCATGGGATTAAGGGGTACACTTCTTATAAAACTGGGAATGACACGAGTGCCAGTGGGCTCATTCAGCATTAACTGTTGTCTTAAGGCTAGCTCGCCAGGTGCAGCTAGTTGAAGAGCCACCTGGTGGATGTGTATGAACTAAATTGGCTCACTTCATCTCCAGAAGACTTTCCAGTCAAAATAAATGGCTATAAGCCACTGGAAAAGGATGAATTTTGGCAACATGACGTGATGTAAATATGTGGAAGGTCACTTACATGTGCATGTGCCAACCTTCGACAGGCACACATTGTGACACCCCCTACAGGTTGACCTGTGATGTCAGAGAGGGAGGTCACTTCCACTATATGATTGATATGCACTGTGATAGGAGCTTTGCTGTGCATAGTTATAAATATGTCACACAACATTGTGCACTTTCACTTTGTTCAGAAATTAAAGTAGCAGTGTATGCAACTCTGTCATTATTTGTCATTTGTACCGTTTACAAACATACAGACTTGTTGGGTAACCTGCTTTACATAGATGTAGAGTTGTCTAACCACACTGTGCTGCAAAACTGTAGCCAGAAGTATGGTAGAAATATTATTGATGAGCTTACATCTCACCATTTGAAATACAGTCAAGAGAGAGCATGGCTGGCCATATCTAGCCTACCATACTCTCTATATGCTGGTTTTTGTAACTCAACCTGAATGTTTTAGCTCCCAGCTGTATATTTGCTTATTTGAAGATGTTTCTATCAATACTTTTTTTCTCAACTGTGATTGGACAACTCCATTCATACCAAGCAGGGGGTACACAGAGGTCTGAATAAGTGAACAAGTGGTGGGTTGATGGAGGAGGATACAGAGAGGTCAGAATGAGTGAGCAAGTGGTGGGTCGATGGAGGAGGATACGCAGAGGTCAGAATGAGTGAGCAAGTGGTGGGTTGATGAAGGATATGCAGAGGTCTGAATGAGTGAGCATGTGGTGGGTTGATGGAGGAGGATACACAGAGGTCAGAATGAGTGAGCATGTGGTGGGTTGATAAAGGAGGATACACAGAGGTCTGAATGAGTGAGCAAGTGGTGGGTTGATGGAGGAGGATACACAGAGGTCTGAATGTGTGAGTAGGTGGAGGGTTGATGGAGGAGGGTATACTCAGATGTCTGAGTGAGCAGAGTTCAGGGTGAAGGAGACTGTTGAGTTGGTGAGTGTGACCCTACACATACTGAAGTGGTCCTGTGAACTTCAGAATAATATCAAGGTCGCCTACATTAAGACCATCGTCACTGTTGCGAACATGAACATATCCCCGAACTGATGAATGATGGTGAAGTCAAAAATAGCGAAAACACACACAAATCTGTAAAAAAAAATAAAACAATACCTGATAAGAATTGGATGATAGCTGGTCAAGTTATGGCTGGATGAAAATCTCAAAGATCCAAATGACCTTGACCTTTGACCTTTAGAGGTCCCATGTAAATTACGAAAATGTACTGTTACAATATCCCTTTTTTAAGCCTTAGACATGAACCAAATCAGATGAAAATTAACTCAGTTTTGGCTAGATGAAAAATTCAAAGGGCCAAATAACCTTGACCTTTGCCTCTAGTATGTGAATTACAAAAATGTGCAGTGTTACAATATATCTACAATTTGAGCCCAACATGATCAAAATCAGATAAAAATTAACAAGTTATGGCTAGAAGAAAATTTCAAATGGCAAAATGATATTGATCTTTGACCTTTAGAGGTCACATGTAAATTAAAAAATGTGCAGTGTTCCAATTCCTACAATCTGAGTCCAACGTGATTTAAAATGGATGAAAATTGACCAAGTGATGACTAGATGAAAATTTCAAAGGTCCGAAATGATCTTGACTTTTAACCTTCAGAGGTTACATGTAAATTACAAATATATGCAGTGTTGCAATACCTACAATTTGGGTCCAATATGGCTAGAATTGGATGATAATTGACCAATTTATGGCTGGATGAAAAATTTTGGAGGTCCAAATGATCTTGACCTTTGACCTTTAGAGGTCATATGTAAATAACAAAAATGTGCAGGGTTACAATATCTACAATTTGAGCCCAACAGAATCAAAATTGGACAAAAATTAACCGAGTTATGGCTAGAAGAAAATTTCAAATGGCAACATGACCTTGACCTTTAGAGGTCACATGTAAATTACAAAAGTGTGCATTGTTACAAACATATGAATTGGAAGTTGAATTGGTTAACTGTACCTAAAATGTAAATTTAAATTTCAAATGGCCCTAATTTCAATAACTTTCAAAAGTTCTTTACAAAATCTCAAGACTTCACATATGGAAATATAATTGTGCCAAGTTTTGAGTTTCTACATTTAATAGTTTTAAAATGACATTTTGATGAATTTGCCTGTAAAGAAATAAATAAAGAATTCCTAATAAAATAATATATCTGTGTTGGCACACAGACATAAAAATCACATCACCTGTTGAACACATTAAGGTCTGCAGATCCCCAGAAGTACCCTATGCAATTTCAAAGCAATTGGCTAAGTGGTTGCAGGATTTTTTAAGGTATTGCCAAAATCTGAACAAAAAAATTGTTAAAAATCCAAAAATCAGTGGAGCATGACCAGTTGAACTCTTGGTAGAGATCCACCGAATATAAGGTACTTTCCCACCAAGTTTGAAGTGCATCTGTTTTGGAGAAGTCAAAACTGAATTTCCATAGCAATCCCCATTCACTCACATGGTAATCAGTAGGAATGTATGCATTAACAGACCAGTACATCACTACCAAGTGAACAACATTGTTTAACCTTCCTACAAGCTACATTTCCACCAAGTTTTAGAACAATCTGAATGATGATTTTGGAGAAGTTGAAAACCGTGAAAACACCAAAAAGAAAATTGTTCAAAAAAAAAAAAAAACTAGAAAAGAAGATTTAGTCCCAAACATCGGTCTGTGTGCCTTCAAAAGTTGTAAATATGGCAAGAAAATTTTAGATCCAAATGACCTTGACCTTTGACCTCCAGAGGTTACATGTAAATTACAAAATTGTGCAGTGTTGCAATACATACAATTTGAGTCCGACATGCCTGAAATTGGGATGAAAATTGAGCAAGTTATGGCTAGATGTAAATTTGAAAGGTCCAAATGACCTTGACCTTTGAATGTTACATATATACATTACAAACATGAACCATGTTAGACTATCTACAATTTAAGCCCAACAAAAACCAAATCAGATGATAATTGAGCAAGTTATGGCTTGATTAAAATTTCAAAGGGCCAAATAACCTTGACATTTGACTTTTGAAGGTCACATGTAAATAACAAAAATGTGCAGTGTTGCAATACCTACAAGTTGAGTGCAATATTTTTAAATTGGATAAAAATTGAAGAAATTATGACTAGTTTAAACTTTTCTAGGTGCAAATGGCCTTGATCTTCACAGGTTGCATGTGAATTACAAAAATATGCAGTTTTTAAATACCTACAACTTTAGTCAAACATGACTAAAACCAGATAGAGATTGACCAAGTCATGGCTGAATGAAACTTTCAAAGATCCAAATGACCTTGACTTTTGACCTTTAGAGGTGATATGTTAGTACAAAAATATGCAGTGTTGCAGTACCTACAAATTGGATCCAACATGGTCAAAATTGGATGAAAATTGACAGGGTTATGGATGGATAAAAATTTGAAAGGTCTGAATAACATTGATCTTTGATGGAAGAGGTTACATGTAAATTACAAAAGTATACAGTGTTGCAATACCTACAATTTGGCTCCCAACATGATCAAAATTGGATGAAAATTGACAGTTAAGGGTGGATGAAAATTTCAAAGGTCCAAATGACCTAGACCTTTGACCTTTAGAGGTTGCATGATAATTACAAAAATATGCAGTATTACAAACCTGTAAATTGAAGTTGGATTAGTTAACTGCACCTATAATAGGTTTGAAGATATTCAGCATTGAAATTTTGAAATGGCACAATTTGCAAATTTTAAAAATCATTGCCCTCTTCATAAAAAGACACGACTTTCTGTCTGGAGCTATAATCATGGCAAGTTTGGAGTTTCCAAATGTAATAGTGTCTGAGAAAATTGTTGGACAAAATTGCTGGTATTTGCTTCAAAGCAAATCTGTCTGTGCTTTTAAAAGTTGTAAATATTAAATGCTATAACTTTTGTCCTTTGGTACTTCACATTCCATTAAGCTTATGGCTGGATGAAAATTTCAAAGTCCTAATGGCCTTGACCTTTAGAGGTCACAATGTAAATTACAAAAATATACAGTGTTACAATACCTACAATTTAAGCCCAACATGAACCAAATCAGATGAAAATTGACCAAGTTATGGCTAGACGAAACTTTCAAAGGGCTGAATGACCTTGTCCTTTGGCCTGTAGTGGCTACATGTTGATAACAGAAATGTGCAGTGTTGCAATACCTACCATTAGAGTCCAACATGATTAGCAATTGGATAGAAATTGGCGGAGTTATTACTGGATGAAAATTTCAAAGATCCAAATGACCTTGACCTTTGACCTTAAGAGGTGCCATGTGATTACACAAATGTGCAGTGTTAAAAATAACTACAATTTGAGCTGAACATGATCAAAATTGGATAAAAATTTGACAAATTTCTGGCTAGATAGAATTTCAAATATCCAAATGACTTGACCTTGGAACTTTAGAGGTCACAATTAAATTACAAAAATATGCAGTGTTACAATAGCTACAATCTGGGTCCAACATGATCAGAATTGGATGAAAATTGACTGTGTAATGGCTAGATGAAAATTTCAAAGGTCCAATTGATATTGACCTTGAAAAGAAGATTTGCTTCAAAGAAAAGCTGTCTGTGTGCCATCCAAAGTTGCAAATATTAAATGCTACAACTTTTGTCCTTTGGTACTTCAAATTCCATTTAGTTTATGGCTGGATAAAAATTTCTAAGTCCAAATGACTTGGACCTTTGATCTTTAGAGGTCACATGTTAATTACAGAAATGTTGTTACAATACCCACAATTTAAGCCCAACATGAAAATTTCAAAGGTCCAAATGACCTTGACTCTGACTTTCAAGATTACAGTAAATTACAAAAATATGCAGTATTGCAAAACCTACAATTTGGGCCAGCATGGTCAAAATTGGATGGAAATTGACCGAGTTAAGGCTGGATGAAAATTTCAAAGGTCCAAATGACTTTGACCTTTAGATGTCACATGTTAATCACAAAAATGTGCATGTGCTGGATTCAATGGCAGAATGAGACGCATGTGAACATAATGGAGGGTCTCCCGGGTTGATTCCGGTCTGGTCCATTCCAGTCCGGTGTTTACCGTTACCCATTTGCGCCTGCGTGAGGTGATCAAACATGGCAGCCCCCTTGAAAGAAGCGGCTTTTGTCTAATGCCGCGTAGGCTAGTGCTTCTGAAGTTGATACAACGGGTTGAGTTCGAACGAATGACCAGACAGAAATGGAGCTGGTCTATCGTGTCAATAAGTGCTCCAAGCAGCGGCGAGACTGGGCCCCAGAGGACAGTCCCATATGCGCATTATCACCGAAGAACGTCATTGCTTTTACAAACTCAATGGATCTTGTCAATTCAAATGGGTAGGTCCGATTCAGTGTAAAACTGGTTACAAAAACAAAAAAAAAAAGACCGTGCAATACTGTTATCATCAGAATTATCCGTCGTGAAAGAGCAGTTGATGGCAGCTTATATGCAAATCCCTTTTTTTTTTCCGGAGGAGAAATCTCGGAAAATGCGCTTGAAAGTCCGCCACCGGTTGGGTAAAAAAGGCGGAACGGAACCACCGTTTCGCCAGGAATATACTACGAGTCAACAAGAGGAGGGGAGGCAGAGAGTGGGAGAGGGAAACAGGACGGAGCTAGAGAGGCATTAGTGATAGGGAACAGCATGGTTAGGAAGATAGATAGGGTCTCCTGTAGGGCAGACAGGGAGCAGCCATAGGGTTAGGGTGTGCCTTCCAGAGCCAAGAAAGTTAAGATTAGGGACGTTGAGGAGAGGCCAGAGCACGGGCAACCAGCAGAATGGTTGTCATCATATTCTGGTCAATACGAAACCCATTCATACTGGAGCTTCTTTGGAATATGAGAGTACGAGATACTCGAAACTAGTCCTTTGTAAAGAAACCTAGCCTCAGCCATCTACGGCCTCTGCCCTGCCCGTATTTGCTTATTCTTTGGAATATGGTCCAGATTTTGGAACTTAGGGTTTAATAGCGTGTAACTGTAAGGGTCAGTGCACAGGCAGACACCAATGATCTCTTGAACGGGGAAAGGTAGGATGGAGAAAGTGTTGGGCATGAATGGGAAGCTTGTGGCGGATTAGCGCAGTTAGACTGCCGTGTTTTGGTAATGGGGATACCAAGGCTTAGGATGAGTGTGTGGAAAGCAAGTAGGATTAACAGGAGGTTAGAGTTGTTATGTAGGCAGGGTGAGATAGCATTTAGAGACATGTGGCAGGATTTCGCAGGGAGGAGGGAGCTGTTTGCTGGGGATGGGCTGCACCCAAGTCAGATGGCAGGTCTACAGTGAGTGGGTGCAGTGGCAGGGAAACTAGAAACACCAGCAACTATCGGGTCAGTTCTAGAACAGGATGACGATCATAGGCAAACATGAAGTAGTAGTAGAACAAGAAGGAGGGAGAAAAAGGACAACATGAAAATAGGATGTCAATTATAGAGGATTCAAAGGGAAGAATGGGGACTAAAGCCAAGTTTCAGTCATGTCATCTTGCAACTCACTTTCCAAACAAGTTTTAAATTGTTTGTTCACCAAATATGGTAGATAAACAGTCTGTTTTGAGTCAACTAGTGCTGTTTGAAGGGTGAGTTAACCAGGTGAAAAAGAATTTTGCACCCAATTCCCTATCACTGGGGCAGGCAGAAAGAAATGAAAAGAAAAAATCTGTATCTGCATCCATAGATAAATAATACTTGAGATCTCTTAATGTTTATGATTGTGCACTGATATGTCAATAAAAGGTTCTGGGGATCATGAAGAGGTAATTTTGTGCTGTTGCAAATGACCATTTTAATCTGTTGATGGTTTTAAGCAATGTACATGTATATAGCTGTTCATATTTTTTTAACTTGAACACACCCATGGCCTACACAGAGCCTCCAGTGTCCCTGATGTAAAAGGGTATGCATACTATTACCAAGTCATAAATGTGAGGAAGAGCCAGCTGGTCAGTAGTGGCTGCTCAGTGTCAAGCCAGCAATGCACCACCCTCTCTAAAAATTCTTTACAAATGTTGTTGAAGAAGCCTATTTGAAAATAAGACAAATTCACAAAATCTAACGCATAAAATATTGATTGATTTTCACAGCATGGACGCTCTGTGCATAGCTACCCCAGTCACAGGCCAGAAACAAATTCCCAAAAAATAATAGTATAACACGTTTAGGGATAGATCTAGGCCTTCCAAATTTGTAGCCAAACCGTGAGATAAAACAGTAATCCATGCAGAACTGTTACACGCAGCCCTTGCTGATGTATGTTACAGTTTCACATAGACCACTGGCCTGTGCTTAGTTTGCAGACTGGCCTTTTACATCTGTGTTCTTGCCCACACCTCTTACCAATGGGAGGTAAAAGTTTCAGTTGTGAATAAGTTTTGACATTTGCTGTACTTGTTGGTAAGAAGAACACTAGTGATAATATCAAGTCACTGCAGAGGGGTAATTTGTTTAGCCAGCAGAGTGCCTGTGTGGCGACTGAAAAATCATAGGATCTACTCCCCACTCAGGGCAGAAAAAGTTTCTCAGATCATGCATGTATGGGCTGCTTTCCCTTCCAATGAGTGTCCCGTGACTCCAGAGGACATTCGTGGTGAGATTTTGAAATGAAGCAAGGTGACAATCATAAATACTACTTCCCCACCCCCACCCCAAGGGACAGGGTTCTTCACAGGCTAGTTTAACAGGGTAGCCCACCCAGCTATATACTGGGGGCCCCTGCTATAATAATTTGTTACCCCTCTGATAAAATTTCTGCTTGCCCTAACACATTCTTCTTCCATGAAAAATAGGTCATAATTTTAACAACAATTTCTCTCCAAGTTATCATATTTTTGTACCCAAGTAATCTTTAAAGAACCTTAAAGTGATTCTGATTTTTTTTTTTCTTTTGACCACCCTCCCAAAATATTTAAATGGGGAAAACACAGGAAATGAAGTCAAGTAAATATTGTATAAAGTTCCTTCCAACAAGGCTGCAAGGTCAATACACTGCACCGTTAACATAATGTCCCACTACCACAAATGTGTCTGCCTGTATGACCCTGAAAGTCGGGGGAACCTATCACAAAAAGTACAAATCTAAAAGTAAGAACGTAAGTGGCAGTGGCAATTGAGAACAATAATTGTCAACCTGCAGTAAAATCTGTTGAAATACCGTAATGCATCAAGCCCCTGTGCATTTGTCAAGGGCCATATGTAACTGCAGGGTTTCCTGTCCATGTCAGTCTGACACTGAATGTCAACCCCGTCCTCGCTCTCTCCCCCCCGTTGGCTTAGGAAACCGATCAGTTACTGCAAAGATTATGACACCTGTGGAGGCTGTATCAAGGTGTCATGCCCTACTTGGTAAAATTCACTGGCGACCTCGCGTGCAGCTGGTTCCCATGAATAATGGACATATGAAAGTGACACATCATTAGCAGTTTTCAGCCAATCATATTGAAGTATCTGGTTCAATAATGAGTAACTCCTGCGTCCTTTCACTGCTGGACACTTGACAAATGACAATATATATAACAGTGCAGGGATTTAAGCTGTTTTACAACCACTTCCAAGGAAGAATATGAATAGACTTTTAATTGAAGATGATTCACCTGACACGTGGGGGGCCACAGATTGAGAAGTAAAGATTTTGCAGACATGTTTGTGAGAAAAGGGTCTTTCAGAACCTGTAGAACTTCATGGTAGTGCAGATCTCCATCGCGCCTTGGCTTGTAATACCAAGATTCAAGATCACATTTATTCGATCAAAAATACACACCTAATTATAGGTCATTTGTAAGTAAAATTAACATGTAGGTGAGATTATGATCGGGGAGACCCTTACTAAGACAAATTTATGTCGCTATTGTAAGGGCCACCCCTTTATAAATATGTAACAATTACTATGTAAATGGCGAAGTCTTTAAATGAACATACCAATTACATTTCAGTTATCAGTGATATTTGTCTATTCTATGTAATCAATCTATAGAAATCAAAACTATGAAGTCATGTCTGGTGGGCACATATATAACAAGTTTGAGTGGTACAAATTTCTTGGTACCAGGGTGTGGCTTGGACAAAGTCGCAGTTTGCAAGTAATAAGTACTACATGTGGTGGCACCACCTGTACTTTGATGGAAATTGTGATCCAAAATTTGTTGAAAAATATAAAATTCCGCATCTTGAAAATAATTCAAGTAGACATGCCAAATGTAAAAGATATGTAAATCATGTCCCATGCTAATATGTTATATAATATTTGTGACCTTGACCTATTTTGTTAGGTCACCAGTCTTGTAAAGTTGAAGGGGTGATTTTGTATGGCAGGGTGTAGCTTGAACCACAATGGCAAGGAGAATTGAGCCTGCACAATCGAGTTGTACATTGTAAATAAAACTGTACTTGGTGACCTAATTTTTGGGTCACCACGACCGAATTATATTGGAGTTTGGCACTTGTCCAAGTTTATAGTTTTTTTCTTCAATAACGGGAAAAGTTTTTACCTAATTTGAATGAACAGACCATGTGAGGGAAAACTGGAAGTGGAGCCCACATTTTGAATGGCACAATTTTTTAAGCCGGGTTGTAGGTGAAGGTTATGTCAGACTGTTTCCAGAAGAAGAAAAAAATAGGGGTATAAAAAAGTGCTGAAGGCAAATCCTGGGCAGGGGAACAAGATTGTCAGACTTACACAGGCCACTCAGTTACACTTAGTCTATGTCTGTGCCAATGCATAGCTCCATAGAGATTTCAAAAAAACTTTTGATCAGTGTAACGAGTCTAGCCAAATTGTTGATCAGCAGACTGGTTAAGATAATAGTGTTATGACTATAAAACAAATGCAACACACGTACTGTTCAAGTAATATGTTTAGATTCACAGAGCTGACCTGGTATATGAAACTAGGACTTGTTTGGGATCCATTCTTGTTAAAATTGTATCATTTGCAAGCTATTAAATAAAACTGGCAAGTCATCTTGTGTCATTTCAGTGGCACAGAATGCCCTATCTATGACAACAAAATACCTTGCTGCACCCTATTCTGATTCCCATAAACTTACCTGTCTGCCCTGTCTTTCCTTGGAAAGACCCTTTTATTACAGCTATATCATGTGTCAGATTATAATTTCTGTGGGTACATGTATTAGGAAAAAAATAATAAAGCATGGAATGAGATTTGGCAACTAGAAACTTGGACATTGGGCATCTTCGAAGATTGATACCTGCATTGACCATTTGATGATCAACCGTTACTGAATTTTCACTTGTCCTGCGTCAAATTTTACTTGTCCTGGACAAAAGGATATATATATATTTTTTGCCCTGACTACTTGTAAATGTAATACAAAGTAACAAGTTTATACTGCAGACATCCAAAGTTCCTGGTTGGTGAGTTTGCACACTTATAAGGCATGTTAGGATAAGACAGTATTAATGAACAATAAGGTGCCTCCCAGAACCTGCCCTCCAAGAAAATTTGCTTTCCAAAACATGGGCTTGATCGCATGTACAATTGCACAAATGATAAATGGTGAATGAATATTCAGATCAGCTTACCTAGGCCTCCTTTTACTGTTAACTTACTGTGTGATATTTATACGATAAAATCAACTCCTACATCACTATATTCACTGTCATATCTAACACAAAGAAAAGTTGCCATTGTGATGGCCTTTACTCCCGCATGGAACCTCAGTCTCACAGACACTGCAACAGGTGGCTGAATTTATTGGTTGTTCGATAGTGTCAGATATATACAATTGGAGATTGACAGTTATAACAAAGGAAAAGATGTGTTTGCTTCCTTGCCAATGGGATCAGGCAAGTCTTTGACACATTGCTACACCAAATGTACTCTTATGTTCAGGGCGTGATCAGTGTACTGCTATCGGTCACACCTGTATTGACAGATGCCCCTTTATATGGCTTCTCTAGCTTGTTTTGTGGCGTTTCATATTGAGACCAATGAAGCTATTGGTTTTTTTTTTGGTTTTTTTTTTTAATTTTTGTTTTTTTTACCAAGTTCGTAATTTTATTAAAATATGACCCTCATAATATTTTAGCCTTCTCTTAGATTATTCCGTGCCCAAAAAACGTTCCAACATTCTGCACTCAGGTGTTTTTTCATTTGTCCATGGCTGGAACTGTCTGAAAAGATTGTCTGCCTTGATCCCCAAGCTGCAGACCTTACATAATTCTTTGGCAGATGGTGTCAATTTGAGCCTTCCGTTGGTTTTACATGCGGTATCTGTCTAAAAAATTCACCAGTACAAATGTACAAGTCTGCTGTTTGACAGTACGTCAGATCATTCATGTTGTTGTGACCTCTCAGTGGGTTTCATGGGTTCATCAGAACATGACATGACCTCTGATGACTTACGGGACAGTCCAACAGGTGGCACTGTGCTCTGTCTGCACTGGAAATTTGAGCTGTCAGAAATAAAAAAAGCAAAATTTGTTTCTTTCAGTTCCAGCCACACGTTAAGGTATTTTCAGTGACTCCAGCAGGAACATTGGAGGAAAAGTGAAGAACTGTAATGTAATTGGAACGCACAATTCTAGTCTCTGAAGGATTCAAAGTAACACCTGCTGGAGTAGACCAAACATAGTGACACATATTTTGGTACCCATATCTTCACTTCATTTCAATCTTGCTTTCAGAGATGCTGCGCAGACGTTTGAACTGTCTTTCTATGTGTACGTGTGTGACATAGACAAGCCCTGGGATGTATACAAAGTGACCTGTCTGGAGGAGAGGGTCGTAACCCTCAACTGGGATGTCAGTGGGACCAAGCTGCTCATTACTGATGCACAGGGTGTCTGTGAAATCTGGCACATGAAGGTGATGTTCATATGTTTCCACATGTGTGACTGTACCTTTTCATTCTTCATGAGTACATGGTATAGTTCTCTGCAGAAGTGTATTATAAAGTGTGTGTTGGTGGGTGCAGATGGGGAGGGGTTTGCGTGTGGTGTGTCCAGACAGGAAAGACGTGTGTATATTTAGCTGATGTATTGAGACATTACTTGTAACAAAGTATTGCAGCTCTTTTCTGCTTCCATACAGATTTAATAGGAGAGGTAAGAATTACCAATTATCCGTGTATTCAGCTGAATACACAATCCAATACACAGAATTCTTCAGGGCCAGAGATGCGTATTCCCATTGGATTGCATGTTAAATTAACCTCAAATTAAAAGACTACTTTTAAAGCTGCAAGAATAAAATTTATGTGAACATTTCAGCTCTGTACATAATTTTACCACAAAAATTTTGCTGTTTATGCAATGAGTGATTTTAAAGTTATTAAGCTGTAAATTACAATGAAAAGTGATGGGAATACACAACTCTAGCCTTGAATGACTGAAATGATGTCTATAGGAGAGCAGTAGAAGCTTCTACTGTTGCTCTCCCCTATTCTCACAAAAGACCAGTGTAGTTTGCAGACAAGGGGAATTGTTGTTTTTAATATGATGTCCTTAAGTGAAAGCATTTTCCAGTTCAGTTTGCTCACTTGTTACAAGGTAACCAGCAGTATGCCAACGAAATAAGCTTACAATGTTGCTTCATGTGACGTATTGGATTGTATTTTGCAGGATTATATGATGAATGACTGGCAGTGTAGTCACAGTGCTAGCATACCTGGAGAGCACATCATTGCAGCATCTTGGCTTCACCAAGGCATAGTGGTACGTGCTGCCATCTAGTGACTAAACGGCTTTAACTGGAAAAAGTAACAGGTTTCCAGAACAAGTTCTCTGCACTGATACTGCAATATGCAGTCCTATGCTTTGTCTAATGTATCGTTAAAAAATTATTAGAATAAAAGCAAGGAATTGTGGTGAACATAACACAGGTATTAATGAAAATTTTTTTTTTTCTTGATAGTGGGCAAGTGGCTATCAATAATCATCATCCAATAACATGCATGTGAGGTGAAATGGTTTCAGTGCAAATGACATCACTTGTGTCATGATCCAGACTCATTTCTTGGTCTGACCATCTCTGACTTAGGCGGGAGCTGTCCACTTTAGACCTCTGCCTATTATTTTTCTATTGAGAATCCCACCAAATGATATAATTATATCATTTTCTAAGCCTATTGCGGTTTATACTACCTGCATACTGCACTAAAAGTGGGTTACAACTGTCCTGTTGTAAATATTGCAGGCAAAATGCCAGACGTAAACAAAGTAGTGAGTGATTAGTTCTGCCTGACTACTCACTCTACACGTGCCGAGTGCTGGGACAGTCCGACCAGCCGCAACCCAGATGTGTCAAAGCCTTGAGTTCTGATTGAAACTGTGGAGTTGAAAGATTTCAACTCTTTGTACTGCTGGGCATAAGATTAGAGCTCAACCTGTGGTCAATCATTACTCATTAGCCTCTGATGAGTCCAGTGAAGGAGGAAACACATCAGGCTTACAACACTTGCCTAGTCTTTTCATCAATTTTAATAAAAAATATTTGTAATACATGTTTGTCCCTTAAATATTGCATATAAAACATGTTTAAGTGCACATATATACATATATGCATGCATGCATACATATATACATATATACATACATGCATACATACATACATGCATGCATACATACATACATACATACATGCTTCAAAAAATAACAAGCATGTCGATGATCCAGGTTTATTCGTGCTAAACTATATGCACACATTTTACATTTGTTCCTATGAAATACTGTTTCATCGTGTTTGTTTAAATTCTTGATTGTCATTCCATTTTACATTTGTTCCTATGAAGTACTGTTTTGCAGTGTCTTTTTAAATTCTTGATTGTCATTTCTGTAAAAAATTAAAATTGTTGACGTTGGTCTGGGTAAAACAACATTTTCAGTGTTATCAACTTTAAAAAGTATAGTTTAATACTCTTGACAAGCATATAAATGACCGTATATGTTAAGATTTGTTATGACTGCAAGTTTATAAAATGAAAATAGTCCTTAGATGTTTTGCATGTAAATATACTAAATTTATGTCCAATGATGATAAACTTTCCAGCTTTACTTAATGTGGTGAATAAATGAAGTTGAAGTCAGATGAATTCTTTTATGTAGCCTAATACATGTTGTTCTGCAGGATAATAGGGCATACATTGGTTCTCTCTCTCTCTTCACTTTCAGGTGAATTTTATAGCAGACAAAAAAGACAGTGCCCTGTACGTAGATAAGATTGTGCGTAAGAGATTTGCTCCATCTTTGTGTCAGTTTGGTGGGAAAGCAGTGGAAGGTTTCATCGCCATAACAACTACTGGGCTGGTAAGGCACAGCTTGCATACGATACCCCTTCCCACTAAAGTTACCCCAAAATGCCCATCAGTAAAATGTTGTGTGGTCAATAGTTTTTACTTCATTTTCTCAGTTCTGTGAAATTTTATGAATGGTAATTGTAAATGAGACCTGTCTGAATCTCATGCCCCTGGTCAAGTGTACGTTGGTATGTGTTGGTGCCATAGAAGGCTGCTGGGTCAGTCCTATTTAATTCTAATCAGGAAAAGTTTAAGGTCCTGAGTAAAGTTGCATCATTTGTTGTCTGACTATACCATAAACATAGTTAGATTTAACCCTTAAAGGGTCAGGTTATTTTTTGTACCAGTGAAAATAAAAGTAACAATTTTCATTGAACACAGTGCACTAGGAACAGTTTTCTTTGTAGCATACCAAAAGTATGTATCAGGAGGGAGAGGTATACACAAATAGATCGGTGTGATTCTTGGGGGAAACACAACAGCTGTCTGTGTACAGTTTGGTGATGATTTATGAGTTGTTTACACGAGTAAGGCTCAGCTAGTGTGAGCCCAGCATAAATTCACGTGATTACTGGTCGTTAACAACCGGTCTGACTGTTTAAGGGTTAAGGTGAAGACAGCAGAACTAACGTGCAAGAACTAAAGATGCAAGGTCTAAAGTCAGTGGAGTATTCATGCCCTGGGCCTTCATCTTATTTTCGTCTGTGAGTGCGGGCTTGCTGCATGCGTCCATCTGTCCTTCTGTTACCTTGGGGGATGCAATAAGTTGAACAGATTAAGCTACTATCATGAAATATGTACTGTCGAAGTATCTCATGGGGCACTTACCTGAGTTCAACATTCAGCAGCCTTGATATTTTTCAAAATCACGTGGGGTCCTCATATTTTTACTCTTGCAGATGCAGTAACTTTTGTACAAATTGAGCTGCTAATATGAAATTTATACTGTAGCAGCATCTCATTCAATGCTTGACAAAGTTTGACATTTAATGACCTTGTCCTCTTTTCGAGGTCTTCTCTTTTTTTTAAGGTCACCAGGGCTGAGGGGGTCTTAAGGTCATTTCAAACATTACATTTGTGACCTGCCAGGCTAGTCATGCTGAAATTGCCATAAAGCAATTGCAGCATGCCTTGCCGTTACCAGGTAATGCGAGAAACACTGATCAAGGCCTTTTCCACCTGAGCATGGGATCAGATAGGACATTATGCTGTTAAACTAGAATGCTATCCATCAATTACAGATTTTCAATTGATATTTTTATAACAACACATTAATTAAAGAAGAGGGATTGTTTGAACAATTTAACATTTACATTGTACAGTAAAACCTGTTTTGAGAGACTGCCCCTATGGCAGGACAAAAAAATGTGTTCACATAAGGCAGGTGGTCTCTCAATAGAGGTGCAATATCAGTGAAAAGATGGCAAAAGAAACATGGTTGTGAAAAAGCAGGTTGTCTTTTCTCCCAGTGGTCTCTCAAAACAGGTTTCACTGTATTTTGAAATTTGACAGGTCTGTTTTTCTCCCACAGATTACAGTGGGTTTACCTAAGACTGGTAGCCAGGAAGTGACCATGCGACATCATAGCATTGGGCCTCTGCGGAGCCGCATTCAAATAGCGGACATTGGCCATGACAGCAATGGAGAGATTCTGATAGCAACCAGTGATGGCACCATCTCGTCTGTTATCCAGTGTTATCGTGTGTCTGTTCTACCAGAGCCAGGGGCGTGCAAAATCAAATGCCGACCAACGGCCAGTTTTTATGCGAAATGCCATCTGGAGATGTCGATACGTGATTCACCATCTGCTCGTGTCACGCATGTACAATATTTGGACAAACAGTGTGGAGAAATACTCCTCATAGGTGCTGGAGATACTAATGTTAGTCATGTAGAAAAGTGGAAGTTAACAGAACAAAAGCTAGGACTGCATCGTTTGTACCAAAGCAATGCAAGTTCCGAATCATCATACCAGACTCTCAAGTGGGTTCATACAGCTAGTGTCAGCCATAACAGCTTACCTGTTGCTGTTGCTATTCCAAGGTTCCCTGTGG
>OZ026619.1:87425005-87448190 GCA_964020975.1 Hermodice carunculata | reverse complement strand
TACAACCAATGCCAGACACTTCTGCTTCATTCTTTCAGTACATAGCGGTGGCCTACAAAGACGGTTCAATGAAGCTGATACGCAAGGCCAACTTCCAGCCAATGGCAACAATGAATCTCGACACAGGGATACTAGAGAGCGATCACATGGAAACAAAGAGACGGAAAGTCCCGCAACAGATGGTTCATATGCAGCAGACGTATATGGGCTCGGCTCTGGTGGGCATGGACCAAGACGACTGTATTTATGTGATGAAAGCCAGTAACACAAGAGACCCAGTCACTCAGATATCCCCTGTCTATCTGGTCTCGCTCCTTGAGTACTGTATGGTCACTGGATATGATTGGTGGGATATTATTCTGGCTCTCAAACCAGGTAAACAGGGTCAGATGTCAAGTCTGTGGTGTAACTACCTTGAGTTTCTGGTATACTGCGATTTTATTGCCTCGTATAATTTCTTGGGAGATGTTGAGTCTGTTGACCCCCATTGAGGGTTGGGGTGGATGGAGGTAGTTGTTGACCACATTATAGGCTGTGTATGGGAAGGTAGCCTTGTTGCCTCGGACAAAAGGTGTCAATGCGTAGTGAGTTGTTTACTCATGCCTTTAAAAATCCGATTTCAAAATGAAATAAATATTTCAGTATTTCAATAGCTATTCACAAAAACTGCCCCCCATCCCCCCCAAAGGTGACATTGTCATTTGGTACTATGGCATATAGTTCAACTACATGTTGTATGTCACTGGGTAATCCAGTTTCAGGGATGAAAGTGACTTTGCGGGGGAAAAAAAATTGAAACCATACCACACCCTTTCACGTTTTACCAGATTGTGGCTTTTCGGGCCAAAAGGATGTTACTGTTATCTTTGACTTTTGAGGGAAAAAAATGAATTCCTGAAAAAAACTGAAGACTTTCATCCCTGCAGTTTAAATAAATAGGATTTCAATACAATGCAAGAATTTTGAAGAAAAAATTATATTTGTATATATGTATAACTATATATATATATATATATATATATACATATATATATATATATATATATATATATATATATATATATATATATATATATATATATATATATATATATATATATATATATATATATATGGCTAAGACAGGGCAAGTGGCCGCTGTGGCTAATGATGTGAAAAAAAAAATTAAAAAAAAAATATATATATATATATATATATATATATATATATATAACCACTTACGCGCAAGAAGATACACGTGCTATGAAAGCATCATATCACAGAAGTGTTCTATCACGCAAAACTATGTTTGTAATTGCAGGAATGGTAGAAAGTGTGATACAGAAGCTGACAGACAACTACATGAAGCAGCCCCCAGCCACGCAGGAGCTGAGACACATCCGCTTCATGGCTGTCAAGGCCTCTCTCTACCGAGCCAGTAGCTGTGGCCAGCAGAGGGTGGCCGATTGCCTGGCTCGGCTTCTCCTCAACTCAGTGGCGGTCTGCTTCAAGTCAGTCCTTCGGCCCAAGAGTATGACAGGCCAGGATAAGGTACTGCTTAGGGCTCAGTTTATATTTCTGCCACAGGCTGCTGTTGTAGCCGTTTACTGTCAAAGTTGTTGCATGAAGTTTAGTTTAAAGCGGTTAAGGATGATTTAAAATAAAGCAAAGTGCAATGTGGGGGCCGCTTTTGTGACTTCACTCACTTAGATGGCTATTAGCTTTTGCCCCTTAAATTAAAACGGAGTCACCAGCTTTCCCCAGAGTGGGGAGGGCAGTAAACACCCAACCCACCCACAGGAAATCTGTTGACCTGGACCATGTTGCTCTGAGAGACCTATACACAGTTCTAACTCAGACTCTATTTCTTGAACTTAAATAAATGACGAATCATTGAAGGAGATGACTGTTTACCTCCAGTTGGTTTCAGCTACGGATAGTTTAAGGGGGGGGAAAAGTTAAGACATCAGACCATTTATATAAATATCAGAAACAGCACATCAATAACATCAATCTCCCTAGCAGTACATTTTTTGTTCCACTCACCCTCCCCCCCCCCCCCAAAAAAAAAAAAAAATTGGTCATAATATTTTGGTTGTTAATCAATAAATATCTGTGCATCTAGTTCCTTTTGAGTGGAACACATGAGAAAAACTTAAGCACACAAAGGCATTATAAAGCAAATGAGACTGCTTGGCTGAAGTTCTCTCTGTAATATTTTATTTTTTTGTGGGGTGGGGGGTATTTGAGGAAAATAAAATTACTCATTAAAGTACAAAGAAACTCTGTTAACTACAATGGGTTTTTTTTTTTTTTTTTTTGTCTAATTTCAGAGTCCAGCAGACAAGTTGGCATTTACATGCAGCAAAAGTATTGAGAATGACATAGACAAAGTCATGATGACCCTGAATCCAGAGAAAAAAGAGTTTGTGGTGGACCCCAGCACGCTCCAGGCCCTGCAGCAGTTGATACAATGGGTGTCTGACCTGACACTGTATTTATTAGCATCCATTCCCATGAGCCAGGGTTACGGCAGCTTCCCAGGGTCCACTATTATATATGACATTCGGGTGCTGAGCACACTGAGAGAGCTTCTTGTCATCATTCGTATATGGGGCCTGATTAACCCGAGCTGTTTGCCGCATTTCAGTGCCACTTCGGCAAACTTTGACTGCCTCTCGCAGCTGTTCAAGTTGCTGACCAAACTGTGGCTGAGCTGCCAGGAGGGAAGTGGAATGGACTTAGAGGAGACCTTTATCGATGAATGCTGTCTCCTCCCCAGTCAAGTTTTCATTCCCGATGTCAATAAAAGTCTGCTCGGTGATCTCAACATAGGTGGGTCCATCTTCCAGCAGAATCATCCACTTAAGTACACATTTGGTGAGGAGCCCGACCATGAGACCCTAGCTATGTCAAATGGGATATCTGATGGCCAAGGGTCCTCGGGACAGAAACGAGACATTGTGAGACACATCTACCTGGGCGTGAACCCCTCCGAGGCAACCAAGAAATGTTCCAGATGTGGGTGTATGTCCCTGTTAAAGAGCGTCGTACGTTTCTCAGCTCTGAAATCTTGGGACATGTGCTGGGCCAGGGCATGTGTGTGTGGTGGCCACTGGGCAATGGTAGACTCTAAATGAATGTTCGTGGCTGTGACAGAGGTGCTTGCTTGATCAATACACCAAAGGAAACTCCACAGGACCATGTGTTTGTCACCCATCAATACCTTTCCTGGGTATTGCATTAAGACTCCTATCAATGGCAGATACACTTCAAAATTTCTCATTATTTGAATGGGAAGTTTTTAAAAGTTGAGTATTTGTAGAAACAGAATGAAAATTGTGAATGGGTAAAAGTGGTGTGCATGTTGAGGGACTACTGGGTTGATTAGATGCATGAAGCTGTATTATGTGGTGATGTATATATTACAAATAAAGACTCAATTTGATGACCTGGTTTTGCTGTGAATTGTATTGAGACCAGACTACAACTAGCTTTCACTGTTATCCAATACAATCAGGTAAACCGGGCAGTTCACTTTAACAGTGCTTTAACCCTTTCCTTCATGAATTAAGACGGAGTCAACAGTTTTCCTTGGCATGGGTTGGGCACTAAGTGATAGGTCTCGTCTACAATTCTCAGTCAAATTGTTTTTCATTGCTGTTAAAATTAGTTGAAAACACTAAAGCAGACAACATGTGACCAGCAGCCGGTTTTGTTGGGTTTAAGGGGGAAAAGGTTAACTGGGTTGCAGTGTACAGGCAACAATTTCACAAGTGATACCATTTTTACACAAATTTTGATTCAGACATTCAGATCTAGAGATTTTAGGTCAATACAGGAATTGCATTTTGATTTCCCTTCGTAATCTCTGACCCTTACTATCACTAGGCAATAGGGACCATCAGCCACCCTCACTTATGTGTTCACTCCTCATTCATTGTTTGGCATTAGACTACAATTAATACTTTCTCCCTCTGCCAATAACCATCAGCCAGATTCTTTTCAGACTTGGTGGGTATATATGGTTGGTAGATCTCCACCAAGTTTGGTAGTTTGTACATAGTGATTTTTTGGACAAATATTTGCCCTCCTTTTAATGCTTTTTTTTTGTTTTTGAAAAGCCATCAAAATTTTCTAGTAAGACTTTTCAGCTAATTGCTTTGAATTTGCGTTGGAACACTTCTAGGTATCCCATGACTTTAATTTGTTCAACAGGTTGCCATGCAATTTGTTAATTGTGTCTGTGTGCTAACACAGATGGGTTACATTTTAGGAATTCCTTATTTATTTCTGTTTCACTTCACAGCCAATGTTGTCCAGTTTTTTTATGAACACCAAGAAATGCAGTCAGTGCAATGGTTGATAAAGCAGTATATTGTGGACATGGTTTGGAACAGTCAACATGGTCAAAATTATACAGAGTACAGGCAATTAAAATTTTTAATCTTTCATAGCTCCAAAGCTGTTATAGCCATTTTGAGCACAATTCATAGGTTTGTGCTATTGATATACCCATTGAACCACAAACAAAAGTTGCAGAATTTTATGTAGGTTGGTAAGGCATTTAAAATGTTGAATATGCTCAAAACATTTGTGGGTAGAGATGCCCTTCCAACTTCAATACTTAGATTCACAGCCTGTAACAAAAAGTCAGTAATGTTGGATTCTAATTTATGCAAGCTTTGAAGCCACCCAGACAGATCTGCTTTGAAAAAAAAATTTCTTTCATAGTTTTTAACGATTTTTTAGGTGTTTCTGTAGTTTTTAGCTCAGGTGATCAATGTCACCTAAGCATATAGCATAGTCTGTTGACCAGTTGTTTGTCCACAATTCACATTTTCAACTTCTTCAAACCGTCAGCAAGATTCACTTGAAACTTGGTAGGAATGTACCTTGGGTGGGTCTCTGTCAAGTTTGCTCAAATGACCATGCTCCATTGATTTTTTTATTTTTTAATGACCTTTTTTGTTTTTTTTTGACAAAATCTTTAAAAAATCTTCTCCGAAACTGCCCAGCCAAATGCTTTGTAAATTGCATAGGGACACTTTTGGGGACCCCTAGACCTTAATTTTTTCCAGATGTGGTGCTGCATTTTTTTTTTTTTTTTATATTTTATTTACAAATTTTTGTATGTTCAAGCTACTTTTGACTCCTCCACTCTCTTCATCAACCAGATTCTTCTGAAACATACAGGATATTTAGCTTGTGGGAGGGGTAAGCAAAGCTGTTCACTAAGTAGTGATACTGTGAATCCCTGATTTTTAAAGAATTTATCAGTTGTGGTCCTTGTCGGTTAATGCATGGATTTCTATTGATTACTATGTAGGTCAATGGGGAGTGCAATGGAAGTTCACATTTTCAACTTCTCCATTTACAGCTGTCAACCAGATTCACTTCAAACTTGGTGGGAATGTACCTTGGGTGGGTCTTTACCAAGCTTGTTCAAATTGTCATGGTCCATTGACTTTTGGATTTTTTGATGAATTTTCTTGGTTAATTTTTTGACAAAATCTTAAGAAATCTTCACAAAAACCACCCAGCCAATTGCTTTGAAGTTTCATAGGGACACTTCTGGGGACCCCATGACCTTAATTTGTTCAAGAGGTGGTGCTGCATTTTTACAATTCTTTTTACAAATTTTTGTGTGTTAAGGCTGTATTTGACTTCTCCAGATGGGTCACTCAGATTGTTCTGAGAAGTGGATATGTAGCTTGTGGGAGGGGTAGCCAAAGTTGTTCACCAAGTAGTGATACTGATTTTTAATGGATTTTTCAATTCTGGTACTTTTCAGTTAATGCATGCATTCCTATTGATTACCATGTTAGTCAATGGGGGTGCAATGGAAATGCACATTTTAAACTTCTTCCCCAAAACTGTTAACCAGATTCACTTGAAACTTGGTGGGGTGTGCCTTGGGTGGTTTTCTACCAACTGTATTCAAATGGTCACACTCCAGTGATTTTTACATTTTTAAAGAATTTTTTGGGCAAAAGCTGAAAAAAAATGTTTTCTCTGAAACTGCTCAGCGAATTGCTTTCAAATTGTAAAGGGGTGCTTCTGCCCCCCCCCCCCTTAATTTGTGCCAGGCTTTTGTTTCACCTGAGCACAGGGTCAGTCCTGACCCTCCAGTTTTCTTAGTTCTTCTAATGCAATTGCTGGATTATCTGCAAATTTGTTGGGAATGTAGCTTCTCACACTCTTTTAAACGGACTGGGCAAGTGTCAGTTCTTGATTTATAACAAGTATTCAGAGTTATCTAATGATTTGGTGTGAGTGCATGTAAGCATGTTTGATATATGTATGGATACTAGTGTACATACATATATGTATAGCTTTTTTCAAAACTCTTGATCTTTGAATGACCTTAGGTGGTTCTCCACCAACCATATTCCATTGGTAATGGTCCTGTAATTTTTTTAATTTTTCATGATGTTTTGGTACCCATCCTTTCTTCATTTGTCCAAGAATGGCTACATCTGCAATTTACATTATCAATTTCTTATGAAAAAAAAAAAATGCTGGTCAGATTCACTTCAAAGTTGGTGCCAATGTTCCCCTGGTGGGTCTCCACCACATTTGTGCAAATGGTCAAGCTCAAATTATAATAGTTTTTTTTAATGATTTTTTCTCTGGAACTGCCTTGCCAATTGCTTTGAAATTGCATTAGGACACTTCTGGGGACCAGCTGACCGTCAATTGTTCAACATGTGGCACTCAAATGATTTCTTTTTTCTTTCTTTCTTTTTTTTTTTGTAAATGAATCTGTGTGTTGTTGCTGCTTTTAACTGCTCCCAGACCATGTCTCAGATTGTGCTGAAACTTGAAGGAAATATGCATTGTGTAAAGGTCAAACAAATTTCTTACCAGGTGGTGATGCTGTGGATCCTTGATTTTAACGAATTTTCCAATTCCAGTACTTGTCGGTTGATGCATGCATTCCAACTGATTGCTATGTAAGTCTATGGGAATTTCAGTGGTAATTCACATTTTTACTTCTCCAAAGCTATAAAACAGATCCAGCTCAAACTTGGTGAGAATGTACCTTGGATGGGTTTCTAATAAAATTGTTCAAATTGCCATGTTCCAATGATTTTTGGATTTTTAGTGAATTGTTTGTTCATTTTTTTGGTTAAATCGTCAGCAATTTTCTCCAAAACTGTTTGATCATTTGCTTTGAAATTGCATATGAACACTTTTGGGGACCGTTAGACCTGAATTTGGTCAGCAGGTGGCACTGCATGTATTTTTCTATTTTTCATAAATTGTTATGTGTTCTGGATATTTTCAACTTCATCTACAGAACTGTCACTCAGATCATGCTGAAACTTGGTGAAGTGTACCCTGTCAAAGGGCAAGACAGTTATTTATAAGATAGTAATACTTTAAATCCCTGATTTCAATTAGGGTACTTATTGATTACTGTAAAACCAAAACTGTGAGCCAAACCCACGGCAAAATTAGTAGCAATGTATCTTGGATGGATCTCTACCAACTATATACCAATCTATAAACCAATGGTAACACTCCACTGATTTTTAAAGCTTTCATGAATGGGAAGGGGGGGGTTGGTTTTTTTTTGTTTTTTTTGTTTTTTTTTGTTGTTTCTTTTGTTTTTTGGGGGGGGTTTGTTTTGTTTTTGTTTTTGTTTTTGTTTTTGTTTTTGTTTTTTTTGTTTTTTTAAGGTGTCAAAACTTTTCTTCTCCCAAACCGCTGAGACTATTCCTTCAAAATGGCATGGAGAAACGTCTGGGGACTCCCAGACCTTAATTTGCTAATTAGATAGTGCTGCATTTTGTCCATATTTATGATAAATATAAAAAGACCGGACTGTCAGTACAGAGACCTGTGTCAATTTTGCTAAAAGACAGCTGTCCATCCCTGATGCTGATCTCATCCATATGGCAGCATCTCGTCGCCTGAATCAAGAGAGAGATGCAGGAATTATAATTACTTTCGTGGATCTGGACTGGCGTAACAGGTGGTTATCTGGTGCCAAAAATCTTCGAAGGCACCCAGATAAGGTATCTCTATACCCTAACATGCCATCAGTTACACGCAGACACAGGCACAATCTGCCGGCAGACATAAAACAGAAATCCAAGGTTAAATACATGGCCATATGTACAGTTAGATATTCAGGGTCAAAACCCAGTCTACTTCAAAACAAGTCAGAAAGACGTAGTAAGTGAACTCTTGGGATTTGGTCTTGATATGGTTTTCAAGGTGGATTAACCATATTGTGACTGATATGTGACTCAAAGTGGACCTGTGAACAATTTACATTCTTTCTTCAGCTCAAACTAACAAGATCCACATGAACAATATGGATTTTGTCTTGGCTTGTACCAGATTATATTGTTTTTGATTATAAATCATAACAGCTTATGTATATATATACTCATTGACTTGACTTTTTCATGGGGATTTATCCACTGTTGAACTCTACCGAAGTTGTAATTGTTGGTGTAAGCTTCTACGTTTACTGTGACCTACTTCCTCTTTTTTTTTTTTTTACACTAATTTGCGTGTCTCTTTGACACAGAAAGACACTCTTATAATTATCTTTTTCCTCCAATTTTTCAGTGTGTTTTCAATTTCAGTTTTTGTGGCATTTCTTTTCAGATTATGTCATGGACAAGCTGCATGTCATCTCATGACAAGTGTCTGTCCTGCATAGATACTTACTTTTATAACCCAAGAGGTGTTATGCCTTGCTTCCTTTCAACTTCACTTTTTTTTTTTTTTTTTTTTTGCGTGACAGCCAATACATCAGAAGGTGACATTCTGAGACATTTTGGTGGAGTCAGTAAACACAATCTCACTGAATAGCAATCTTATCCTGAAGATTTAGATAATGCTATTTTAATTGCTTCAGAATCTCCTTACACATCCATTGGCAATCTTACAACCTACCTCAAATCGCATATGCATAATTTCTCTGTTCGGGATTTAAACATTCAAAGTATTAATGCAAAATTTGACGAATTGAAATTATTATTGGGTCAGCTAGCAAAAGATAATTTTGTTTTCACTGCAATATGTCTGCAAGAAACCTGATTAACCAAGATCTATCTGATTTATGTTTTTCATTATTATTAATTAGAAATTTATATGTTAATTTTCCTTAAGTGCTGCATGTACCTCGCATAGTGATCTGTCAGTATATCTACATAATGACTTTTTGTACACTATAAGGGACTTCTTCTCTCCAAATAAGCGTTGGGAAGGCCAATTTATAGATGTTTGCGAGAACGGTTTAACAATAACAGTTACCCTTTGTGATATCTATCGCCCACCAAGAGATAAAAACGAAGGCATTCAAATGTTTATTTATGATATTATCCCAATACTTTGTATACTGCATATACATGTAAAGAGTCTTCGGACAAAATGGTTGTGTGTGACTTCAACATCAATCTTTTGTTACAGCAAGGTAGAAATATGCTGACTATCGCAACATAACGTTGAACAATGTTCTGACACCCAAGATAACTCTCCCCACCCTACTGTCCGAACGGCGTGCCACATTAATAGATTTTATTTTCAATTTATCTGACAGTAGAAAATCCTTCCTCTCTGATATCATCTTCACTGAAATTTCTTACCACTTTCCTTGTTTCACCTGCACAAATCAGGAGTTCACCACACGAGATTCTCAAAAATTCATAAAAAATAATGACGAAAGATAATGCTTCCATTCAAAACTTTTATGATGAAAAGAATAAAATCGACATAATCAATCGTCTTAATTCCGATCTAACTTGTGATCCCAATATAAATTGTGATTTTCTTTGGAGAAAATAATCTGCTCGGCAAGGAAACTACACCTCCCAGAAAAGACTGCAAAATTTAATAATGTAAGCATAAACGCTCCCCCTGGATAACACTAAGTGTAATAAAATTTATAAAATATCGCGATAACTTATACACAAAAAACTGAAATGTACCACGACAGATTCTTTAGAGTACAACGTTAAAAAAACAAAACCTTAAAGTGTTGGCCTATAACCAAATTTTTGAACAGAATATTTTTCAATTAAAGTAAGAATACCATTTTTCACAGTTTGAAATGTTTTAAGGTGACATAAGGAAAACGGGATACCATTATAACAGTTCTGAACATGAATAAACGGAAAAAGATTTCCCTCAACTCTTCCTAATGGAAAACAAGAAATGACCGGCAAACATAAAACAGCTGAGCGCCTTAACAATTTTTCACAAACATAGGTCCTTCATTTTCTTCCTGTCTCCTATCTCACAAACCAATTTGAGCATATGTTTACCTTTAAACTCTTAAATTCCCTTTAAAATTTACCTCAATTATGAAAGGATTCAAATCAAAAACCAGCACAGGTCATGATGGTCTGTCAATAAAACTTCTTACAGGCATTATCTCTTTAATTTCGAAACCACTAACCCTAATTATCATCCAATCTTTAACCGTCGGAATATTTCTTGTCAAATTAAAAATTGCAACGGTGCTACCGTTTTCCAAAAAGGGGGAAATAATTTACTAGATAATTACAGACCCATTTCAAGCCCTGTCAAAAGTATTTGAAAAAGTTGTTTACAAACAGTTGTATTGTATTTGTGTCTTTTTGCCCAGAACCACTTCCTAGTAGTCAATATCCTATTCCGCAGTTCGAACTCTTTACTCTCCATAAGCTAACCTGTCCCTGTCTAACCTGTATACATATGGAATTACTATTGTCTATATTGCACACGTTCCTCTGTAAAATTTTGACATAGGCTGTATCAGCCCAAATAAATTAAAGGGTCTTCAGCGGGTAACTACTCAACATGTTTCGGAGCCTTTTTGTTTCTAAAAACCTTATTTTACAAGTGCCAACGTGGTTTTAAAATAATTACATTCAACTGAAATTGCTGTTGTAGAATTTCCTGACAACTCTGTAATTTTCTTGCATCAGGTAAATTAACCATCAGCATATATCTAAACCTTTCTAAAGCGTTTGAGACTTTGGATCATTAAATTCTATTTCACAGATTTAACTATTATGGTATTCGCAACACCTGTTTCGACTGGTTCAAAAGTTACCTTATGAACAGACATCAGTACGTTTCCTTTGATAATATATGTTCAGGTTACCGACCACTGACTACTGGAGTTCCGCAAGGATCTATACTCGCTCCTCTCCTGTTCATCATTTATACTAATAACATGCACCTTGCCTTACAAAAATTTGAGTCCATACTTCACGCGGATGACACAACTTTGTCAATCCCCTTTGTTCCTTTATCTCTTGTATTAGTGCAGACAACAGTGACAATCTGTCACACAATATCAACAGTGAATTAGAGAAACTACACGACTGGTTAGCCGTAACAAATTATCTGTAAGTATTGCCAAAACCAAAAACATTATGTTCCACTTTCCCCAGCAGAGAATTAATCTAACTCTAAACCCAAAAAATTAACAATATTTGTATTTCAAAATCTTTCGAATTTAATTTTCAGGTTTATTGATGCCTGTCTGGAGAGCCATTCATTTAGTATTTCTATACTACTTGGCAATCCAAGTGAAATAAATATGTTTAAACTAAACATAAAATTGGCAGCCGCATGTTAATAAAATGGGCACCAAGTTTTCAAACTTAATAGAAATATTTAAAAGGCTTCATAAATATTTATCGACAAATACTCTACTGCTCATATATAACTCAATGCTTTCACCACACTTAAATTATTTTATTCTGGCTTTGGGCTACTCTACTCTTTCGACCGAATTTCCAAACTTCAAATGTCAGTTGTTCGCCTAACATGCCATGCAAAATATACCTTTTAAAACTCTTAAACATTCAGGACCTTTTAAAACCGACTTATTTCAAATACACACGAAACAAACTGCCAGAATACTTTGGTGACATGTTTTCAATTTCACCAATGACTCATTCTTTCCAAACTAGATTTACACATACACCACCACTTCCTGCTCCAAAAAGAAACAAGGCTCGTAAATGTATCAGATATTTCATCCTATCCCTACTCAAAAGGACACCTCCATATGTTGCAGACAAACTTTATACCCACTCATTATCCGGTTTGGTTTTTTTAAAGTGCACCAACCTACATTTGATCAGTCAATATTCCGAAATATGCACCATTGTAAATTGTTATATATATGTAATGACTAATCATTGATGATAAAAAATTTATCATAGCATCATTTTTTTCTCATAACGTACCGTTCCACTCTACTTCTTTGTGTCTTTTGCCATAGAAAGATCATTACCTTGATAGCCCCAGTGATAGCGGACGCTTTATGTCCTTAACCATGGTTATCCTTACTAATCCTTGCATGTTGTGCACGGTTGTCTTGTACATTCCATACACAAGCGTTTGTATATGTCCATGTCCTGTGTCCTTACGTGCTGCTCTATGTCAAATAAAATGAGTCCTGAGTTTTTTGTATGTCAAATTATTTGCAACTTCTCCAAAACTGTAACTGAGAATGTTCTGAAACTTGACGGAAATGCAACCAGTGGAAGGATCAAACTACGTTTTTCACTGTGTGGTGATGCTCTGGATACCTAATTTTCAACAAATTTTTCTATTTTGGGTATTGATTGGTTAACCCTTCCCCCTCACGTCAAAACCGGCTGTTGGTCAAATGTCGTCTGCTTCAGTGTTTTCAACTAATTTCAACAGTTGTGAAAAACAATTTGACTGAGAAATGTACATGACACTTATCAAGATCACATGCCCCAGGTCAACAGCTTTCCTTGGCATGGGTTGGGCACTTAGTGCCCAACCCATGCCAAGGAAAGCTGTTGACTCAGTCTTAATTCAAGGGGGAAAGGGTTAATGCATGCATTCCTATTTGTTACAATGCAAGTCAATGGGGGTTTCAATGGTAAGTCACAATTTGGACTTCTCCCAAATCGTCAATCAGATTCACTTCAAACTTGTGGAGATGTACTTTGGGTGGGTTTCTACCAAGTTTGTACCGACGGTCATGCTCCAGTGATTTTAAGACTCTTTAATGATTTGGGGGGTTCATTTTTGTTACCTAATCTTTAAAAATCTTCTCCGAAACTGCTTGGCCAATTGCTTCGAAATTAAGTAGGGACACTTCTGGGGATGCCGAAACGTTAATTTGTTCAACGTTACATTTGTTACATTTGGCCAGCCCTCATCGCTTGTTGGGTTGTTTCTTTTCTGTGGGAAATCTTTAGTCTTCTATGAAACCGCCACCTTTTCTGAACTTTGGTGTTTTCAGTTCGATACTGTAAATGCTCTTCTCTTTGGTTGGGTTTATACATTTTGTTGGTCGAATTTTATAACACTTTCTTTTTTTTTTTACGACCAAATTTCGATCACATTTAGTGTGTTCATGTCACAAACTGGTTGTCATCGAGCTTCCTTCATGAAGACCCTTCAAGGGGCACCCATGAGCTATGCATCACGTTAGTAACGCCGGGGTCATGACTGCAGTGCTTGCCATATGTAAACTTTACTGGATCACATTGTAGATGGAATACCTTAAGTAAACTAACCCACTTAAAGGACTTATAATACATGTTATACTGAAATGTTTTTTGCATTTTGAGATACCGTCAATAACTTGATATCCTGAAAGGACCACTATGATATATGTTGTCCAAAATTCATATTTTAAGTTTGGTTAAGTTTCTTACAAATCTATTTTCATCCTACTCTATTGCAAAGGAAAATGTTATAATAAAAGTTGTCTTGACTCTCAAATTTCTAAATAAATCGGGGGGGGGGGGGGGTAGGAAGGCGATTATCGCCATGCTCTTCAAAAGGGACAGCCAACAATCTACAGGAAACGTATTTTGGACCAAGATACTAGCAAGGACGTAATGTTTGGACAAATGACCCCATAATGTCCTAATCCTTAAAGGACCACTTGCTTCCATGCCCCCCCCCCCCCCCAATTGTTGTTGTCTTTGATGTGCCCCCATATCGCTATTTCAAAATGTAAGGAAACTATATGACATCCCAAATGGTTGCACGTTGCAAAACTGTTAAAGTCTGCACGGATGTATGTCTGCAGGACTTCACTCTTCATGGTTAAATTTGGTTCAGATGTTGAACGACATGCCGTGAACTCTCGTGAAGCCGGCATTGATAAACTTTGCAGAGCTCACTGTGTATTGACAAATAACCCCAGATGATGTCTTCTGTTGGAAATAATAGAACCCACTCAATGATTTAAGCCTGAAAAGATACTGCTGGGAACGTGCCGTAAATGAACAAATGGCTTTCATTGTATGTGAATCCATTGGACAATGTATAATGTTCGGATTCTCGTAATTAGGTGTATGCAGATATATTTGCAGGAACTCCCTGTGTGTAGCCGAGATGCACCACGTTGTACATGTGTTCGGCAAGATGAAACTAATCAAGAAGCGCACACAGACACAAGTCTGTTGGGGACTCCTTGTGCATCAGCAAGTTATATCCCACCTTGTACAACCGTTGCAAATCATATAATGAACTTCATAAAGCATGCATTTTTATACAGTTTTTCTACAGGCCAAGTTAGAAGGGGGGGGGGGCACTACCCATATTTTCGGGTGCATATGCTCCACTGAGGGTATGAAATTCAGACCCCGTGGGAGCTAATCAATAAGAAAATAGGGGGTCCCTGGGAGCTGGAATTGACAAAGTCCCAGGGTAGAAGTACACATCCCATGAGGGAAAAAGAGCCGTAATTGAACTCGAGTACAATTTATGGGGGTCTTTGGGAGCGAAAACATTGAAAAACATGGGGCCTATAGGATCGATGGTTTGAAGGAGGGGAGTCTTTGAGAGCGACAAGTGGTCAAAAATGGTGAGTCTTTCCCGCAGAGCCTACCTACTAAGTAATGGTGGTACCCCCCCCCCCCGAGGATGAAGATCCTGTCAATTTGTGGTCCTGTGAATTTTTTTTCATAAGTTTCCTATTTATTTGTCCTATGACTACTTGAAAAGCCGTAACGCCGTGTTTAAAATTTATTTTTGCACTCTTTCATGCCAAGATTATGTATGACTTTAAAAATAATCTAAGAAAACAGGTTCTTAATTTGATTATCCATTTACCTGAAGCTTTATTGATTAATGACGTCTTCAGGGTTTTCTTGTGGACATCACTTTGTCATGTAAATGTCAGTGTGTGCGTAGCGAAGGTGATCTGACCTGGAAACCCACTGAGCATGCATTTAGGCGTAATTAAAGTGTGTGAGTCAACACACACTTTTCTGTTTTTCCTAAAATTCTTTCTTTCTTTCTTTCTTTCTTTCTTTCTTTCTTTCTTTCTTTCTTTCTTTCTTTCTTTCTTTCTTTCTTTACCAGTGAATTAGTCCGACACTATTATACATAGAAACTCCAAACTTTGCATGATTGTACCTCCATACAAGAAGTTGGGCCTTTTTATGCAGAGGAATAAAGATGTTTAAAATAATGCAAATAAGGGACATTTGAAATTTTAAATCTTGAATATCTTCAAAAGTATAATAGATAGCGATGTCATTCCAACTTCTACTAGGGGGTTATTGACCATTGCGCATCTAATGAATTAGAACAAAAGTTGTTGCAATTAAAATTATGCTAATGAGCAGCATTTTAAATTTTAAATCATGAATATCTTCAAAACTATTATAGCTAGAGAAGCTATTTCAACTTGTACTAGGGAGTTATTGACCATTGCGCATGTAATGAATCTAAAGCAAAAGTTGTAGCTACAATTTAAATTATGCTAATTAGCAATATTCGAAATTTTCAGTCTTGAATATCTTCAACACTATAATACTATAATAAATAGAGATGTCATTCCAACTTCTACTAGGGGGTTGTTGACCATTGCACACCCAATGAATTAAAAATAAAGTTGTAGCAATTTAAATTATGCTAAGTAACACCACTAGAATTTTTAGATCTTGAATAACTTCAAAGCTATTATAGATAGAGATGCCATTCCAACTTCTGCTCCTGCGTTATGGAATAGTTGTACATTGCAATACCAATATGCTTTGAAGACACACACATTTGCTATGCAGCAAATCATCTTTTCTAGTTTGAAGATTGTTTTTACACGATCATTTTAGACGTCAGTAAATTTGAACGACAGTATGCCCATAAATTTTACTAAAGTTAATGAAATGAGTATGGGCTTTTTGGTGAATGGGCTGTCATTTTTTCCCGGTTGATATCGCATCCTATCTATCCACAGAAAAGACTGTATAATGTTGTGTAAGAGAGCCACATCTGGGGGATTTACTCCCTACATTTTGCTATACAGATATGGTACCTTCCAAAAGATTCCCTATTTTCAACATGTCACCTTCCAAAACTCCTGTGTCTCAAAGCAATCATCTAAGAGCCCGTAATTTATTGCAAAGCACTCAGATCTCTCATTTTCAATGCTATTGATATTCACTTTATCTTTCATGATATACTAATCATTTTCATGCTTCATTAGCGTAGGTGACATCTTTCAATTTATACATTGAAGCAGTGCAATAAATGACAAGCAATAAAAAGCCATCGGACTGTTACTCTGGAGAACAATGTGATACACTGCTAGTTCGCATAATTTGAGAACCAGAACGTATTTAAAAGGATATGCGTCAGTTTATATAAATTTATAACGATCTAAAAGAAAGAGTATTGACACAGTTATTTTGCTTGAGAAAATAAGTATTTGTATATCGGATGAGGGGATTGGGTGTGTTTTAAATATATGATTTGACGCTGTGATAATGTGGACTAAATAATTTCTTGTTAGATGTGTTTGGAATAAATAATTGAGCCCAAAGCTAAGATGGAGTACTTGATTAGATAAGTATAGGCCGCTAAACACGTCGAACCTCCATTTTGTTTGCCTCGCTTAGCTTGGCTATATGTAATGATGAATTTGGCATTTATTAAATCATTACGTGTACAGTGTACTTGAATTAAAAATAAAGTAAGAATAAGGAGATAATAGATACATGTATTAGGAGTGCGTGGGGAAGTGCATTGAAGACAAAATAAGGAGATAGCTGGGAGTAATTTGGGTTACATTATGAATAACTGCGGTACAGACTCCATTCTTGAATACATCGAGAGAAGGAGCAGTGGCGACTTTTGCTGAAAGTTATTCCATTAAACTATTGCTCTTGGTAGGCATGGGTGTTGAAGGAATGACAGTTGGTGAAAAGGTAGCAGGGACGATGCTGTGATGAAGATTTCTTGATGTTCTGGATGTCGAAGGAGCCTGCGCCAACCAAGACCTTGACTTAAATGAAACTGACGATTGCCTCTGTTTTGTAGTTGTTTGTTACATACCTCGCTGTCCACCCCTGTGTCATATCTATCTTGATTTTGGTTCTCTCTTGTGTAGGGATCCTGTACAGGTGTTGTATATATTTTATGTGTGGACGGATAAGGCCTTGTTGGGGGGGGGGGGGTCCAAATGGAGATTAAAAAAAAAGAAAAAAATACACAAACGATATGGTCGTTCCAGTTTACTTCAGAATTGCATACTCCATTTTTTTTCTTTCACTAAATTTTGGTCTTGAAGGATATGGCCATGGAGGGATTATCTTGATCGGTGTGGATTTTAGCTTCTGGTGATTCTTAGGACGCTAGGCCAACATTCTGTGGCTGGAACTCCATTTTCCAATCTTCATGGCTTAGCTCGACTACTGGTGACGTTATGATGAGCAAGCCGATAGGCCATCCGATAGGCCGTTGATGAATACGAGGAATAGATGGGGGTCAATGACTGAGCCACGTGGTATACACCACATGAGACTTTTATCCTTGAAGATGTTTCACCATCGAACACTTCCCTTTGTTTCCTGTTGTCCAAGAAACTGTTAATCAGCCTGTTGATATCACAAACGGTCAAGGCACAGAGCCACTGTGCTCATCCCCAGGGTTAACCTCTTCCTTCCCACTGTAATTATCTGTGGCTGATTGAGGCCCTGTGTCCCCCCCCCCCCCCCCCCCCAATACAGCATCCAATCTAAATCTCTTATGGCATCCAGTCTAGGTTTTGGCGTAGGCCTATACGTGTATGAGCATAATGCCGTGGGGAAGACGTGTGCGACTGACATTTGAAATTACGGTTAGTTGTACATGTAAGCATGGTTTGTACAGGGATAGAGCCATGCTAGTGTAAATGTATGCATGAGTAGGCCTACATGTACTTTTTTTTCAAAACAAGTGACTGGAATCTGTTCAAACTTTGGTGTCTCTTGGGTTGATCTCCAACAAAGTTGTTCAAAATGTCACGCTTCGGATATTTTGGAATTTACATGGCTTATACATTTGCACACAAAAGCCGTTGAAATTCTTCATCTCTAAGACCCCGTGATAAACTGCTTTTTAATTGTTTGTATGAGGTGCTTATAGGATAATTTACTGCAGTTTAATATTTTACAATATATATATATATATATATATATATATATATATATATATATATATATATATATATATATATATATATATATAGTTCATCAATTATGGGAACTATTAATGCACAAAGGCTAAAAAATTGAGTGTATGTACTTGTCCTTTGGATATATGTAGCAGTTGTCCCATATGCATTCACTCTTACCACTTAACACTCAATGTTTCTGATAAGCATTCTAATACCATCACATCATAGTTTAGTTTAAACATATTTATTTCAACTGGATCGCCCTATAGTACATCTAGATGTCACTAATCGGGGGGGGGGGGTCTCCAGAACATGGAGTGACACACAAAAAGCATATTATAAAATACAGAGGACAAAAGATGACCAAAGTTACACAATTAGCAAAGAAGCTGTACACATGTTTCCGTTTTGTACCCCGCATACAGGAATCAAAATAAAAAACGTCACCAATATGCAAAACAAAGAAAGATAGTTCATTACGGGTAGAATGCACACACATATATGTATACACTGTTCACAATATTACAGACCAGCGGTAAAAATAAAAACAAATAAATAAATAAATAAATAAATAAATAAATAAATAAATAAATAAATAAATAAATAAAGTAAAAAAAAATAAAGAAATAAAATAAAAATTTAAAAATGAAATTTTCATGGGACACATGAGAAATAAATTGGTGTAAGTCAGCGGCTATCCCAATTGACATGACTGCTTGTGCATAACAGAGCTAAAATATTAAGCGTCTTGTGTCTACGGTGTATCTGTGGAAAGCATCACAAATTTGTGTGTTGAGGGGAATGGACAATTCGTCGCTACCAAAGAGAAGGATATGAGCTAGCCTGTCACTTGCTGTGTGTATAATAAGATTCGGGTGGACGCCGGGAGCAATAATTGGGATGACGGAGTTGAGAAGTTTAGTTCTGTGAGTTGAATACTTTGGACAAAAGAACAGAAAATGTTGAAGTCTTCAGAGGGGTAAGAGCAGGAACATGTAGGTTGCGGGATGATGTTGACTTTAAAGAGATCAAAGTTAAGTCTCGAGAATCCAAGACGAAGCTGGGTATGACAAATGTTGGCAAATCTGTGTCCTTGGGTATAGTGAACAGGAACATGGTCCACTGCTAGTAGAGTTGCTTTCAGTTTTGATTTAAATATTTGGAGGGAAATTGAGTCTCTTATGTCAGAAGGAAGATTGTTCCACAGCTTAATAGTGTCAGGAAGGAAGGATTTGTCTAAGCGATTAGTTTTGCAATTAATGGGACGTATGGAGCTAACGTGGCGAAGGTTACGAGCATTGATAGTTGAGGGAATTAGTTGATAGAGATAGGAGGGTGTTAAGTTGTGATACATTTTGTAAAGAAGAAGTAACTTAAAGTACTTCCTTCTGCTGGCGAGTGTTGTACAACCAAGTTCACGTAGGAGATTGGCATGTGACGTCTGTCTTAATGCACCTGTGCATGTTTTAGCGGCTTCAAACTGTATGGATTCAATAAGATCAGAAAGGCCGTGACCACAATTGTCAAAGAGCACACAACCATATTCAAGAATTGGTCGAATCATAGTTAAATAGAGTTTGATCAGAGCTTTGCGGGAAAGTTTATATTTGAATCTACGCAGAAGGGCAATTCGTTGGCTAGCTTTGGTGGTAATGCGAGTAATGTGAGCATGCCAGGATAAATTGCTACTGAGAGTGATACCAAGATGCGTGTGTGAGTTTGCCTCAGGTATTTCAGAGTCTCCGAGACGAACGGATGGATGGTGTGGTTTGACAAGCTTAGTTGAAAATATCACAGAAAGAGACTTTAAAGCGTTAAAGATAACACGCCACATCTTTCCCCAGTTATGTATAATTGAGAGATTAATGTTCAGGTGATTAGAAGCTTCGATGGGGTTATTAACAACTTCAAGTAGACTGGTGTCATCAGCAAAAAGTCTGACATCACATGTAATATTGTGAACTAAGTCATTAATATAGACCAGAAAGAGAAGTGGGCCCAAAATGGAACCCTGGGGCACACCAGTTTCGATACGTAGCCATGATGAAGATTGGCCATGAATAATTACTCGTTGGAATCGGTTTGAGAGATAACTATCAATCCAGGCTACAAGATTGTCAGAGATGCCAAGTTGTCGAAGTTTAAAAAGGAGGCCAGGGTGCCAAACCTTATCAAATGCCTTGGACACATCTAGGAACACCATTCTGGCTTCTTTGGACTGTTCTAGACCGTTGTAGATATTGTGAAGGATGTGCAAAAGCTGATTGACAGTGGAGTCATTGGCCTTAAAGCCAGAATTTTTGGAAGTGAGTAGGTTATTTTGTGTCAAGTATTCATAAAGTGCATTAAAGACAAGTCGTTCAAACACCTTTGAAACATTACAGAGCAATGAAATAGGACGATAATTGTTTTTAATCTGTCTGTTGGCCTTTTTGAAGACAGGACATATGTTGGATCTCTTCCAAACATCGAGAAAAAGGGAGAGACTAAGAGAAAGTTGAAAGATTTTTGTAAGTGGTTTACAGATCGAATCAGCTGTGTTTTTAAGTAGGATATTCCCTATATTATCTGGGCCTGATGCAGAGGATAGTCTCAGGGAAGATAGAACTTTCTTAACACTGTCTTCATTAATAGTAATATTGTGTAAGCGTGCTTCAGTTCGGAACGTGAAATCAGGCAGGGGTGGGGCATCAACATCAGGAAGTGTTTTACACTGGCCGGCAAAGTATGAGTTAAACATTTCACATTTTTCCGTAATACAAGAAACGATCTTGTTATCGTCAATGATCGAGGGTATATCTTGGTGAATTTTGCATCCCAGGACAGACTTGGACAAGCTCCACCATTGTTTGGGATTTATGTCTTTTTCATCAAGTCGAAGCTGCAGATTAGAAAAGTAAGAGGAGACAGATTTTCTTATTATGGTAACAACCTTGTTACGATATTTTTTGTAGAATTGGTATAACCTGTCAATCTTAGGGTGAAGGTCGTGAGTATGGGGGCGGGGTTGGTTGGATACTCTCTTGAAGCGTTTCCATGCACGATTACGACGTCGAATATGTTTTTTGATGTCTGCAGTTATCCAAGGTTTGTCCTTAGGGCGAATGGTAACTTCCTTATAGGGAATAAATTCCTTTGCAGTAGATAGAAAGAGATTAGACCAGTATGATACGGCATCGTCAATAGAATCAAAGACATCATGAGCAGTGTTCCAAGGGGCGGTAGAAAGGGCAGCATTGAGGTCACAGAAATTGCCTTTTTTTGAAGTCCCATACTGATCTTTTGAAAGGCTTGTCCTTGTGAAGGGAAAGGGGGAATGAACAAAAGATTACACAGTGGTCAGAATTTGAGATTTGCGCAAGGGTTCCAGAGTCCAGAACAAGACCTGGAGAATCAGTAATGACAAGGTCTAATAAATTATTCGAGTATTCGCTTATCCTGGTGGGTTCATCTATAAGTTGAAAGAGATTGAACTGAACATAGGTAATCCATGAGACCACATCCCCGTCAAATAAGCTCCCTCCGCTTAGGTGAAAATGATATCGTAGAAAGTGCGTCAAAGAAAAGCCTAAGCCTGGTTTACTGAAGACTACAATAACCTTGTAAATAACTGTATTTTCTGGACGCAATAAATAAATAACACGCAATAAATGTCAGCCAGTCAAACTGTGGGTGTTCGATTGACAAGGCAATTATTAGTGTAACCACAGAAATATGTACTAGTAATCACTTTCAGGTAAGCATAGGATCAATTTTTAAAATATTGAATGGATTAGGATGAGTAGGCCGTTTGCATGAATTCAAAGGAAAAACTTTTATATTTAATTATACCAATGCATTCGATATATTTCAAAACATAATCTTTTAAACGTAATTCTACGATTATTGAATATCTATGTAACAGTGTAAACATATATATGTACGAGAAAACAATACAAATTAATCACCGTGAAACAATGTGATATGTATTGAAAGCCTTTGAAATGCTTTGCAAAATCGAGGTATGCCTGGACCTTATTTGTTCAACCAAAGGAGTCTACAGTGATTCAGTGGGTGGTGCTTTGATGTTTACTAACTTTTGTGTACTTGCGTTTGTCGACATATCCCAAAATGCATAGTGGATATTCTTCAGACTTGGTGAGAATGTAGCGAGGCTCTGTCACCACCAAGGTTGTTCACAAGGTAGGCCTCCTTTCATTTCTTGAATTTAGTGCGTTTTTGGAAAAGCGCGAGTGAATGTATTTTATAGAGATACAGAGTTAAATGCATGTATGTGTAGTTTTCTCCAAGCCCGCTGACCAAATCTTCGAAGGCGAAGGTGATATACCTTGGATGGGTCGTTGCTGCATGTCTTGTTGGTTTTGAAGTATCGAGTGATTGCTAACAGGCATGTTATGGCACATTAGTAAAACGATTCGTTAACATGCAGCGGATCCTGAACATGCGTTTAGCAGATCCTCTTCAAGACTTGGTTGGGGGTGCATCAGGTTGGGTTAGTTTGAGTACATGCGGTTTTTGTGGCTTTGGCACGTCTGTCTGAAATAGCCCATGGAAATATTTCTCATATGTGACCGTGCAAACGGTGCTCTATAATTCGATTCGAGATAAACAATGATCATCCTTTGTCTAATACCCTGGAGTGTGTAGATCTCTCAAGAGCTTGTGTCGTCCGGATACTCAGAGGGTAGAAACGATCCTGTGGAGGGCATCGAACAACCCCTGAGTATCTGAGATGATCAAAGTTTTGACATTGAAGTTTGTCAGTTGAGGACAACTTGTCGTTGACGCGTTATAGTTCTACTTTAATATGCA